>CM062820.1:1059174768-1059514768 GCA_031772625.1 Pinus tabuliformis
CATAGTTTTGATAAATTAACAAGTCAATATGGATGCTAGTGTCACAAACATTTTGAAAATTAGAACAGATGTGAGTAAGAGCTAGGAAATCCAAGAGAAAGTGTTTTCCATCGTCAACCCTCTTTTTGTCACAAAGGTGATAGACTCTTTCATCCCAAGGTGCTTTGGGAATTGACCAACACCTTATTTCATTTTGAAGCTCATGAGAATTAGTTCTTATCTTGGAAATGTGCATTTTCTTCCTAGCATTAGTCAAGACAGAAAGATAATTCTAGTAATCAAGATTGGGGTTGATCACCTCATTATAATACTTTAGCTTCCTTTTTTCCCTCTAACTCCTTATCGTCTCACAAATTATCCTTAAATTTGGAAGTAATAATATTTTTAATATTATCCTCATTGTTCAAGATGATCTCCTCATTTAACCCCCAATGGTCTAGCCAAGACTGGGCATCCTCATACCAACCTCGTTTGAACCGGAGGTGGGGGTTTTGGCTAGAGTTAAAAGCAATTTTAGGGAACCTCTTGGCTTCCATGTTGTATATCTTCTTCTTATACATGAGATATGTATTCATAGAAATTATTCAATGGGGGAAAAGCTAGCTTCAATCAAGAGGGTAGGGTCAGGAGTATTTCCTTTAATCTTGAAGTTGTAGGTTATAAATTGCTTTTGGATCAATGGAACCTTCCTCCATGATTCTCTAGATATACTGCAACCCCAAATCTCACATCCATATAAAATAACAGGGGTGACGAGAGTTTCAAAGAGGAGTTTTTTTTACTCCATACCCAAATATTTGTTAACTTACAAATGTTTTCAAGCCCATAATAAGCTTTCTAGCCTCCAATTATGCTTTTCTCAATGTTATAGTTCTAGTTGATCTGATGATGAATATCAATTCCTAGATGTTTATATGAAGAAACTTTCTCCAAGTAGCTATATCATAAATGAAATTATCATAGTTGACCTTTTTGGATTTAATTATCATGACTTTGGTCTTGGTGATATTAATAGTCATACTCATCTTGTAGCAGTAATATTCAAGGATTCGAAGCTTCTTGTTGAGATCATCATGGCTTCTAGATAAAATAACAATATTGTCAGCATAAAGGAGAATAGTAATTACCATACCAGTGATATTGGGGCCATCACATCCTACAGCTTCCAAACACTCTTCCAGCTTATCAATGTAAACGCAAAAAAGGGTAGGGGATAAGGGACACCCTTGCTTAACTCCAATATTGCATTTAATTTCTTCTTACCATCCCTTAGTGGTCCTAAGCTTAGAAATAACATTCCCATATAGCCTAGTCACTACAACCCTCAACTCGAGAGGAACTATTATCTCTTTTAGCCTCTTCCATATCTTATCCCAGGGAGCTATGTCAAAAGATTTTTTTAAAGTCAACAAAACAATAGAAGAGATCAGTTTTATTATTGTGGCATTCCTCTGCAATGATCCTAGAGTAATAAGATGGTCTATAGTTGAGTGATGTCTCCTAAATCCAGCTTTCCCTTTAGCCCTTTTACCATGGTTTTTAAGACAAAGGCTAATATCCTTTTAAAAAATGATTCCATACAACTTGGCTAAAATGTGGCTAATCATAAAGGCCCCATAGTTAGAGGGAATGCTTGTATCCGCACTATTAAAGATATGCACAATAAGGCTTTGCGTCCAAGGATTCCAAGGATTAGGGAATCCTTGTTTTACTGTCAAATTGAGTAATTTGTGTCTATGAGAGATGAGGACAAACCTTGCCATTTTGAAAATTTCAACTTATTAGCCTTCAATATCCCTAGTTTTCCCATTAGTGAGATGCTTAATTCCAAACTCAATGTCTTATAAAGAAAATATATCCTTCTTTATAGTAGTGTTCAAGATGGTTCCCATGGCATCAGGGGAATCATAAATATTCTTAAGATAGATATACTAGTTCTTTAAGGGGATAACATTATTTTCTTTCGTTTTATGAACAAGAATTTTCCTCCAAAACTTTCTAGGTTCAACTTTAGAAAGGTGAAGAAGATGCTCTTGCCTCCTATTTATATAAGATATTTTCTTCCTTTCGATAAGATCTTTGTACATATTTATTTTTTCAAGATTTATGGTTTCATTGGGAGCATATATAATCACTTTCCTCTCAATTTTATAATTAATATCATACCAAGTGCTGGAAGTTCTATTATTCTTTTTATAAGACACCTCGATAGAGAACTTGTTAATGGTAATGGAAATGGTTGTAGTAAAAGTGTGGTAGATGTGATCAATGTTATCATTATACATTAAGAAATCTAAATCCCCATTTAAATCCTTTAACACAAGATCCATTTTACTTCTATGAAAACAAATATTCTAAAAACATTACATAATTACACTATTATTTGACATTTGTTACCAACCATATTCCATTTCCTTAATAATATGTATCTCAAACTATTTTAAATATAATTTATAATATATAAAATATTAATATATACCTCAAACTATTTTAAATATAATTTATGATTTATTAAATATTAGATGGTTTGGAAAACTATGAATAAGGTAGTTTAAAGGATAATGTATTACTTAATTAATAAACTATGTGATTTTGTCAAAGGAGTTGAGCTCAAGAAATAGAGGCACATATTGTGTTTATGGTCGTGGCGGGTTCAAATCTCCAGTGGCATGCTCTACATGGTGAAAATTGTGAAAAAAGTCGTATAAACAAGTTTTAACGGGTAGTCCCATAACTATTTCATTCAAAGAAATAAAATAAAAATAAATAAATTATATGAATTTAAAATTTAATGTACATATTAAATGTATGTGTATTAATTGATTAAGAATAATAATTATTTTTTATATAAGGTAATTTTATTTTTAATCATATTTAATAATGGAATTCATTGGAAAAATTTTATGATAGGGCATTTTTCTTGTCGAATTTGAGAAAAAAATATTATTGGTAATATTAATCTTTATTGTGCTCTACAAATCCTCACCACGGATAGGGTTTCTCTCTAGGGAGTGCTTCCTCTTATGTGTGGATCCACCAGCCAACCCTTGTTGTGTGGCTCTCGCTAACCTTTTGACTAAGGGTGAACTCCCAAGTTCCAACAAGTTTATCTTCCCCAAGAAGGACTGCATGGATTTCTTGTTCATTGAGAAGAGAATCTACATGATAGCCTTGACCCTTTTAGGTTCCACTTTAATGGCACAAGAGAGTTCCCTCCGACACTACAAAAATGCTCTTCTTGGGATTAAGAGATATCCCGCATTTCTGACATCACTCAATAATTTGCTTCAAGTGGCACAAGTGGTCGGATCTCTTCTTTCAAAAAACCATAACATCATGAAGATACACCACCATGCTCTAAAATCAAACCATGGAATATGATTTCCATCGTATGTTGGAAGGTTGCATCGACATAACCAACCCAAAAGTCATTCTTATGAAATAAAATGTGCCCCACTTCGTTTGAAATGTTGTTTTTAGTCTGTCAGGCTCTGAGACTAGAACCTGGTTGTAACTAGAAAATCCATCAAGCAGAGAAAACATCTTTGACCCTGATACTATTTGCAATATCTACTCCATATATGGCACTATATAATTGTCTTTGTCCGAGGTGCGGTTGAGATTTCGAAAATCTACACACAAGCGTATTTCCCCAGACTTCTTCTTTATTGGGACCAAATTAGAAACCCACGTTGAATGTCACACTTTATAAATGATTCAAGCATCAAATAGCTTCATTAACTCCTTCTTAATAAGGGGCTTAAGCATCGGATGTACCTTCCGCAGCGTTTGCTTAAAAGTTTTGGCCCCTTCCTTTATTGGAATAAGATCCTAGATTATTCACATGTCATAAGTTTTGAGTTCATCGTACATCCATGATAAGACATCTTGGTATTGCTTGAAAAGGAGAATAAAGGCTTGTCTCTCTTGAGGTGTGCAGCAAGTACTGAGATTAACAAACTTTGATCTTTCTCTATTCCAAGATTGATCTGCTCATGCGACAATATTGAACTGTGACTTTTGGTGTTGGCTAGTCCTATAAAGTGATTCTACAAGTCATACAACTTCTCTAATGATACCACACTGTTGTTGGGAAAAGTATCCAATACGGAATGACCCTATCCCACTCTAAGGGTGATAGTACCTCAGCAACAATCAAAGCGAAGCTATTCAAGATTACTTCTTTATGAGATGTAAGAGAGGGGAGAAAGATATCCACTAACCGTTGTCTTCCGCTAATGATTGATCCAATCTTCTCTCTTTGCTGCTTGCTCCCAGCTCCTTGCTCTTTCACTGGCCCAGCTACACCAAGATCCTGCAAAATGGCAAGAGAGGGAAACTACAAGAAGCATACATTCATAATTGATTCAAGGATTAGAATAAATCAAATACACAAGTATAGCAATACACCATTGAGACACATGCATATAGAAGAACCTCAAATGATTTATTAATGGAAGAAGTAAAGTTCAGGAAGTAATACAACCATAAAAGGCCCAATCCAGCATCACCTCCTAGCAGAAAGAAATCTCCTCTTCACCTCCTTCAAGCAAATCACCCAATAGTTCTATACTCAAACCAACAGCACTTCCTTACATTCACAAGGTTCCAGCCTCCCTAGACCTCATGAGAGAGCTCTATATATAGGAGTTTTGGAGAAAGGATGAGTCAGCTTGTAGCTGGCATGAAGCTGACTAGTGTCCTCTCCCACTTCAGTTATTCTTCAGTTCTTGAGTCCACTTGGAGGTTCTTGCTTCCACTTGGAGATCTAGACCCTCTTACTCATCACCAGTCGAATTCCCTGATCCAAGTGTCATTTTGGAAGCTTCCTGGGCATTGACACCTTGAAGAATGACTGTGCCACTTGTCCCAACTCGCCCAGTGCAGGTAGCCTTCTTTGCAGTTGACATTCAGCGCAGGTAGACAGTGGAGCTCTTGACATTCAGCGGAGATGCTCAGTGGAGCAGTTGACATGATCCAGAATTTGCTTGTTTTTGAGTGTTTTCAGGTGGAGAACTGATATTTAGTGCTGTGGTTTGCTGACCTTGTTCCTCTAGGGGTAGGAACAACATGTTTAGGGACTTTGGATCCCTTAGATTATTGACATTTCATGCTTCATGCTGTAAGGCACAAAAATGTCTATAACAGTTGCCCCCTAAAGTATGAGGTCGTTTATCGGGTGAAATGCTTTATCAGGAGGATCCGAAGTTCATTCAATCACTGAGAGGTGACCTGTAATAAAATACAATACAATACATTATTTTTCATTCTGCTTTCATGATCTAGCTTAGGCGGGCATTCCCATGCTCAGCTTTATAAATTCATTTTGGTACATAGAACAGACGATCGTCTGATGGTAGACTGATAATTCTCTGCTGAAATTATCATCCTTTGAGTAGGATGATCATCTGCTGCAATGATGTACATGTTAAATGTTTTTATATTTCCTGAATATATATCACAGCCCGGATGGATGAAACTAGATCCGGGGTCTTCAAACTCGTTCGATCTTCACTCTAAGTACAAGTCGATCCATGTGAGAATTGCGCTGAAGTCGAACATGGAAAGACATCGCTTGATTACCAGTCAATAATGTAAACCGTTAACAAGCGCGAGAGGAATCACCGATAATGATAATGACCCTCAAGGTACTGCAGTACAATTCACATGGTGTGAATAAAGGACTTGGCGTCGAACACCACGCAAAATCTTCTGGTCGAAGGTCATTGATGTATACCTGTCGCCGGAAGTGAGAAACTTGCCATTGAGGCATGCAAGCTTCAAAGTACTGAGGGGGGTGTTCCTAGATCAACTTCTTGGATAATGAGCTGAAGTCGACAAGAAGCGATCCGTCAAAGGAGGGCCTTAATGAATCCCACATCAGTGACACGGAACGGAGCTAATGATTTTAGTGGAGGTGAAAACAATATGTGAAATATGATTCAGGGTGGCGATCATGGGTGGATGAAGGATAATGTATGGCAGTGGATGGGACACGGTTGACTCTTTCTGAACAACATCTCTTGAACATATAACGACACTGATGCAATGGATCGGTAGCATTACCCCAAATGTGGATGGTTTGGTGAAGACCATGGTGATGAGACCGGCGAATGAAACAACCCAACCCGATGTGATACGGAGGAAAAGTGTCATGTTCAAGAGCGACTTGCTACCATTAAAGCTTTGAGGTTCTCCCAATTTTTCCCCAGTCATTTCTGACCAGTACCTCTTTATTTTTGTCAAGCTTGAGGAGGATAACATATGCTTGTTCTATAACCTGCCCTTCGGGCAAGCCCATCGCTATGTTTTAACGAGCCTAGCGATAGGGAAACTCGTTCTCGTCTAAAGACAAGTTTGTCGCTATTTAATCATTTTAACGAGTCTAACGACAAGGAAAACTCGGTCCTTTTCATTTTTAGAGAGTCTGAAAAGGTACAGAAAGTTAACTCCAAAATTCCTTTTTCGTCATCTAATCCCTTAAGTCCGCAAAAGTATAAAACAATACAGAAGGGATGAGTTTTCGATAACTTTAACGAGCCGAATAAAACAAGCGCTCGACCTTTTTGTGTAATAATCCCTCAGGTCCAAAAAGATTAAAATCTAGAGGAGGGATAGCTCTTTCGGTCACTTTAACGAGCTGGAAGGCCAAAACTCGGCAAACTTTTCATATTTTACGAGTCAGATGAAAAGAGCTCAAAGAAGACTCGTCTTTTGAGGAACGAGTGATAAACAGGGATAGCAGCAGATTCCAGGTACAGGTTGGAATTTTCCAATCACGGCAGTGTCACAAGGATGGCTAGGTGAAATCACTCTTCGCAGCTGTTCCTCAAAATAGGTAAACGATCATATGGAGGTGAACGATTGGCCAAATGGAATGGAGGTGGCAGGTGCAAACATGACCAAGGCTTTTTATGGCTAATAAATTTACGATCACAGAGATTATTTACCGGAGTATGTTCATTTTTTAATGAGCTTGAATGCTCAATCTTATGTTTATTTTTTAACGAGCATGAACTATGTGCTAAAACTGCTCGGATCTCGCTTTTCTATTTTTTAACAAGCATAAATTACGCGGTAAAACTGCTCGATATATACCAGTCATAAGATAAGAATGTCTCCTGTGAGATAGCTATTTTTTATGGAGCTTTATCTCACGAAGCTATGCTCCGCTCCTTTTTTCATGCAAGTTTGGAAACGGCTAATCCTACGAGTTTAAAGGGTTAGACCTACAGGTTTAAAGGGAGGACCTAAAAATTTAAAAAATAAATAATCATCCCTTGCTTGCACTCCAAAAGGTTTGCATGCCCCCAGGTATAAAGTAAAATTTCAAGGCTGCCCCTACTTATCCGTCAAAACATTTGTTTTAAAGGGTGAGGCTTGCCTCTTTCTGGTTACCCAAAGATTGTTTTGTTAACACCATCAAACGAAAACATCTCCTCGGCACTGTCTACCTAAATAGACAATGGTGAATGACCCTGTTCCGTCAAACACATAACTTTGACAAAAGAATCCTGTTCTAGAACAACCCCTCTTCCATCCACGGACGGGGTACGGACTAGTCATATTCTCCCGCGGAAATTCTATCTTATACCCAAGGTTTTCTCTGCCCGAAGCAGACCAGGATGCATGCCCCCTGGGTTCCAGTCCCATCTTTCCGAATCACTCGCACTCATCGGGAAGGAGGACTGGGGTTGGAGACATTTCTTGAGTGAATAGACCATTGAGGGTTGGTATGTGACTATTTGCGATGCGTGATCCCGGAAATGAAAGTTGGTCTACGAGCTTGACCATTCTTCCTTCGTGTGGAAAACACATTACTCTAAAGAGTGAGGAGACTATAGCTCCCATGCAATATATATAGTCTCATCCAAGGAGTAGGTTATAATCCAAGGGTCCTTGAACGACCATCACGTTCATTTGAACGGTCTTCCCTTTCAATGTAACAGGCACATTGGGGAGGATCCCTAATGGTCGACTGGTTCCTTTATCAAAACCCGAGAGATTTCTTATCTCAGGCAAAAGAGCCGGGGAACCCAGTGCTTTCCAAGCAATAGAGGAAAGGATACTCACAGATGCCCCTTCATCAATGATAGTTCCAGCCATTACCATTCTATAAATTTGGACTATGATTCTGAATGGTACACTGGCTGGCAACCGGGGTCTGCCTAGTTGGTTCCAATCAAAGGACACAACCAGGTTGCTTGACGGTGGGACCGAATATATGACCGGATATGACCCTGACGATGTTCCTTCCTGCGATAAAGGAATGGGCGCATTGCCCTGATGCTCATCAGAGTTGGTGTTGATGAAAAGAATCTGGACGGTGTCATCCTTATTCTCTTCAGTGAGGGTGTCATTTGAAGATGAATCTTCAGTGACGGTGTCATTTGAGGATGAAACCTCTGAAGGAAGAACCGGGTCAACTGCCGTTTCGACCTTTGGACTTTCGTCTGGTCTGGATTCAGTAGGTTCATTTTCAATGACTGACGCTTCAGCTGACCACTTAAGCAGGCCAGCTGTATTTTCAACCAACGAAGGACTTGGCACGAGTTTTTTGTATCCAGGAGGAAGTCTTAACGGTGAAACCGGGTGATCTTCCAAAAATCTCTTCGCTTCGTCTAAGAAGGGACAACGGTGGATGGCGTGATCGCCTTCACACAGTCTGCAGGGGGATCTTGCTCCCCCTCTTTGTCTTGAACCTTCACTTTCGCTGGTTGACGGTAAGCATTCAACATGGCTATCAGAGGTTGATGCTCCCGAACTGTGCAAACGAGGGGACCAGTCCCTTAGTATCCGGGGAATACAGGGACAATCTCTATGGAAGTGGTCTCCTCTACATATGACACATGGCGATTTAGGCCCGGTCTGTGCTGTGTGTGGATTTTTGTCAAATGTCTTTTGCTTGCCCCCAGTCGCCTTAGGCTCCTTCTTCTTCTTCTCTCTCTTCTTCTTCTCCTTCTTCTCCATGGGAGCTTGGCTTTTGCCGGCTCTACCTTGCGAAGATGAAGGATTGGAGGAAGAGTTATAGGAAGTCGAAGGCTGGTGGGCAGCTCTAGACTGATCTAACTGTTGACTCGACTGTTCAGGAACCATGGTGTTCTGAACTACATTGGTTGAGAATAGCCAAATAGGCAGGCCAATTGTCAGTCCTGGAAACGACAATGTGGCCATGTGGGGCACACCAACTTCTCCCCAAGAGGAGAAAGGACTAGGATTTCCATCACGTGGAATTCCTTGGTTGGGGCGTTCCATGTTCTCAACCTACAGATCAACGCAGGAATAGGAGGTGATTATGTTCCGTTTAAAATAAATTTTATAACGACGCTTTAGAAACAACTTGCTTTTTCACTTTTTAAGAGTCGAGAAAAAGCTAAAGATGACTCTAGTCTCCTTCGATGTTTTAACGAGCCCGAAGTGACAAATGCTCGGATGGAATTTTTCAGTTATAGAGTTTGAAAAAGGCCAAAAGAAACTACTCTGGAGTTCTAGGCAGAGGGTGTGCCAAACTTTTCGCAAAACCACAGAATACATTTTACGGTACAGGTGGTCGATCTTCGTGAATGTTGTGTTCACTGCATTGCGATCAGTAGGGCGGCCGACACGGTTTCCTATGGATAAAGGCTTTGTTCCTATAGGGGTCTCCCAATATATACGCGACGGTACGTGGGAGCACAAGTCCGTATTAGTTCCACCGACTCTCAGGAGGAATCACCCACCTTCGTCGAGATCGACAGTCACTACGTTTAACGACGCCGGAACACGTCTCTAGCTTAGACCTCTATGTGTTTGCGTTATGTTCATTCAATATATTTTAAGTTGATCTTTTTAAAGTTTGCCTTTCAAGGTTCACCACGAGATGTTTGATACAAATTCCTAAATGCAGTCTAAGATGAGAAGCAAGCTTTTTCAATCTTTTCGACTTATGAAAATCTTAACTACTGAGGGAAAAGAAAGACATCATCTTTTCACACAGATCAAAGAGCACACACTAATGCACTTTTTCCTAAATCAACATGCAAGCTGTCAAAATGTACATGCACAATGCAGGTATTTCTTTTCTCTTTCTTAATGTAGGTGTAATACAAAAAGAAAGCTGTTGTATAACTCCGAATTCAATTTCAAGTGAAAGCAAACAAGCTTGTCCAAAATCAGAAGACACCTTAAGATTTACTTGTTTCGACACTAGAAATATATAAATTCAAACCATATGACGAAAGAAAAAGCTTAATCAACTATGAACAGCAAATAAACTAACTCTTAAGATCAAAACGACACTTATCACAGGTCTAGATCTAAGAGGCCACAGCAAGACTAGTTCACTTTCATTATGGGAAACTGTAAATGATATAAGAAATACACAAAGAACAAACACAGTTTCTTTATACAATCGAGGCGGAATAGTGGCAAGGAAAGTTGGTTTCAGATAGGTACATTGATAGATAACAGGCTGCAAAAACAAGGGTGAAAACAGGGCAATAAACAGGAGGGAACCCCAGTAGCACTAGGCAAAACTGGTTCAGGGCAGGTAGTACACTGGCAGTTTGACCTTCAGCGCAGGTAGCCCCTTCGGGAACTGCGCTGAAATGCAGACTGCCTTCACAGTGCCTGCACTGAAGAGATAAACTTTCGTTTTTCTCAGTTTCTGGGTCACAGATTGCTAAAAAATTCACAGTTTTTGGCCAAATCAGAAGCTATCAGTCAAGTACACACTAAGGGATGAAAAGGAGGATGAAAAGCTATCACTAAGAGCTGTTCAGAGTCCTTGTGGATCAGCTCTTCAAATCATAAACTTGCCTAGAAACTGAGCTAGAGTAGCTGCCCTCTACTTTGCATTTGTAAGATCCAAATGTAGTTCGATTCGGTACTCCTTGTGTTTATGAAATGAATAGAAAAAATACAAACAACCAACAAGATACGATCCCCAGCGGAGTCGCCAATTTGTTGTTGGGAAAAGTATCCAATACGGAATGACCCTATCCCACTCTAAGGGTGATAGTACCTCAGCAACAATCAAAGCAAAGCTATTCGAGATTACTTCTTTATGAGATGTAAGAGAGGGGAGAAAGAGATCCACTAACCGTTGTCTTCCGCTAATGATTGATCCAATCTTCTCTCTTTGCTGCTTGCTCCCAGCTCCTTGCTCTTTCACTGGCCTAGCTACACCAAGATCCTGCAAAATGGCAAGAGAGGGAAACTACAAGAAGCATACATTCATAATTGATTCAAGGATTAGAATAAATCAAATACACAAGTATAGCAATACACCATTGAGACACATGCATATAGAAGAACCTCAAATGCTTTATTAATGGAAGAAGTAAAGTTCAGGAAGTAATACAACCATAAAAGGCCCAATCCAGCATCACCTCCCAGCAGAAAGAAATCTCCTCTTCACCTCCTTCAAGCAAATCACCCAATAGTTCTATACTCAAACCAACAACACTTCCTTACATTCACAAGATTCCAGCCTCCCTAGACCTCATGAGAGAGCTCTATATATAGGAGTTTTGGAGAAAGGATGAGTCAGCTTGTAGCTGGCATGAAGCTGACTAGTGTCCTCTCCCACTTCAGTTATTCTTCAGTTCTTGAGTCCACTTGGAGGTTCTTGCTTTCACTTGGAGATCTAGAACCTCTTACTCATCACCAGTCGAATTCCCTGATCCAAGTGTCATTTTGGAAGCTTCCTGGGCATTGACACCTTGAAGAATGACTGTGCCACTTGTCCCAACTCGCCCAGCGCAGGTAGCCTTCTTTGCAGTTGACATTCAGCGCAGGTAGACAGTGGAGCTCTTGACATTCAACGCAGATGCTCAGTGGAGCAGTTGACATGATCCAGAATTTGCTTGTTTTTGAGTGTTTTCAGGTGGAGAACTGATATTTAGTGTTGTGGTTTGCTGACCTTGTTCCTCTAGGGGTAGGAACAACATGTTTAGGGACTTTGGATCCCTTAGATTATTGACATTTCATGCTTCATGTTGTAAGGCACAAAAATGTCTATAACACACACCCTTAGGAATGGGGTTCTCTTTGCTTTCTCGAGTCGTGTATTGCAATGCTTTTTCATGTTCATCCTCATCAATGGTTGCATCTTTGAACACATCAACATTCGCCATGAAATGCAGTACCTACTGGTCATCATTGAAAATGCGCAAATTAGTGATATTGTCAAGGATGGATGGCTTATAAAGAAGTTCAATATAAAAATCATCCTTAAGCAGTGACAACCTAGTAGCAGCATTTGCTAATGCATCTGCAATTGCATCATGCATTCTAGGAATATATACAATATTGAAAGCTTGGAATTGAGAAATCAAATGCCATACCTCTTGTTGATAACTTTTCAAATTAGGTGATACATAATGTATAGTATTTCATACTTGTCTTATGACAGTCTTAGAGTCACCTATTGCTTTAAGAGCCCCAATGATCCACATGGATGTTGGTGGCCACCCACCTATCCCACTTGGACCTCCACAACTATCTCTTTCAGGTTTTTAGTTTCCTTATTTGTAGCACAACTTACTATTTTTAGCGGTTTTTCGGGTCTTGAACTTCCGGAGCCGTTTTGAGGCCCTAAATGGCATTTTTTGGGGAAAACTGGAAGTAACATCAGTCCATGGACCAATGTTGCTCATCCCAAAGTATTAGTCCTTAGATAGATCTTTCGAACGAGGTATTGTGTGTGTCAAACGGAGATCGTATCCCAAAGTTATGACCCCGGAAAGTTGATGTACCAATTTACCCAAAATGGGGCCCATAGTTTGGCGCTTCATCTTCTAGGGTTAGGTTTTTGGATGTTTAGGCTTTTCCATTGTTTCTCAACAATAAATAGGCCTTCAAGCCTCATTGTGATACATTTCAGAGGCAGGTAGCCGCCACATCTCTTCTCAGAGATAAGCTACCATTGCCCTAGCTAGTTTATTTCCATTTATGTTTGTAAGCATATTTCAGTATTTTATAGTAATGAAATGAAGTATTATTTATGTTGCATCTCTGTATGAATGGTTATATCTGTAAATTGTTGTGTTCCTGTTTAAATCCGGATCAATGGTATCAAAGCAGTCTGCTCTTTCTCTGTCTTTCTTTGCATGTCCCCAATGAGATCATGATATAAGGAGTTAGGGCTTGAATTGGTCAAACCTTTGCAAGACCATCCTCGCAAATCTTGACGGCCTCCCATTGCAGATGAAAAGAAGGACAAGGGGGCAGGAGACCCTATCAAAATCTTGCTCGAAGAGGCCCTCAAGCGACAAAGGAACGCGATGATGGACAACTTTGCCCAGATCCTTCAGCATCTACCCAGGGGCAACACATCTACTTCTAGCAGCTACTCTGGAAGTGCCACACCCTTTAAGGTACAAGTTAACTTTGACATTCCCATATTTGAGGGTTAGATAGATGCAAAATTCATAGACAAATGGTTAAATCTACTCGAAGGGTATTTTTCTATTCATGATTTTTCCGCCCAGGAAAAGACTACTTTCGCTCTTCTCAAAGCTGCCCCCCACGTCAAGGACTAGTGGGAAACATACTGTGAGCATAAATATGAAAGTACAGCCTCATTGTTTTCAGCTGCACCCACTTGGAATTCATTCCGCAATACCATCAAGGAGCAATACTACCCTGTCGGAAGCTATGAAGAACAATACATAAAGTGGACCACACCGCGACAGGGAAGGGACCAAGACGTGCCGGAGTTTACCAATATTTTCCATACCCTTCGCACAAAGTTGGGTATCAAAGATTCATAGCATCATTTGGTACTCAAATACCGTGGCTGCCTGCATAGGTACATCCAGGACGAAATAGAATTCTTGAACATCCCCTCGCTTGGCACGACATACCGATATGTCGTCAAGATCGAGCAAAAGTTTAAATAGAAGAAGCGAGACTTTGGATCTGTGAATCTGAAGCAAGGGAAAGGTGCCCCCAAACCATAGAACAAAGGACAAAGCCAAGGTGGAGCGACCCAAGACAACCCACCAAAGTCGCAAGCAAAGAACAACGCCGCGAAGCCGAAAAAGGACACAGGAAAGTGGTGTGAGTTCCATAAGAGCTCCACTCACAACACAAGTGAGTGTTGAGCCAAGCAGTCACTAGTGGCCAAGCTAAAGGTTTCTAAATCAGATGCATGTTCCGACTCGCGTGATCTGAAAATCACTTGTGAGTGACCTCAGTTAATTAGTTAATGAATGAAGGTATTACAGACTCATGTGCTGGTGTGTGTCTATGTTATTTTAGGCAACGGATCGATCAAATTGCAAAATACACAGACACTGGAAGAATTGAAAATAATAAGGGAAACAGAGTAAGAAAATACAAGAACACAACAAATTAATAAGGAGTTCACCCTATCGTCCAAGGCTATGTCTCCAGTCCAGATTTCAGTGGTGGTCTTCTTTTATTGTGTCTTTAAAGTAGAGATTTATAGTGAGGAGCTCAATTTGAGTCTCCTGAAACAAATAAAGTTTGGTAGGGTGGTTCTTGGATCCCCAAAGCCACTAGAGTGCATAAACTCTTTTCCTTACCAAGTCTTGACCTCTTTGGTCTTTAATGGGAGGAGCCTAATGTGGTGCTCAATTCCCGACAGATCCTCTCAGGGATTGCTTGAACCTCTCAAGCTTTCTGTCTACTCGATGCTACCTAAGGTTAGCTCAACTCTCTGTTTTCTGCTTCTTGCTTCACTGTCTCTTTCACCTTTTCCTTCACTGTTCTTTTTCTCCTCTCTCGGTCTTCGTATTTTGTTCTGTGTTTGTTCATGGCTTAAAGCTAATCTATCCTCAACTGTTCGTTTCTTCTTTCGCCCCTTTGAATCACCTGTTGCTGTTCATTTGGAGTTCCTTGCCTCTACGTCATCGCCAATCGTCTCACAGGGAGTGGCCACTTGTCCTCTCACGAACTATGCCAGCTCTTCCTTAACAGTTCGGGTTTTCAGTTACACTGTGGAATGACTCATCTGCTGACTCAGCAGCCAAATTGGACATCAAACTTCTCTATGTCGCAGCTTGATCCCTTGTCAAATTTGGTTCCTCCATCAGGCGTATTCTCCACCGTTAGATCTGGAGCCCCCAGATCCTACGATATTTTCCCATTTCGCGTGGTTGACTTTCTCAACCGTTAGCGCACGAGGAGAGGCGGTTTTCTCTCTCATCTGTCGGACACACATCGTGCAATGTATGAAATCGCTCGTTTTTCACCAAATCCACTTATCACTCGAGGATGCCACCGATATATTGCCAGTTTTGGAGCGCGGGTCCCGCCTCTCGCCTTAGTGCTTTCCCCACGGTTTCCCGACTTCCCATGCGGCCGAGCACTTTGTGGCTTTTCCTTCTCAAGGGGTTTTTTCCAGCGATGCGCGCTTAGCGCTAAGCGCTAATCACGCATCAGAAATTCCCTCTGTTTCCCGATCCGGGCTTCCTAACTACCAATTTTGCCTCCTGCACGGTCTCCATGGGCCTCGGTCAGTGCACATTGATCGAGGTCCTCGTCGTTCCTTGCTAGCTGTAAACTTCCATTGTCCAGAAGTCTTCCTGATCACTCTTTGCATACATTTTGAAGTCTATCATGATTTGATACAGTCATGGCACTTTGATAATCTTCATGGATCCAATTCGAATCATGGCCTTCCCACTGAAAAAGCTTTTGGACCACCAAAATTTGGTTTTCAAGCATCGACTAAGTGAGGGTACAATTGTCTCACTTACCCAATCTCTATCCACTTTGCACTGCTTGGCTTTGAACCCTTGAGCCCAACTTTGAGGTACTCAACATCTCCTTTGCGCATTGTCTTCACCTTCCTGTCCAGAACTGTGTCTTCTTGCAATTCATTAAGACATTCAGGTAATAGGTCATCAATAGAAGGCAATTGACTCTGCTCTTCAGGATCCTCAATTAGTCAAGGTTCAAACAATCTCAAGCAATCTGCATTCACGACTGAGTAGATGCGCATGTAAGCTGGTAGATCAAGGTGAAAAGCATTCTCACCAATTTTCTCAAGTATCTTGAAAGGTCCATACCTGATAGGTTTTAGCTTTTTACCTTCACCTTGCATCCTGTCCTTGCTGATATACAGCTAGACTTGGTCACCAACCTGGAAACTATGCTCCATCTGATGCTTGTCATGCCTTGCCTTGTATTTGGCTTGGCTCTTTCCCAGCTATTCCTGTACTTCCTGGTGGATCTCTTGGATTTGTTCAATGAACCTAGTTTCCCTTTCCACATCACTATGTCCCTCAACTGTGGTGTCTTTACCAAAGACAAAATCCAAAGGAGACCTTGGGGTGAAACCAAAACAGGTCTCAAAAGGAGATCTTTGTGTAGATGAATGTTTTGCTCTATTGTAAGCATGCTGCACATAACACAAATGTTCATCCCAAAGTTTAGGATGTTTGTTGCAATATCCTCTGAGTAACTGGATCACTGTCCTATTAACTACTTTTGTCTAGCCATCAGTTTGTGGATGAAAATCTGTGCTTTTCTTTAGTTTGGTGTCCATCAGTTCCCACAGAATTGACCAAAACTTCCCCACAAATCGAGTGTCTCGATCAGATACAACGGAAGTGGATAATCCAAAATGAACCCATACATGTTCAAAGAATATTTTTGCAGTTTGTTTAGCTGTAATCTGTTTATTACAAGATATCAAAATACACATTTTGCTGAACCTATCCACAACAACATATAGATAATCATGACCTTTCCTAGATTTAGGCAGTCCTCCAACAAAATCCATGGAAACACTTTCCTGAGGGTGAGAAGGAACTAGTAATGGAGTATACAAGCCTAGTTTTCTATTGTTGGGCTTGCTTTTAGAACACATAGTACACCCTCTTACATATCTAGAAATTGTCTCATTCATTTTTGGCCAATAACAAAATCTTTGCAGCTGTGCAACGGTTTTACTTACCCCAAAATGACCTGATATTAGAGAAGTGTGTGCTTCTCGAATTATCTTTACTCTTTCAGTTTGTGGAATGCATAACTTCCCACAATGGTATAAGAGTCGATCCTTTACATGATAGTCTAATTCTTCTACTCTTTTGCCTTGGCTCAAAGTTGCATATACATCTTTAAACTCGATATCTTGAGCATATTGTTCAATGTAACTCTCATGTAACACAAAATTATGCTTAAGTATAGTAGATGCATTTATAATGGGTCTAGATAACATGTCTGCAACTTTATTATGTATGCCCTTTTTATATATGATGACTAAATGAAACTGTTGTAGAAACCCCATCCATCTATAATGTCTTGATTGCTGCAACTTAGTTTGGAAGTGTAGATATTGAAGTGGTTGATGATCAGTATGTATCACTATCTCTTTGCCCATTAAGTAATGTTTCCACTTTTTCACACTCTGTACTAATGCATACAATTCTTTATCATATGTAGGATAGTTAACTACTACAAAATTAAATGTCTCAGAATGATAACATATGGGTTTACCGTGTTGTGTCAACACTACTCCCATGGCATAGTCACTGGCATCTGTCTGGATCTCAAATGGTCTTTGAAGATCAGGTAGTGCTAGTACAGGCGTTGTACTAATCTTTTCTTTCAAGGTGTCGAAGGCTTTCTGCTGTCTGCCTCCCCACTGAACACCTTGTTCACTCTTGTTAAAGCATGTAAGGGAGCTGCAATTAAGGAAAAGTTAGAAATGAACTTTATCCAATATTGTGCTACTCCTAAGAAGCTTCTAACTTCTGTAGCAGATTTGGGTTTAGGCCAGTTCATAATGACTACCACTTTAGAGGGATCTATCTTCAATTCACCACCCCCTACTATATGACCCAAATAATTCAGAGATGTTTTGACAAATTCACATTTTGAGAGTTTAACATAATTTTTTTCTCTTTTCAAAACATCTAGTGTCTGCTTAACATGCTTTAGGTGTTCTTCCCATGTTTTACTAAAAATCAAAATGTCATCCAGATACACAATAACAAAATCATCAAGAAAAGGTCTAAGTACATCATTCATTAATCTCATGAAAGTAGCAGGAGCATTAGTTAAGCCAAAAGGCATAACCAACCACTCATACAATCCCTGCTTTGTCTTGAAAGCAGTCTTCCATGCATCTTGTTCTGCAACTCTGACCTGATGGTATCCACTGTGCAAGTCTAACTTGGAAAAATAAACAACTTCTTTCAATTGATCCAAAAGATCATCTATGCGAGGAAGGGGATAACAATTTTTTATTGTTATCTTATTCAGTGCTCAGTAATCAATGCACATTCTCCACGAGCCATCTTTCTTTCTCACCAAAACGATTGGTGACCCACATGGTGATGTGCTAGGTCTGATGAACCCTTTCTCAAGCAACTCCTGCACCTGCTTCTTGATTTCAGCATTCTCTAAAGCAGACAACCTATACATTCCAATGTTAGGCAATGGAGCATCTTTTTGCAAAATAATATCATGTACTATTTCCTTTTTGGGTGGGAGACCTTTAGGTTCTTGAAACAAGATATCATACTCTGAAACAACCTTTTCTAGATCAGCTTGTTGTTCAGCATTACAACCTTCAAATACATTGGTTTTATCAGGTTTCTTTTCCTTTACAGCCATTAGTAAGAATTGTTTGCATGAATTTATCATTCTTTTCATCTGCCCTGAGTTTATGAGAGTATAATTATTCTTGAGCATATGAGCTCTTACAAAGTATTCAATTCCATCTTTAACAAGTAGATACTTGTTCTCAGCTCTATAGAAAATAGCTTTTCTATCATACAAGTAAGGACTTCCTAAAACAATTCCACATATATCCAAAGGAATTATGTCTAACTCAACCTCATCTACAAATGCTGACCCAAAAGAAAACTTGAGTTTACATTGTCTAGTCACTTGTAGTAGTGCTTTATCATTTAACCATCCTAATGGGTATGGTTTCTTGTGAGGTGTAGTCACTAATCCCAATTTCTTTATAATTGCTTTAGAAATTAAATTTACTTGTGAGCTACTATCAAACAAGGTATCAATATTTTGATGTTTGGAAATAACTCGAATATGGAAAAACTCATGTCTTTTTCTCTCACTTTCTTCATCAATAGTAGATTGTGAAAAATTACTAGTAAATGCTTCAGAATTCTTACCTCTTATACCTGTGGCTGCAATAGTTGTTTCATCTCCTGAGTCTGACCCCAAATATTTCTAAATAGTTGCAACAGTTTTCTTCTTCTTGCCCTTAAACTTCTTAGGTCTCAGCTCTAGATGTAGAATCCAATAGTGCTCATCATCATGCCCATCATTTTTACAATGAGTGCATGAAGCTTTACTTTTTTTGTACAGTATTAGCCTTCCTTTCTTTCCATTTCTACTTTCTTTTCTCCTTATTCTTGCTTGCAGTGGGTTGGGATGATCCCCCAACCTCTGGACTTCCATTATTTCCTCTAGCTTCCAGATGAGTAGCTTGTACAGATACCTCATTTATACTAGTGGAATTAAACATGAGGATAGTGTGCCTCATGTAGCTGTGTAGACCACCAATGTATTTCAACAGAGTCTCAAGTGAGTCTAATGAGATTCCTAGAATCAATGCTCTCTTTCTAAATTCTTGAGTGTACCCTTGCACACTTTGCCCTTTCAACTGTCGAAGAGTTTGCCAACTCATCATGGCTTGCTGCATGTAGGCCAATGGATAGAACTGCTTTTTGATTGCAAAAACAAATTCAATCCAAATAGAGATAGTCTTACCATGGCTTTTCATGTCAGCTTGGGTTCTGCCTTCCCACCAAACCAAGGCAGTGCCTCCAAGACATAGGCTTTCCAGCTGAATCTTGCTCTTGTCTGAGTTGATACTTTGCACTCTACAATAAACATCAATTTTCCTAATCCAATTGTCCATCTTTTCTGCATTCAACTCTCCATCATATATAAGTATATCAAATTTAACATCTAGTTTGATCAAAGATGCTTTATTTTTGTGTTCAAGGTTGTTAGGAGGTGTGAGAAAGTGTTCTTCTTTCCCTTTTCCTTTTGAGTGGTCATGGAAGTGAGACTCATCTTCTCCTTTGTCTTGTTTGGAGCTTGATGCATCTTCATCCTTGTGTTTTCTAAAGTCTTTATACATTTCTTCTACCATGGACCTTATGGCTAGGAAACTGTCTATGAATTGAGGGTTTGGCCCTACAGAAACTTCTTTTGACATTGTCTTATGAGAATAAACTCTCCCAATTTCAGAATTAGTTTCAACCAACTCTCCTTCTCCTAATTTGAGCTTTGATCTAGTTACCATTCAACAGTTAAACCAACACAAGCTTGTCTAACCTTAACAGCCTTGAGCTCTGATACCACTTGATCTGAAAATCACTTGTGAGTGACCTTAGTTAATTATTTAATGAATGAAGGTATTACAGACTCATGTGCTGGTGTGTGTCTATGTTATTTTAGGCAATGAAATGATCAGATTGCAAAATACACAGACACTAGAAGAATTGAAAACAGTAAGGGAAACACAGTAGGAAAATACAAGAACACAACAGATTAATATGGAGATCACCCTATCCTCCAGGGCTATGTCTCCGGTCTAGCTTTCAGTGGTGGCCTTCTTTTATTGTGTCTTTAAAGCAGAGATTTACAGTGAGGAGTTCAATTTGAGTCTCCTAAAACAAATAAGGTTTGGTAGGGTGGTCCTTGGATCCCCCAAGCCACTAGAGTGCACAGACTCTTTTCCTTACCAAGTCTTGACCTCTCTGGTCTTTAATGGGAGGAGCCTAATGTGGTGCTCAATTCCTGACAGATCCTCTTAGGGATTGCTTGAAACTCTCAAGCTTTCTATCTACTTGATGCTACCTAAGGTCATCTCAGCTCTCTATTTTTTGCTTCTTGCTTCACTGTCTCTTTTGCCTTTTCCTTCACTGTTTTTTTTCTCCTCTCTCGATCTTCGTATTTTGTTCTGTTTCTGTTCATGGCTTAAAGTCAATCTGTCCTCGACTGTTCATTTCCTCTTCTGCCCCTTCAGATCGCTCGCTGCTGTTCGTTTGGAGTTCCCTGCCTATGCATCATCGCCAGCCGTCTCACAGGGAGTGGCCACTTATCCTCTCACGAACTGCACCAACTCTTCCTTAACGGTTTGGGTTTTTAGTTACACTATGCAATGACTCATCTGCCGACTTAGCGGTCAAATCGGACGTCAAACTTCTCTATGCCATGGCTTAATCCCCTGTCAAATCCGGTTCCTCCATCGGGCGCATTCTCCGCCGTCAGATTTGGAGCCCCCAAATACGATGACATTTGCTCATTTCACGTGATTGACTTGCTCGACCATTAGTGCGTGATGAGAGGCGGTTTTCTCTCTCATCCACCGGACACGCGTCGCGCAATGTATGTAATCGCTCGTTTTTCGCCAAGTCCACTTACCGCCCGAGGATGCCTCCGATATACTGCCAGTTTTGGAGCGTGGGTCCCACCTTTTGCCTTAGAGCTTTCCCCATGGTTTCTTGGCTTTCCATGCGATCGAGGGCTTTGGGGCTTTTCCTTCTCGAGGGGTTTTTCCCAGCAATGCGCGATTAGCGCTACATTAGAAATTCCCTCTGTTTCTCGATCCGGGCTTCCTAACTACTAGTTTTGCCTCCTGCGCAGTCTCCATGGGCCTCAGTCAACGCGCTTTGACCGAGGTCCTCTTCGTTCCTTGCTGGCTACAAACTGCCATTATCCAGAGGTCTTCCTGATCGCTCTTTGCATACATTTTGAAGTTTGTCCTGATTTGATACAGTCATGGCACTTTGATAATCTTCATGGATCCAATTCAGATTAGGGGGAATGACAAAGGGAAGCAGATTATTGATGCAGAGCCCAGCGCCACTATTGCCACCGCGAAGGTCCAGAAGGAGGAACCCGAATATCTAGAGGAGGAGGAGCGTCGCTTCCACTCCCAGATGTGGGTAAACGGCTCCGCGCTACAGTTCATTGTCAACAATGGGAGCCAAAAGAACCTCATTTTGGTAGAGGTCGTAAAGCAGCTGGGCTTACCGACCACAACACATCCACAACCATACACCATCGGGTGGCTTCACCAAGGATGGTATCTTCGTGTGAGCCAGCAGTGTCGCCTTCCATACAACATCAAGCCCTTCACGAATGAGGTATTATGAGATGTTACCCCCTTGATGTTTGTGATGTATTATTAGGCCAACCTTACTTGTGGAAGCGACATGCTATGTATGAATCAAGGCCTCGTGCTATTATTGTTACTTTGGGAAATAAGTTGTACAGGGTACCGGAGGTAGCACCACCTACCGCCATCTCTTTGGTTACTACAAAACAATGTAGTAAGATCATTTCCAAAACTGGGAAATTTGTTTTCCTGATGATATGTCCTCAAGGAAAGAAGAAGACAGTGGCCACAACCTCCAGATAGGGCCCATCCACATGAAAACTACAGATGGACAAGGTTGTGGAGGAGTACGAGGACATCTTCACCTCCCCCACAGGGTTTCCTATACACTGTCAGGTCAAGCACTCCATCGATCTGACCCTAGGTGTGCCACTGCCCAATGGACCAATCTATCACGCTCCACTCAGGAGAATGATGAAATCAAGAGGTAAACTCAACAGTTGCTACAGAAAGGTCACATATGTCCGAGTTCATCACCCTATGGGAGCCCCATCGTGTTGGTACAAAAGAAGGATGGGACTTGGAGACTCTGTATTGACTATCAAGCATGGAACAAGAACACTGTCCGGAATAGGTACCTGATCCCATGCATTGATGACCTCTGGACCAACTGAAGGGGGGGGAATATTTCAACAAGACTGATTAAAAGTCGAGATATCACCAGGTACCAATCGAACCCTCTAATGTGTGGAAGACTACCTTCAAAGCCAAGGAGGGCATTTTCAAATGATTATTTATGCCTTTCGGGTTGACGAATGCTCCTGTAACCTTCATGAGGCTAATGGATGACATCTTACGGCCATTCACCAACTCATTTGTAGTGGTATACTTGGATGACATCTTGATCTTCAGCCAGAGTTGGGAAGAGCACCTCCACCACATCTCGAAAGTTATTGAAACACTACGACAACACAAGTTATGTGCCAATTTGGAGAAATGCACTTTTGGCATGACCCAGGTTCAGTATCTGGGATACATTATTGATGAACGGGGGGTGCATGTGGACCCAGCCAAGATCCAAGTCATTCGATATTGGCCATCTCCAACCACTCTGACAGAGCTCCGTAACTTTCTAGGTCTTGCCAACTTCTACTGCAGCTTCATGTTGGGATTTTCTCATATCACTTGGTCGTTGAGTCAAGTCACCAAGGGAGGAGCGAAATTAAAATTCTTTTGGTCTAAATCTCAACAGAAGGCATTCATAGAGTTGAAACATCGCCTCTGCTCGGCACTAGTGCTCGCACTTCCAGACTTGCAACAACCATTTGAGATTGAGATAGATGCCTCTGACTATGCTATTGGGGCAGTCCTTACTCAACATGGGCATCCAGTGGCATATCACAGTGAGACACTTTCAGACACAGTCTGGAAGTATCCCACTTATGACCAAGAGATGTATTCCATTATGCAGGTCTACCGACAATGGAAGCATTACATTTTGGGGAAGGAAATGGTCATCCACACAGACCACCCGCCCCTGCAGTTCATACAGACCCAAGGGAAATTGCAGAATGATCGTCGTCAGAAGTGTTCCACATACCTGCAACAGTTCCATTTGAATATCAAGTATAATAAGGGCAGCACCAATAATGTTGCAGATTGCCTCATCGACCACCAATCACAGAGTTAACCACCATGCTCAACTCTTGTGGGCACGAGACTTCTAATTGGACACTTATCTACAAAAGCGACCCAGAATTTGGCCATACATACCAGACACCCTTGGAGGGTCAGCATGTTCCAGATTTTCACCTCCAGGATGCCCTGTTATGCCACCTGGGTCACCTTTATGTTCCTTCAAGTGAGCGTGCCAGGATGATTTGGGAAGCAAACTACAGTTGGGCTATTGGGCATTTCAGGCTCGAGAAAACGGTGGTAGTACTGCAGAAGTATTTCTATTGGCCAAATCTTCGATAGGATGTTGGGAAGTACATCAGATCCTGCATTGCCTACACCATTGCCAAACCGACCATCAAGAAGCAAGGCCTCTATACCCCTCTGCCTACCCCTAGTTGACCTTGGGAATCCATCTCCATGGATTACATGTCTATCCTTCCTTCTACTAAGCATGGAAATGACTGTGTTCCTGTGGTCGTCAACAGGGTCTCAAAGATGGCCATTATGGCAGCTTGCAAGAAGAATATCACAACAGAAGCCACCGCTAAACTCTTCTTTGAACAAGTGTGGGCACACTTTGGGATCCCATAGTCTATCATCTTAGATCGGGACAACAAGTTTCTCAATACATTTTGGTCCAGTATTTGGTCGATGCTAGACACCAAACTCATTAATTCCATAGCCTTCCATCACCAAACTGATGGCCAGACAAAGGTTTTCAACAGGATGATCGTACACATTCTATGCATGTACAACTCAAAGCATTGTTAGAAAATTAAATATTATGGAGCAATGGAACACATAAAATATTGCAGAAATATAAACAAATAAAACAAGAGAGACACAGATATATGTGGTCCACCCAGTTTGGGCTATGTCCATGGAGAAATAACTAGTCCTTCCTTTTATATTATCCACCAAACTGAAGAGATACAACCTACAGCAGATTTGTTGTAACACCCTTTTCGCTCTCAATCTCCTCTCTCTTTCTCACTCATAATACAGATCTACATAGACGCAATACAATTCCCTCATTTATAGTGAGGGGTTGCCTTCTAGGGAAAAAACCCTAAATTAAACATAACTTCTATTGTCAAATCTCCACCTAATGAACGACCCAGGTTGACTAGAAATTACTATACTTTTACAAGGCAATTTTACATCTATTCTTAGCTTCGAGGGCACTACCCCCAAAACCCCCCGCCAGGGGGGTGGCCTCCCCAAAGGTCGCAGCCGCCCCCTCGTGGACCCCCCTTGCAGCGAATATTTTCTGGGTGGTGTTTCCACGCCATTTCGAACTGGGGTCCAATGTGGTGATACCTTTGAATACATAAGATAATCAAGCTCCACACCCAACAATCTCCCACTTGGAGACTGATTATAGCAACTCCATCGCTGCTTCATTTGCTAGACAATGACTCCTCTTTGGACCTAGCTGTTTCTCATCTTCTTCATCATACTTGAAGACTAATTGAAACTGAGCATATTCTCAGTTTCTCCCTGGTTACTAATTTTGTTAGCATATCTGCAGGATTCTGGCTAGTGTATATCTTTTCCAGCTTCAACTCTCCATCTTCCAACACTGATCGTATGAAATGGTACTTGAGTTATATGTGTTTAGTCCTAGAATGAAATGTTGAGTTCTTTGCAAGATGAATGGCACTTTGGCTATCACTGTATAACATGCCCATATCATGCTCCTTACCCAATTAACCCATAAACCTTTGTAACCAAATCATTTCTTTACTAGCCTCTGTAGCAGCAACATACTCTACTTCTGTTGTTGAAAGTGAAACAACACTTTGGATTTTTGAAACCCAACTAACATCTATTCCACCTACAGTAAATACATATCCTGTAGTGCTCCTCCTGTTATCTCTGTCACCTGCCATATCTACATCAACATATCCCTGTAGAGAAATGTTTGAACCACCAAAGCATAATGCTTGATTTGTGGTACCTTTCAAATATCTGAGAATCCATTTCACTGCCATCCAATGTTTCTTTCCTGGATTGTTTATGTACCTGCTTACAACTCCCACTGCATGTGAAATATTAGGCCTTGTGCAGACCATTTCATACATTAAGCTTCCAACTGTTGATGCATATGGAACTTTAGACATACAATCCATGTCTTCTTAGGTCTTTGGGCACATTTCCTCACTAAGTTTAAAATGGCTAGCAAAAGGTGTACTAACTGGTTTTGCATTGTGCATATTAAATGTTTTCAACACCTTTTGTGTGTACTCATTATGAGACAATGTTAGTTTGCGATTTTTCCTGTCTCTAGTTATTCTCATACCAAGGATTTGTTTTGCAGCTCCCAAATCCTTCATTGCAAATGAATTTGTCAATTTTCTTTTGAGCACATTTATTTCCTGCATGTTAGACCCTGCAACAAGAATGTCATCTACATACAATAACAATATAATATAGTTGCCATCATTTTGCTTTTTTAGATAGACACAATGATCAGAGTGACATCTAGTATAACCTTGTTCAGACATAAACTTGTCAAATTTTAGATACCACTACCTTGGAGCTCGCTTTAATCCATACAAGCTCTTCTTCAACCTGCACACTAGTTTCTCCTTCCCTTTTACCTCATATCCTTGTGGCTGCTGCACATATATCTCTTCCTCCAAATCCCCATGGAGAAAGGTTGTCTTTACATCTAATTGCTCAAGATGCAAATCTTTAGCTACTACTATACTTAGAATAGTTCTAATTGAAGTCATTTTTGCAAACCCCTTCACCACAAGTCCAGCTTTGTACCTCTATTTTCCTCCATCTTCTTCCTTCAGCCTGCAAACCCATTTATTCTGCAATGTAGTTTTACCTACAGGCAACCTAACTAAGTCCCAAGTCTGGTTATGCATTAAGGAGTCCATCTCTTCTTCGATGGCTAGCTCCCACTTCTTCCTACTTTCAACCTGCATTGCTTCTTCATAACATTCGGGTTCACTAGAATCACTTAACAATAAATAATATAATGAAGGAGAGTATCGTTTAGGGGGTCTACTTATCCTGGTAGATCTTCTAACACCACTTTCAGGTGTTTGGGGTGCCTGTTGCTGTTGTGGTGGTTGTTGTTGTTGTGGTTGTCAATTATTATTATTTTCAGGAACCTTTAGTTTTTCAGTGATCTCATCAAGAACTATGTATTCCTTGTTTTCTTTTTCTTGTTTCTTTTCCTGCAACTGATTCTTATACAAGACCTTTTCATTGAATATTACATCTCTGCTCCTAATGATTTTGTGATTTTCATAATCATATAAGCGATAACCAAAATCATTAACACCATATCCAATAAAGGTACATTTCTTTGATTTTGCCTCAAGCTTTGTTCTATTTTCTTTATTAATATGGACAAAGACCTCATAACCAAAAGGATTTAAAAAAGAGTAGTTTACCTTTTTACTTGTCCATGCTTCCTTTGGAACACCACCATCCAAGGAACTTGAAGGCCCTCTGTTTATTAGATAAACAGCAGTATCTACAGCATTTGCCCAAAATTGTAAAGGCAATCCTGCATGCAATCTCATGCACCTTGCACGCTCCATGATTGTTATGTTCATCCTTTCTGACACATCATTTTCTTATGGTGTTCTTGGAATTGTCTTCTCTCTGCGAATTACATGCTCTGAATAGTACCTATCAAACTTGTTGCTGCAATATTCACCTCCATTGTCTGATCTGGGACACTTCAATTTCTTTCTTGTCTCAATCTCAACCAAAGCTTTCCATTTCTTGAAAGTATCAAATACATCAGATTTATTCTTAATACAATAAAAAAAGTTTTTCTTGTTGCACCATCAATAAAAGTAACATAATAACAAGAGCCACCAAGAGATGATACCTGAGTAGGTCCCCATACATCTGTATGCACAAGCTCTAAGTTTTCGCTCTTCTTTTCTTTCCCAACTCTGAGAAATCTGACTCTCTTCTATTTTCCATAAATGCAATTCTCACAGAAGTCCAAATCAACATTCATCAAACTCGGCAACAAATTCCTTGAGTGAAGGATCTTCATCCCCTTCTCACTCATGTGTCCGAGCCTATGATGCCATAATGTTGCATCTGCTCCTTTGGAAGTTAAAGCATTAACGGAGTTAGAAATACCATTGCATAAATACAATGTACCAACCTTTTCACCTTTTTCTATTACTAGGACTCCTTTGGTGACCTTCCAAGCTTTATTTGTGAAAGTTGTCACACAGCCTTCACCGCCTAACTGCCCTGTTGAAATCAGATTTTTCTTCAGATCTGGAACATGCCTTACCTCCTTTAGTAGCCATTGGTTTCCATTCTGTTGTTTTACAAGAACCTTACCCATTCCAACAATTTTACAGGGTTTATCATCACCCAAATGGACTTGTCCAAAATCTCCTTGAACATAGTCATGAAAGTATTTCTTATCAGGTGTGGCATGGAATGAGGCCCCTGAATCTACCACCCAGGAATCAATAATGGTTTCGAAAAAAAGAATAAAAGCATCTTGTAACACCTCACCTGTCACATTTACTTCATGATTGTTTTCTTGCTGTGCATCTCCTTCTTTTTCCTTCCGAGATCTACAACCTTTCCTTAGGTGTCCTTTCTTTCCGCATTTCTAGCAGACTATCCCCAATCTAGATTTGGATCTGCCATTCCTTGATTTACTGCGATATTCTGAGCTCTTTCCTCTTTCCATTTTTCTTCCCCTAGACTATGCACTCAAAGCATTACCCGATGTCTCACCAGAGCTTTTCCATTGCATTTCCTCGCTAAGGATAGCACCGACAACATCATCAAACTTTAAAGTACTAGATCCAGAAACAGAGTTACTAATGGCCATTACTAAACCATTCCAACTTTTTGGCAATGAGCACAAGAATAAAAGAGCTCTAAATTCATCATCAAAGTTTACCCCTATAGAACTTAATTGACTTGTAACAGTATTAAAATCATTTAAATGGTCTACAATAGATCCACCTTCCGACATCTTCATATTAAATAAATGCTTCATAAGAAATACCTTATTTGAGGCCGAGAGTTTTTCATATAGTTGCGCCAACGCCTTAATCAAACCCTCCGTCATTGTTTCCTTAGAAATGTTGAAGGCAACCGACGCTGCGAGGCACAACCATACTGTTCCAAGTGCCTTTCTATCGAGAAGGTTCCATTCTTCATCTGTCATACCCATTGGCATCTTTGTTTTTCCACCCAATGGTAGGTACAGATCTTTCTGATACATATAATATTCCATCTGCATCTTCCACAGCGAGAAGTTTTGGCCATTAAATTTCTTGACCCTAAACTTACCTTCTTCCACCATTGCTTCCACTTGAACCAAGAATCCTTCTCTCTTACAAGTTTGTCAGCCAAAAAAATACCTTCGGCTCTGATACCAGTTGTTAGAAAATTATATATTACAATGTAATGGAACACATAAAATATTGCAGAAATATAAACACATAAAACAAGAGAGACACAGATATACGTGGTTCACCCAATTTGGGCTACATCCACGGAGAAACAACCAGTGCTTCCTTTTATATTATCCAAAAGACTAAAGAGATACAACCTACAACAGATCCGCTATAACACCCTCTTCGCTCTCAATCTCCTCTCTCTTTCTCGCTCAGAATACAGATCTACATAGACGCAATACAATTCCCTCATATATAGTGATACGTTGCCTTCTAGGGCAAAAAACCCTAAATTAAACATAACTTCTATCGCCAGATCTCTGCCTAATGAACAACCCAGATTGACTAGAAATTACTATACTTTTACAAGGCAATTTTACATATATTCTTAGCTTCGGGGGCGCTGCCCTCGAAACCCCCCACCAGGGGGGGGCTCCCCAAAGGTCGCAGCCACCCCCCCTGGACCCCCCCTGCAGCGAATATTTTCCAGGCGGTGTTGCCATCCCATTTTGAACTGGGGTCCAATGTGGCAATACCTTTGAATATAGAAGATAATCAGGCTCCACACCCGACAAGCAACCACGCACATGGGATGAGAGCCTCCCCTACGTTTAGCACAACTACAACCAGGCTCTCCACAACTCGATTGGCCACAACTCTTTTTAGGTGGGCTTGGGATTCCAGCCACTATGTCCCATTGATGTGGCCATGCCATTTGCAACTGCTCAGGTAGATTCAGCTCATATCCAACCTGAAACAGATAAGGCAAACATCTTCATTGAGCACATCCAACATATCCGCCAATATGTACACGACATTATGGAAAAATCAAATACCAAACACAAGCAGCAATATGATCAACATCGAGTGCCACACAAGTTTCAGGAGGGTGACAAGGTTTGGTTGCATTTGCAAAAGGAACACCTTACCGAAGCCTATTGGAAACTTAGACCACTCCAATATGGTCCCTACACCATTACCAAGGCTGTGGGAGACAATGCATTTGAGCTCGACATTCCCCCATTCCTTGTCCTGCACCGAGTGTTCAATGTGGATCGCCTTCGGCCATAATTTCCACCATTACTAGACACATCCGACATTGCAGAACATCTCACAACAACAGAGTTAAATCCAAATTGCATGGAACAAGCTGCAACTGATTGGATCATGGACACGCAGATCAAGCACACTCGCTAGCAGCAGATCCAATTGTATCGAGTTGTCAAAGCAGGCCAACTCCTTCACCAAGGCAAGTGGTTCACCAGGGACCAAGTTCAACAGAAGTTTCCTCATCTCATGGAGGAACTCAACACAATGGGGACCATTGCTTCCTAAGGGGGGGAGGAATGATCTAGGTGGATGTTGGTGGCCACCCACCTATCCCACTTGGACCTCCACAACTGTCTCTTTCAGTTTTTCAGTTTCCTATTTGTAGCACAGTTTACTATTTTTTGCAGTTTCTCGGGTCCTGAACTTCCGGAGCCGTTTTGAGGCCCTAAACGACGTTTTTTTGGGAAAACTAGGAGCATCATGGGTCCATAGACTGATGTTGCTCATCCCAAAGTATTATTCCTCAGATAGATCTTTCTAAGGAGGTATTGTGCGTGTCAAACAAAGATCGTATGCCAAAGTTATGACCCTAGGAAGTTGATGCACCAATTTACCCAAAATGGGGCCCATAGTTTGGCACTTCATCTTCTAGGGTTAGGTTTTTAGATGTTTAGGGTTTTCCATTGTTTCTCAACAATAAATAGGCCTTAGAGCCTCATTGTAAGACAGTTCAGAGGTAGGTATCCGCCACATCTCTTCTAGCTAGTATTTCCTTTCTATTTGTAAGCATATTTCAGTATTTTACAGTAATGAAATGAAGTATTATTTCTGTTGCATCTCTGTATTAATGGTTATATCTGTAATTTGTTGTGTTAATGTTTAGATCTGGATCACCCAACTTTGAGGTCAATGGATTTCTATAAGCCCAAGGTGAGTTTCATATTCTGCAATGTTATTAGTGCACTAAAATTCCAAGCAGCAAGAGATCTAGTGTTTTCTCCGTTGCGAGTCTACTAAAACACAACTAGCTCCAAAGCCCTCCTGTGTCTTGGAACCATCAAAATAAAAAAATCCAAACATAAAAAATACTTCCCAACATTACTACTACTACTATCTAGTGTACATAGCTCATTTCCACTAGTTGGACTAGGAAGGAGTTCTAACTGTGTGTTTAGTGGTACTGAGGAAGGTTGAGCAAGGCAGCACCCAAGGCTAGTCTCCAAAAAATAGTTTCTGAAAATTAAATCTACAAAAGCAACAACCTCACTTTTTCCCTCGAAGGGTGTAACAATCTGTTTCATGTAAGGTTCTGGTTGCACCCATATTTTGTTATTCCTTTCCTTATACGGAAGCCATAAATGCGACCGATCGGTAGCAAAATACCCCTGTAGTTTTCTAGACTAGTCTCAACTTAGCAATACATCGTAGGCTTCTGGGATGTCCAAAATTACTATGTTTATGCATTGGTGAACTTCGTGATCAAATTGTAGTCAAATAAGAATATTTATGAGTTCACCAATAGCTTGGAAAAGAAACTTGTCCAGCTGAATGATCTGTGCATCGGTCTTATCCCATTTAGCATTGATTTTCTTCGCATCCGATAATGGAATTATGTTGATGGATGCACTAGAATCAACTAAACAATTGTTAACATTGTAATTGAAATTTTCGAAAGTCAATAAAAAAAGAGGGCAGAGAGTGTTAACTTCTAATGTCAATGCGTTGACTACTGATTCCAGGGGACCAGAAGACTTATCAGATCCCCTCTATGAAGAAGAAGCATTATCACTTTATGAAGGTTGGTCAAGGCCTCAGACCGTTGAGAAATCTAGGACATTGAGATTAGGTGATTTCTCTTATATTGATAACTACTTGTGATTTCTTTTTACTTCTTAGATTATGATCTTCTTTTACTTATATTATTATAGTGTTATTCTTCATAAACAAAAATACCAATGCATAAACCATAAAGAGACAAGAGACATGGAATATAGGTTATCGACTAGGGCCAAAAATCCTCCCACTTGAGAGGAAACCCGAACAAATTATTCTTCTCATAGAGATTCCAATTGAAGAATACCAAGACCAAGACCCTTGACCTATTTTCCACTCCAAGACCAAGACACAAAGCTTCCTTGATGAAGTCCTTGTTCCTTGAGTCAGCAATAGTCAACCTTCTGCTCCTTCCTCTTCTTGGCTTCTCTTCAACTTCAGCTACCTAGACCTTCACTAGTTTCGGCTTCCTTAAATTAGGCCTTCTTCGCATAGTGAATCCTTCTAGATTGCCTCGGTTTCCTCTTAAACAATCCTACTTCCAACTCAGTTGCTCGAGAGGAATGTAATTCTTTTCTGCTCCTTCTGCTGCAACTGATCCCTTGCTTCCTCACACGTGTAGAGGTAATCAACCCAAAAACAAACCTAAAAATAGCTTGGTTTATACTCTTCTCTCCTTCGCTTGATAATGGGCTCCCTTAATGAACTTTGCACCTCTTTTTATTTTAGACCTTGACCGAAATTCATCACTAAAATTGTGTCTCTGAAACAAGGCTGAGCTGCCATATTTATAGTTATTTCCCATGCTAATTAGCTGACATGACGTAGGTGAGGCGATGTGTCATTTGGTGAAGATATTATTATCCTTCTTGAAGCCAACTTGTAGGATAGGTCTTGTGCTTTTCTTGGAGGGCTTTCATACTTTATTTAATGACTTATACAAAATGTAACATGCCCAAGAAGGGTCCTTCATACATGACATTGACTCAAATTGACTTTTATGACTAGATGGCAAATCCTAAAGGTTCACAATGGGAACCTTAACTAAAATAGAATTCCTTAATTATGAAACCCATGTTCAAGTACTTACAAAAATAATTTTATTTTCTTCCAGGGTTGCATGAAGAGGCCAGTATTCTCCAAAAACCACATCCCATCTTCACAAATGGCCTTCTTCTCCTCAATATTATAAAAAACCACAGTGAAGAAACCCTGACCCATAGGGTAAATATTCAGTTTTTCCATCAAAATGGGCTTCCATGTCTCAGATATCTATGTATGCAGATCATCCAGTCATGGCTAATACCCATTAAACCTACAAACCAATTCATTCTCTGAAAAATCATTTTCACAACAAAAAGCTTCCTCATCCACGGGAACATTGAGGGAAGAAATTTCTTGAACCACTGGAAAACCATAACTAAATTTCATCATAGAGTTGTACGAAACCAAAGAAGAGCTAGCTTAACTAGCATCCATACTTGCAAAAGAAACATATTTTTTCACCAAATCACAAGGATTTACCATTTAATGATCTGTAGAAGAGATTTGCAGAAAATCCACGTAATCAAAGCAAAGATTGAACAACTAGAGTGAAACCCTTACCACTGCAAGTGTTTCAAGAGCTCCTTCCAGTTAGACTCCAGAAAATTAAAATTGACATTAAAATATTTTATATAATGAATTTGATCATTAACAAAACTATAATTTTAAATTTATTTTTTAAACATAATCTCATAATTTAATTATACAAAAGCTAGTTATTAAGATTGTAATCGAACTAATCAAGGGATCTTAACTTGACTAATTTGGTGAACAATTCATTTTTCTAAGTGAGTAGATTCAAGTCTTCAAAAACATATTGTAATTAAAATAATAATAATCATCATCCTAGATCTATCTTAACACCTGATCTACCAAGTATCGAGAGGGATCAAATCCATCTTAACTCTGGATCTACCAAGTATCGAGAGGGATCAAATCTCTTTTCACTTTCACTCTAAACGAGGTTTGCATCCCAAGAGATTCAATCCCTCTAAGAGCACTTGGTAGATCCATAGAGCTTGATAGATCCAGAGTTAAGATGAATCTAGGTTGGTTTTATTATTAATTATAATCAATTATAGTTATAATTATAAATATAATTATTTATGTTATGTTTTTATTTTATTTTTAGTTTTAGATAATTTGATTAAGTTGAGAAAAATTATTGATAATTATAATTATAATTTTTTATGTTATTTTGTTTTTTAATTTTATTTTCACCAAATGAAAATTTCTACTGGACATTACAACATCTCCCACTATTTTTTTTCTTTTAGATTCAATTTTAAAAATGTTATAAAATAAGATTAATATCAATATTTATAAAATATTTTGATCTTGAAATGAGTTATGGTTTTTGGGTATGTGGTATTGATAAATTAGGGTATTGGCCCATGATATTTTAACAAAACCTATTTACAAGTGAATAATATCCATCATAAAATGTGGTCAATATCCATGGTTAAGAATCTTGTTATATTGTAAGTATTAAGTTTTTATGTGCTTGTTAATTAAATCTAAATATGGTTACAAAATCATTATTTTTCATCAATACATCTCTCCATACATTTTTGCGTTTAAATTTAATTTAAAAAAATGTTATAAAATAAAATTAAAATAAAATATTTAAAAAATATTGACATATAATTTGTTTTACATTATGTCTAATGCCTAAATATCTACCTATCTCCCCCTACATTCCACAGGAGCGCTTTCTAAACAATAAGAATAAGAATAAATATAATGAAACTATGAAAAAAAATAATTAAACCCCTAACTTGGTTCTAATAATAATAATTACGGTTCTAATAATAATAATAATAATTATAATGAAATTATGAAAAAAATAATTAAACCAATAATGTAGTTCTGCGGTGGATGACATCATATGTTCATAATAAATCTGGTAATAAAACACATTATAAATAATATTGTATTTAATAAATAAATAAATAAGAGGATTGTAATGTAACCATGAAAAAACTAATTAAACCAATAATGTAGTTCCATGTAGATGGTAATGTAGTTCCATGTAGATGGGATCTATCAGCTCAGACAAAAAACACATAAAAAAATATATTTTTAATAAATATTATTAGTATAGATTTATCTTGATTCTGGATGGGATCAATCTTTTGAGATGCAAATCTCTTTTAGAGTGAAATGAGATTTAATAGCTTTAATCGGGAATTAAGATGGATCTAGGTTGGTTTAAGGGAATTAAGACGGATCTAGGTTGGTTTAATTCCCCCTTTTAAATAAGCTATATACTACACGAATACCATGGGTCAATACCATGAAATTATTTTTATTTTGAAGTTATTTTTTTCATTAATTTTATTTTATGTTGACTAAGTACAACTTTCTTCATATTAAGATTATTTTTATTTTTATTTTATTTTCACCTTGAATAATTTTATAGAAAAAAATAATAATAAAATATTATATTATTTTTTAAAATAAATATATTACTTTATAAAATAGTGTATTTGAAATTTAGAGTCCAAAAATTGTTTATGGTAAATTGACTATTTTACTTTAATTTTATTCTTATTTTTAATTTTAATTTCTAAATTTATATTTTTTTTTGTAATTCTCAAAATGTTTAAAAATAATAAAAAACAAGACAACATTTTTTCTAAATTAACTTAAAATACACTCACAACCTAATAATAAAACTAGAAAAAATATTGTATTATAAAAAATTACAAAACTTCCAGCCAATCTATGAGATGTAAGTCTTTACTCAAATATTCACATTTAAAAAAAAAATTGAGAGTGAAATTGTGCATAAACCATGGTCCAGTAGAGCATTGGTCTTCTGGCCAAGGTAAGTCTAAGCTAAAGGTCACTAACACTAGCCCTGCTGGGACCTTCAATGTTTCACAAGACACAAATCATTGCAATGGAAACACAAGAAGTTGCTTACACCATGGATTCACAAAACCTTATGGCCAAGGCTTTATTTGCTGCCGCCATTGCGTCGGAATCAGCTTGGGTAACAGGCAGCCGGAATCCCAGTTGGCATGCCTCGCTGTCAACAATGCTCCCTGCTGGGCTGCGGGACCCCCCTCTCAACGGGTATCCTGCCAAAATACAACATAAAAAGGATCCCCTTCTTTCAAAGGGCCACCATAGTCAGGATCGCACACGTCTCAAGCAAAATGCCCCGGTGAAAACGGCTCCCCCCCCAAAGGCAGTGTCGATCTCTGGTACATCCCTCAATGAGTGAATCCATAGTCTTCAGAAATATGCTTTGGTGGGAAAATGGTTTTTCCCCGAAATGAACGAGGACCAGATGCGGCAGTGGATCTCAACACATTGGTCCCCAATAATTGGGTATACCCCAATTATCTCTCGACTAATGAAGGACTGGCTCTCGTTCCATTTCCAAAAGGAGTCTGATCTGGATCTTGTTCTCAGCAAACCGTGGGTCTCGGGGAGAAGTTTTCTGTCTCTGTCAAGATGGTTTCTCGGCTTTGACCCTCTCAAAAACACTCCTTCCCACAGTATGATCTGGGTAAAGCTTCCTAACCTCCCGCTCGAGCTCTGGACGCCGGAGACCATGGCCTTAATTGGAAATGCTATCGGAAAGTTTGTTTACGTGGACCCATGGGTCAGGGGTGAAAGGGATAAAAGAATCACATGGATTCTCATTGAGAAACCATACAAGGGCTGCTACCCTGACCAGATCGATCTCTCTTGGGATGGTCAAAAGATTAATCAGCGGCTTGATTTTTGGGGGATCCCGTTCCGGTGCTCCTCCTGCCACAGAACGGGACACCTCATCAGAGATTTGCAAATATCGTCGGCACAAGCCTTTCTCCTTCCCTTCTCATCGGCCGAGACAAACGGGCTCAGAATCTCATTCTGAGGATGTCAGTGCATCGGGAACACATTTCTTCTTCAAATCTTCAGAGCTTCTAACCACTCAGGAGACTATTCAGGACAGGCCGGAATCCCAAAACTTAGCTGATTTCAAGTCCCCCCCTTTCTCGTCTGAGCTTAAAGGCACTGCAGACTTCTCCAGTCAGCCAGTCCCACAACAGTTTGAGGAGCAAGCCGTCCCCTCCCCCCCTGCTATGAGCAAAGCGGATTTTGTAGTGGGATCCCATCCCATCCTTATTTCATCATCCCCAACCCATTCGTCCCCAGCTGAAAATGAGCCTCGGCCGACTCCGACCCCCTGCAACTCTCCTACAGGCTCTCCAACAAACACCTATGACAGTGATATAGACCGGCTACTCCAGTGCAATCCCCCGATTCTCGAGCCGCTGACCATTCACCGGCCGTCTTTCCCTTCCATCAGCCCAAACTCGGCCAAAAACATCACTGTTAGGAAAAAAAAGAGAGGAGACAACCGACATTTCCGGGGCAGGACGATTGCCTCTGCACTAGGTGCGTTAAATCTTCCTCTGGTCGAAGTTCCCATCATGGAATCTGCTAATCCACAGCCTCTTAGAGCATGCACGGCTGGACAGTCATCCAAATGACTTTCTTGGTCTCTTACAACATCAGGGCCCTGGGTGCTGCCCCTAAATTCCAGGCACTCAAGGATTCTCTTGTTTCGGCTCGACCCCACATTATCTTCATCTAGGAGACAATGCACTCCAGCACGGTCTCTCTGCTTTATTTCCGGAGAATGTTCCCCAAATGGCACATGGTCTCCACTAGTGCAGATGGCCTGTCGGGTGGTCTTGTGGCCATGTGGGACCCGCTGCTGGTCAATGCAAGGGCATACAAGTGTTGTGCCGGTATTCTTATCTCTGCACATATAAGAGGCAGATCTCAGATTCTCAATCTCTTGAACATCTACGCTCCATGCAGGAACATACTTCCTTTTTGGAACTCTTTGTTTAATGCTGACATACTAGACATAAAATTTTTGTTAATTGCAGGCGATCTTAATTTGACCCTTAATCCAGATGAATGCTGGGGTCAAGGCAGAGCTGTGGACGGCCTCGCACATAAAATGAGAAGGGAGCTTTTAAGGAGGGATATAGTCGACATTATTCCTGACAGAATGGCCCCGACGTGGAATAACGGCAGAATGGGCTCCGCCTTCATAGAAAAGAGAATCGACCGATTTCTCTTAAAGTCCAGCATTATTGATTTGTGGGGCATGCCAAATGCAAAAACTGGAGTTGGTCTTTCCTCCGACCACGTTCCCATCTTTCTGTCATGGACGTCTTCGACCTGCCGGATGGGATATTCCTTCAAATTAAACAGAATTCACCTTCAAGATCAAGCTTTCAACGACTTCATCATATCATGTTGGTCTAACATTCGCCAATCCGAGGATGCCTTCCTTCTCACTTTTAGAGACAAAATTCATATGCTGAAGGATCATGCGAAATCGTGGCAGATTAAACAAAAAAAGAAGGATCAACAGGATCTTCTCGACATTAAACAGGAGATAGAACGGCTCTACTCCTCCTTTCCCTCCTCTGGCATGTCGCTGGACAAAAAAATCCTTCTCAGATCTTTGGAAAGGAAAAAAAATGAACTTCTGCAAAAAGAGGAAGTAACCTGGAAGTTAAAAAGCCGCGCCACGTGGCTCAGAGAGGGAGATCGCAACACTTGGTTTTTCCACAATTTTGCAAATGCTCGAAGAACAAAGAACTCTATATGGCAAATTGTAAATGGGGAAGGTACTCTCCTATCCTCCCAGCAGGACATTTCCGCCGAAGCTACAAGGTTTTTCCAAGAGCAATATAAGAGGCGAAACAGTGATCTTAACGACATGTTTTGGGCGGTTGAACAACTTCCTATGATGTTTGATGATGCCGCCAACGAAGTATTCATGAGGCCCATTACGGAAGGGGAGCTTTCAGAGACGATCAAGAGCTTCAAGAAGGACAAAAGCCCTGGGCCAGACGGATGGCTAATAGAATTTTTCACTCACTTCTATGACCTATTCAAAAAGGACTTGCTGGACATGGTGGACGCCTCCCGTATTTCGGGGAACATAAACAATGCCCTATCGGCTTCCTTCATAGCGCTTATCCACAAGAAAGAAAAGTCTTTATCCATGGGGGACTACAGGCCGATTGCTCTATGCAACTCGCTCTACAAAATTATTTCTAAAATAATTGCTGAAAGATTGAAGAAGGTTCTTGGTTCCTTTATTACAAATGATCAACATGCGTTCCTTAAAGACAGGCTCATCCTGGATGCAGTCGCCATGGCCCAGGAATGCCTCTTCTCTATCTCTTCTAAAAATATCGATGCTGCTGCTCTCAAGATCGATCTTCAAAAGGCATTTGACTGTGTTGACTGGAGCTTCCTCAGAATCCTCCTAGCAAAAATTGGTTTAAGTCCCCGCGCTATTAGTTGGATTATGGCATGCGTCGAAAGTGTGTCCTTCTCTATCATCATCAATGGCATTCCGTCGTCTTTTTTTCGTGCTGAGAGGGGGCTCCACCAGGGATGCCCCCTCTCCCCCATCCTCTTTATTCTGGTAATGAATACTCTTAGCTCCCATATCAATCTTGCTGTTCGAGATGGCAGGTGCAGACCAGTCAAGATGTGCAGGGAAATCTCTCTCTCTCACAATCTTTTCGTTGATGACATCCTCATTTTTGCAATGCTATGCAAGTCTACTTGGGTCTCTCTCTTTGTGATTCTACAAAAATTTCATTCTGCTACAGGTCTCAATATAAACAAGGCTAAATCAATGCTTTATCATAACGATTCCAGCCCTGATCTGGCTCTATGGATTGCTGACTGCTTCGGTATCAAACTTGGCTTGATAAAAGATGGGTTCACATATCTGGGCTTTCGACTGAAAGCAAGAGGATACCGCAGTCTTGACTGGCAATGGTTGTTGGATTGCTTCTACAACAAAATTGCTGGCTGGGAAATGCGACTGCTATCACTAGTAGGCAGGTTCATTTTGGTTCAATCTGTTCTCACCCAGTTCGCGGTATACTGGGGACATCTCTTTCTTCTTCCAGCTTCAGTCTCTAGGAAAATGAAATCAATCGCTGCAAACTTTATGTGGGGTGGCCGTGCATTCCAATCGAAATTTCACCTTGCTAATATGGACTCTATATCTAGGCCAAAAAAGGCGGGAGGCTGGGGGCTTCTAAATATGAAATACTTTGGTCTCGCTCTCATCTGCAAATCGCTGCACAGAGCCATCTTCGGTTCCTGTCCATGGAGTACTCTGGTCAAACATAAGTATCTAAAAGGCAAACCCATCGAGCACTGGTTCAGAAAGGCATCTCTCGGTATCCGAACGGGTTCCCCCATATGGACCTGCTTCAGAAAACTACATCCTTTTTTTATGCTGCATCTTAAATGGACTATCTTTTCTGGTTCTAATGTCTATATTGGTATTGATCCCACCCTCCATAACCTGGAATCCATGATCCCTCCGCCCCTTCTCTCCTTCTTCCAAGCAAGGGGCCATATCACCTGGGATAAGCTTATACATGCATGGTCCTCCCAGGAGCCTATCTGGAAAACTGACCTTCAATTGGCCTTGACTCCCCGCCTTCGCTCTCACTGGCTCTCCTTCACCATTCGCTTCACTCACAGTGCTTTCTCTCAGATTGGGACGAGGGACGCACTCACTTGGTCTATTGGCAATTCGATCCGCCCCATCACCGTCAAAAGCCTCTACATTGCCCTTTCTCCTCCATCCCCGTTCCCCTCCCCTACCTTCCCCGTTAAGATCTGGAAAGCCCACTGCCCCCTCAAATCCATCCTTTTCACATGGCTCCTTTTCTCAAATAAGAACCTCACCTGGGAGGTCTTACAAAAAAAAGGTTGGCAGGGCCCCAGCGCTTGCCAGTTCTGCTCAGCTGAGCCAAAATCAAATTACCATATGTTCTTTGACTGCCCTGCCTCCTCTGTAATATGGTATGATCTCTCGCTCTCTTATGGTTTCCATCACCGTTCCTTTGCTTCTGTGCAGGACGCTTTTGATTGGTGGAGCTCTCAACGTCCTTCCGGGCACGCTCTCCTCATCCTCACATGTTGGCACCTCTGGAAATGGCGCAATAACATAATTTTTCAAGGCTGCTCTCTGCCTTTATCTTCTATCCTGACTACTATATCGGCGCTTATGCCCCCACAGGATTAGGCAGGTTCATACAAAAAAGCTTTTTCTCACCATTATGTAAAATCTACGAGCTCTATATACGAGTCTCCATACAGCTTTCTTTTTTGCTACTATCTGAACAGTCTTTTGCAGATCCAATCAGCTGGGATCCCTAATCTATGATGCTGATCCATAATGGATGTGATACTGAAATTCATGTATCTGATATTTATATTTTCTTAATATAATACATATCGTTTTTCTCTCTGAAAAAAAGGTAAGTCTAAGCTAAAGGTCACTGACACTAGCCCTGGTGGGACCTTCAATGTTTCACAAGACACAAATCATTGCAATGGAAACACAAGCAGTTGTTTACACCATGGATTCACAAAACCTCACACTATAATTCAAGATGTTCTACAAAGTCTTTTTCAAATTGAGCAAGTGTTTGAGGGTCCACACAAGGTGTGATTGAACTCATAACAGACACGAGAGTAAAACTTGAGTCATCTCGATTTGTATTTATAATATATAATATATAATGAATTAACTTTGGTTTCTAAAAAGTTTAGAGGGAATCACACCTTTGCCTCAAATGTGATTGCGATCCACATATTTTTAAATCGTGAACGACAACCGAAGCAGATAGATCTCTGGACGGATTCAATTATTTTTACTTATGAAAATCATTATTGTCTTTCTTATTTATTTATTTTCCACTAGGGAAAAGGTTTTGTATTATATAAAACAGTACATATACACAGTTATATATTAGCATCATATACTAGAAAGATTAGTGATATCTTTGTTGATCGGGATAATAACTATATGCCACTATTAACAACGTTTCCCATTCTATATATTAACAAAATTGTGTCTCTTAATATATTAGAAAGTACTCATTTTCTACCATTGTCTTCTAATATTATTTCTATTTACAGTGATCATCAATGTGTCTTTGTTTACATATAAATCATATACAAAAATTAGATAAAAAAATCATGTTAGAAAATACTTATCTGTACTGTTCCATTGCTCAGGAGACAGTGTGTGAAGTGCTCTATCCGGGCATGTGGATACTTCCTGCTTCTATCATCCTTGTCATCATTTTTATCTGAATATGCATTCCATCTAGTGTATCCAACAACCCCTTCTTTGACATCCTGTCTGCATTTTTGTTGTAGTCTCCGCTGATGTGTTGTATGGTGGAATGTTGGAGTGTGGTCCATAACCTTTCTATTCGACTTAACCAGCCTTGAAGGGAGTTATGTTGTATATTGTTCTTTCCCAAGATATGGTCTATAATACATCGGGAATCTCCATAGATGTGTATTTGTGGGATATCCATGAATTTAGTAAACCATATTAACCCCCACAAAGCAATAGCTTCTGCTTTCATACTCGATCCCTCTCCCGCATACCAGTGTATCCAGAACTCTTGATCTTCAGAATATTTTATCCAAATACCACATCCGCATCTCCCTCCTTGTGAAGCCCCATCAAAAAAACCTGCTAGGTATGTGTTACCCGGAGCCATCCCCTTGTCTTCCTTGTTCTTCTGCAAGGTTCCATTTTCCTGACCAAAATTGATCCATCGATCTATGTAATCACAAATCATATCTTCTCTCCACTTTTTACTTCCAAAGATAAATTGATTGCGTCATTTCCAAATTTCCCAGAAGATTGCAAGAAAGAGCATCCTCCATCTGGTGCATTGTGTACTCCACCATTTTAAGCAATCATTTATGGTATTGAATTGGATATATGGTATCTTCATAATAGCAGTGAAATGCTTCCAAATACTAACAGAACTTGGGCATTGTAGAAATAAATGTATGTTATCCTTGCCTTCATTCCTACATAGGTAGCATATCCCCAAGCCATGTCGGTTTCTCTTTTGTAAATTGTCCCATGTAAGGTTCTTATTCTACCATGTCAGCCACAGGAACATGGTTATCTTTATAGGAAGGTTTGTATGCCAGAATTTATAGAACCAGCACCTATCAGAGATCTGTAGTTCTTTCATGCAGATATTGAAATAGCAATCCGCTACTTCTATCTCCCCACATTCCTTTTTTTCCCGGTCCATGTAATCTGGTCTCCCCTGCGGTCATAAAAAACTCCAGCGCTCTTCAACAAATTAATGATTCAGATCCATTCTTGTTCAAGCTACCCTGTGAGGTCCAATTGATTGGGCTCCATCCAGATTGGTATGGTACCAATCCGCTCTCGGATGACCTGGTTCCAGACAAAGATGCCTTTGCTATTGAGGCAATTTATTAACTCTGCTAAAATAAGAGAATCAGTGCTCGTGCCTAGAATACGATCTTTCCCCAATATAATCCCGTGTCCTTTGCCGAAAAGTCATGATATGTTCTGTAAAAATATTTCTTTTAACTTGTTGAAACTGCACCAGATCTTTGATCCATTTTTTTCCAATAGATCCCTGTCTCATCCAGCAAGTAAAGTCCTTATTCTTAAGGTATTTGAAGCAAATTATCTTACCCCATATGCCTTCACTGAAAATACCCCTCCATAACGATTTAAGCAACAACGCCCAACCAAAACGTCTGACATTTAAAACTCCCCATCCTCCAAGATTTTTCAGTCTGGTGATCTCCTCCAGTTTGACCAGATGATATTTGAAACTTTTTCTTGCCCCAGACCAAATGTATTGTGCCATTATACGATTGAGAGAGTTTAAAATAAGCTGTAGAATTCGAAATAGGTGAGCCCAATAGACTCCCAATTGCATGAACACCAACTGAGTGAGGGTGATACGGCCTCCCAGAGATAGGCATCGGTGTTCCCAACCCTTGATTCTCATGTGGAATCTATCCACAAGCCACATCCAATCTATGTTTTTGTATTTTCCTGGCTTTAGGTGATATCCTAAGTATTTCATGCCCGTATTTAGAGGATCTGCTCTCACCCTAAAATTCCTCTGAATATATAAGATGTCTTCCAAATTACAAGTTCCATATAGGATAGAGGATTTAATTTAATTCATAAAGAGGCCAGCGACTCTTCTAAAATTCTTGAAAATTTGGGAAGGAGTGAGCCATTTGAATATGTTGATCATTCCCATCAACAGGATATTGTCTACAAAGAAGCTGTGTGACTACTAATTTTTAAAGCATCAAACTGACCTGTAGTCACCGCTTTTTTGATGTGTAAGCTTAGAGCGTCCATGGCAAGAATGAACAGGAGAGGAGATATAGAGCATTCTTGTCTATGTCCCCTCCCATCTCCAAAGAAATGAGTAGATAACCATTAATTACCACAGCGTATCTGATTATTGTGACGCATGCCATTATCCATTTAGCAACATTTGGTCTTATGCCAATTTTATGAAGAACCATTCTCAAATATCCCCAGTCTAGGCAGTCATATGCCTTTTTGAGGTCCACCTTCATAACTGCAGCATTCATCTTTTTTATCTGAATAGTGTGCATGCACTCCTAAGCAATGACCACCGCATGTATTTGTATGTTGTTGTGAAAACCATATTGCTCCGGGGAAATGTATTTTGATAATGATGCCTTTATCCTGGTGGCGATTGTCTTAGATATAATCTTATAAATAAGATTTCAAAGAGAAATTGGATGATAATCAACAAAGGTGGCCGACATTTCCTTCTTAGGTATGAGTGCAATGAAAGTAGAATTTATATGAGGATGTATAGTTCCCTTGATTCTAGATTCTTCTACCATTCTTAGTAGGTCCTCCTGAAAAATGTCAAGGAAATGAACAAAGAATTCAATCGTCCAGCCATCTGGTCCCGAGCTTTTGTCACCCTTCATCAATTTCAAGACCCAAGTCAGTTCCTCCACCATGACAGATTTATACAGCTCCTGATTCGCCTCCTCGTCAAACATCATAGGGTATTCACTTATCGCCCATACTTGTGTCTCCCCGCCATCAAATTCCATTCTTCTGTAGGCATGTTCAAAATGAGTGACCGCAAGAGCTGTGATTTCCCGTTGAGTGCTATAGCAGTTTCCAGCATCATCTGTTATCTCCCAAATGGTGTTTAGTTTCCTTCTATGGTTGGCGTATCGGTGGAAGAACTTTGTGTTTTTTCCCCTCTCGGATCCAAATTGCTCGACTCTTTAAACGCCATGTGGTCTCCTTTAGCTGGAGTATCTTCTTCTTCTTCATCTCGAGAACATGGATTTGTTCCCGTACTTTGGCAGATGGGGAGTGTGTGGCCATAAGATTATGTAGTGGCCTTAGGGCTTTTTCTATTTTTGTCAGCTCTTGTTTCAGACTCACCTTCTTCTTTCATTCCCATCTTTTAACCACTGCTTTTAAGGCACGTAGCCTGTGTAGAATCTCCTCCATGGTGGATAGGCCAGTCTTTCTGTCCCTTTCTTTAGACCATTGGGCACAGACAAGGGATTCAAATTCTGGGTCTTCCAGCCAAACCCTGTTGAACTTAAACGACAGACCAAGTCTTATATCTACACTATGCCAAGTGAGAGTAATTGGCCAATGGTCTGATATGTAGTTATTGACAATACAAGATCTCACATCTCCCAACTTTTCCACCATGTGTTCATGTAATAGAAAATGATCAAGTCTCTTAGCTATATAATTAATTCCATTCCTACCATTGTCCCAGGTAGGTGCATTCTTGGCTGGGCAGATGTCTACAAGATTGTGTTCAAATATAATATCTCTGAGTTTTTGTGCCATCTTATCAACACTTCTGGAATGACCCCACAACTCATCGATCCTAGTAGTGCAATTAAGGTCTCCAACCAATATAAGAGAAAACGAATGCAAAATTCCATATGCTTCCATGTTGTCCCAGAAAACCTCCCTATCCCTGTAAGGGGCATATACATTAAGGATGTGTGTCTTCCCTGGAATGCCTCTGATATTTCCTACCAAGAACATGCCCACAGAATAGGAAAAAGCCTTCATCTTAGCCCATCGGGGATCCCATAGGGCAGCTAAACCCCCAGATCTACCAGTAGCATCAGTAGCCACCATATACCATGTAGGGAGCATCCTCCAAAAAAATCTATAGTTTGAGAAGTCGAGTGAATTGTTTCTTGTATGAGTATAATAATAGAACAGGAAGAGAGGAAGAGCTCCTTGAGGGCGAGGAATTTTGGAAGGGCCCCCAAACCCCTAATATTCATAGAAAGGATGGAATTCATTTAGGCCTTGTAGAGGGCATGCTTGCTCTAAGGGCTCGGGGAGAGATGGGGGATGAAATAGGAATATCAATGAGGGAAGGAGAATTTGTCAGAGTAGTATTAGTTTGTCGAGGGCGTCCCCTAAAGTTCCTGCTACCTCTATTTTGGGTTCTCCTTACAGTTATGTTCCCAACAGAGGATGGGTTGATGACAGGGGACGCTGAACTAGGAGGTTTGTGAATAGTGAGAGAGTGAAGGTCAAGTGTCTTTCTCTGAAGTAAAAAGTCCAGGTCGCTATCAACCGAGTTATTCGGTGAGGAAACCGGAGAAATCGGTGAAATGGGCCTAGTTGGAGTTGAAATAGGGTGGGTGGTAGGGGAGGAAGGATTATGTGCTTGTGTATACGTGGCGTAAGATGTGGAGGGAATGTCGAAAGGAGGACTCTAAGACAGAACAGAAACCGAGGGTGGCAGAACAGGGGAGGATATAATCTGATTTTGTACCTATCGGGGTGAGTCAGCAGAATTATGAGAGACAGAGTGTTCCGACGTCCAGGGGGATGTGGGAACATGAATGGGAAAAGATGCATTATTTGCAAGATGGGGAGACGGATCAGAAAAAAACAAAGTCGAGTGATTAGAGTTACCTGGACATGGGAGTTCACCACCTTGAGTCGCGGCCTTTCCACGACGAGAGTAATAATATTCAGGCCTGGCCTCCTCCCTGTTCATGTAATTTTCCCTGTGACGACCTTGGGTAGAATGCCAGCCACCTTTTCCTTTAGGACAATTTTCCATGAGATGGTCAGTTTGATGGAAAATGAGGCATCTGAAGGGTATACCCCAGAAATCCAGACGATGTCGAAGATTGATATCCTCCCATCTTAAATCAATATGGTCTGGGAAATCCTCACAGAAATCCTTTTCAATTAGAACCCAAGCAACCCTTTTGTCCCTGGCCCCCAGACAGCGGGGGTCGACATAGATGAATTTTCCTATGGCATTGTCAATATCAATGAATACTTCCTTAGTCCATAATTCTAAAGGAAGTACTGGTAATTTAACCCAAATTAGCTTGTTTTTATGTGTTTGCTTCAGAGGATTAAAACCCACGTACCAGGAGTGTAGAGCCAGGAACCCGTGTCCCTTTACCCATGGCAGCACTAAGATTTTCTGTAAATCCTCCTCACTGAGGAAATGGTAACTGTACCAGCCGCCCATTAATCTAACCACCATAGGTATGTATCCCAGAAGGGATTTCCATTTAGTCGCAACCCAATTCTGCATCTCTGCTTCCTCAATCTCAGCAAAATACCATTTTCCCACCAAAGCCCTCTTCTGAAGGCTAATTACTCTATCAAATAGAACATCATGGCCAAAAGACAGAATAGGTGTTGGAGCAGTAATTTGGATGGCACGATGTTTTTGGCCACCCCATCTTCCACCACCTTTTTAACGTGCCTCATGTATGACATGCGCTTTATGCCCGCCATCTGCCCACATATCTCTTCCATCTCCTAGGGTCATCAGTCGAGGAGGGTGGGCCATGTTCCTTGTCAACTCCATGATAGCGTGGCGTTGTGACTCAGCATCCATCGTGGCTTGTATGAAAGCCTCGTGGGCTGAGGTGTCAGATGTAAAGGGGTCCATCTGATATTTGATGATTGAATGGAACAATGCCTAGGTATGGTACCGTCCCGCCAACCAAGATAATATCCTGCAGACAATAAATGAGAATCCTCCCTCCTGCTGAGGGGAGGTCAACTCCCACGCCTCAACCAACCTGGATCTCACAAACCAAGTAGTAAGAACGTTGCCAAAAACAAATGCCTGATAAGGAAAAAATGTACTTCGGATCTGGAAATTATATAGGCCCGAAAACGGAGAATTAGCACGTAAGAGGGGGCAGGTGGGGACATCAGAGAGAGTGCGCGAAGTGTGATGATAAGGACTCTCGTCAAGTCAGAAATGGAAATCCAACCTACCGCCCTTCAGATTTTTTAAAATTTAAAAAACCTTGGAAAATTTGAGTGTTTGGATTCGAGCGGTTGCCCCTCCCCGAAAAAACTAGAGCAATCGAGCACCAACAACCCAGAATAGGAATCAAGACTCTAGACCCTCACAACAACAGATGCAGAAACAACCCTAGCATGACCACCATCAATAGCAAATTCTAATACCAAAGCTCTTGCATGGTTAAGAAACTATGAAAAAGTTTGTCCATTTATACCAAATTGTATATAGACTTTGTGTCTGGAAACAAGGTTCCTCTACCAGGGATAGTGAAGGGCAAGTAATATCAGGGAAATTAGTCTAGACTGGCATCTGGGCGACGAGAAAAGTGGAAAGAGTGTGTCTTAAAAATGCATATCAGGATGTATACAACAGAGAGAAGAAGCATGATGATATGGATTAATTCCGAAGAGAGAATAGGCAAAAGTAGATCAAATAATAAAACTGACATTGCTAAAACAACAAATGGAGAGATGTGCAGACTATCTATAATAAAATAACTTTGAGTATAACCAGTCCCATTCCCTCAATTGATGGCCACTTCCTATAGACAAATCCAGCTAAAACTATCAACTTTTCATGTGAGAACCATAAGACTTACCGGAAGACTGCCAATGAATTTCCCGGCATTAACTGGAAATTTTCCTACTCACTCACTATTAACATCTTTGTAGGAGGTCGGATAGTAAACTTCGGATCCTCTTTTTAGTTTGCCGAGCTCTCTTACCAGTAGCAGTTTGGGCAAATCCTCTTGACGTGTAGCGAAGTAATTCTTAAAACCCATCATTGTCTTATTTATATGATTGGTTATGGCGTAGAATAGATGATGATGAGGTGTATTGTTAAGTTATTTCACGATGTGAAAGTTTCTAGTTCAAACTTTAGTGGGTAAAAATCTGGTTATGTTAAGGGTGACAAGGTGCAATCCCCAAATAATTTTGACAACTTAAATACCCCTAAGTCACAATTTCTCAAATCATAAATCAAACTTAATATAATCTTTAAAAAATTTAGACAACTTAACAAACAAACAAAAAATTTAATAAATTTAAATAAAATAAAACTCATTTTTCAATCAAAAAATTTTACCTAAATTATTTTACCTAAATTAAAATTATTCAAGATATATGAATATTTCAAAATTATTATAAAATTATTTTCTTTGAAATAATTAAAACTTTAAAATAATTTTTTAAAAACCAAATCAATTTAACCGAAAAAAAATTACAATATATTTTACCATGTATCATATTATTTATTTTATTACTTTTATAAACATATAACTACTTTCATGTATTGTTTTCATGGCCTGCATTTATTTTATTATTTTTAAAAACATGTAATTACTTTCATGTATTGTCTTACGAGCATGCATTTTTCTTCACGTTTTGTCCTTCGTAGTACACGTCTCAATGGCTATGTCCATCGTTAAAAAAAAACATGTATCTCATTAAAAAAACACGTATCTTATTTAATGTCATATGTTTTTGATGTGGGTTAAACATATGGGTTAGCTATTAAATATTATAGGGTTATTTAATGTCATATGTTTTGTGATGTGGGTTAAATATATGGGTTAGCTATTAAATATTATAGGGTAACAGGCGTAGTCATTCTTTTATATGTTTTATAGTTTAAAAGTTTTTTCTCTTTTTAATTAAAATCATTAAAATTAAGGATTGGTTAGAATCACAAATTTGATTTCTGATTTTTTTTAGTATGTTAAATAAATTTCAGGTGTCGGATCTATTTATGCATTCAAAAATAAATTTTAAAAAATAATATAAACCAATTTTAAATAACAAAAAAGTGTAATATAACTCAAATTTTGTCTACAAATTCCAATCAAAAACTCCAAAACTTAGAATAATTAGACAACCTTTGTAATATAAAAATTCATACTTATGGAAGTATTTTGTAATATATAGTTTGTGAACAATCACTTTGTTGTGTGTGAATTTGATATAAAATGGTTTAAATATGGAATTATTTTATATTTTTTTTAATCAGTTTTATTTAGAATTTAATTTGAAATTACACACACACATACATATTATATTTGATATTTAGAAAATTGTTTTTTTAAAGGAACCGATTATGAGATCTTATTAAAAAGGAAGTTGGGATCGAGCTCGGAACCGTTACATTGCTTCAAAATTTCTAATATTCCTTGATTGGTTGAGATTGAGCATGAAGACAATCCAATCTCTCAAACATTTACCTCATTGTATATAAATTCCAATCCAATTCTAGGTATAAATTTTCCAGAACACTCCCAAGATCTAAATGCATTTACATTCCATCACTAATATGATTTATTAACATGAAAGGATTACCTTTCTCTAATTTGGAAGCCTCATTGATTTGAGGTTGACTTTGAATTTCAAGTTTTTCATTTAATTTTTCTTATGCCTCTTTGACTTCCTTCTTAGAGTGTCTCCCTTGTCCTTTTTTGAGCTTGTTGTTTCTTGGTTGCTTTGTTCATCTCCCTAATTCACTTTTTTATTTGTCTATCTAGTCAATACTTTCTTGGTGCTTGCCTCTTGTTCCTTTGGTATTCTAGGCATGCTACCCATTTTTTGCCCCTTATTTGTCAACTTGTCCTAAAACCAGAGTGTTTTGATTGTTGATATTATCCTGGATAGATATTGCTCCTTTGCCAATGCAATCATTTCTTCTTATGGTTCTTTTTCATGAATTTCCTCCTTCTTTGCATCTAAAGTTACTTCTTCCTTCTCTGAAACCTATTTTTTTTTATTGTCTTGTGGTGCTTCTAATCTAATTTCTTCTTGTGCCTTGTCTTTTTCTTCTTGAGACTCCAAAATCTCAAATGGGTTTTCCAAGATCGATGCCGCATTTCTGCCCTGTGTGGATTGGGCTTTAGATGTCATATTTCCTTTATTCCTGCCCTTTTTTTTGTTTTTCCATTGCCCTTCTTAACCTAATGTTGTATCTGCCCCTTTACCGAATTGAGAATGCTTGCAATCCTTTGCAAAATGGCCATATTCATGGCAGTACCTGCATTTAAAAGGTAACTGCTCATAATCAAGAGTTTGACAATGGGACCATTCTCCCTGTGTGAGATTTATTTCTGAGGGCAACCCTTTTTCCAGATATAATTCAATAATTTCACATGCAAACATAAATCCTCTAGGTTTAGCCTTATCCAAATATTGCCCCAATCATTTTTTATTGCTTGCAAGTAATCATCACATCAACATGAAATTGGGAACCGAGGGAGCTTGACCCAAATAGGAAATTCATTTGGGATATCTTCTTCTAGATCGAGTTATAGTGACCATTTGTTCAAATGCATACCTCTAGTTCCAAAAAAAATAAGGTCCATTTCGAAAAATTACATCTTTATCTTCTTTGGATTCGAATAAGAAGGAAAAGAACACATTTCCACATGCATACATTCCAATATTACCTTTCGTTAATGGCTTCCAATTTTTCTCCAACTATAACTCCATGGATCTTGTGGATGGACACATTCTTGTGAACTACCCCAATAAAGCTCATTTTGAATATGCCAAGGAAGTAGTTCTTCAAAACCCCATGGGAAGGGCCACTCAAGGAATAATCTCCACCTTTTTCACAAATTTTGCATGCAACCTAGATTTGGGTTTTTTGGAGAGAGAAGCTACAACGACCTAGAAGTTGCAGCTTCATTTGTTGGCGAGGGAACAACCCCTTCTGAAGCATCCATTTCAAACCAAATATCACACATGCTTAAAAACGAGAGCAAAGTTACATCAGCAGTGGATCTGTGAGATTTCAGTCAACTATCACAAAGTGGCAGCCACAAACTGTCAGCAAATTGTCCAACAATTCACACAGATGAAGCCTTGTTCCATATCTACGACATCACCTTTGAAACATGCACAAATTTTCCCTGGATCTACAAAAAATAAATCACGACATCTAGGGAAACCCTAGTTACCAAATGACATACACTTCAGAGCTTTGCTTCATTCTCCTCATCCACCTTAATATAAATTGAATTTAAATTTAGTAAATTATTAAAAATATAAATATTGATTGTTGAAATTGTATAATGATGATGATGATGATTAATGTCCACTAAGATCAATATGGTCTATCGAACCTTAAGAAATTAAGATATTAATTGATGTTCTTTAAAATTCTATTTTGATGATTGAAAAGAAGGGAGAGAAGCATTCCTAGATCGTCATAGTTTTGATAACTTAACAAGTCAAGATGGTTGGTAGTGTCGCAAACATTTTGAATATTAGAACGAATGTGAGTAAGAGCTAGGAAATCCAAGAGAAAGTGCTTTCCATCTTCAACCCTCTTAGTATCACAAAGGTGATAGACTCTTTCGTCCCAAGGTGTTTTTGGAATTGACCAACACCTGATTTCATTTCGAATCTCATGAGAATTAGTTCTTATCTTGGAAATGTTCATTTCCTTCTTAGCATTAGTCAAGGAAGAAAGATAATTCTAATAATCAATATTGGGGTTGATCACCTCCTTATAATACTTTAGCTTCCTTTTTCCCTCTAACTCCTTATCATCTCACAAATTTTCCTTAAATTTGGAAGTAATAATATTTTTAATAATATCCTCATTGTTCAAGATGATCTATGCATTTACCCCAATGGTCTAGCCAAGGCTGGGTATCCTTATACCAACCTCATTTGAGCTGGAGGTGGGGGTTTTGGCTAGAGTTAAAAGCAATTTTAGGGAACCTCTTGGCTTCCATGTTATATATCTTCTTCTTATACATAAGATATGTAGTCATAGAAATTCTTTCAATAGGGGAAAGTTTAGCTTCAATCAAGAGGATAGCGTAGGGAGTGTTTTCTTTAATCTTGAAGTTGTAGGTTATAAATTGCTTTTGGATCAGTGGAACCTTCCTCCATGATTCTCTAGATATACTACAACCCCAAATCTCACATCCATATAAAATAATAGGGGTGACAAGAGTCTCAAAGAGGAATTTTTTTACTCCATACCTAGAGATTTGTTGACTTACAAATGTTTTCAAGCCCATAATAAGCTTTCGAGCCTCCAATTATCCTTTTCTAAATGTTATAGTTCAAGTTGAGCTGATGATGAATGTCAATTCCTAGATGTTTATATGAAGAACCTTGCTCAAAGTAGTTATATCATAAATGAAATTATCATAGTTGACCTTTTTGAATTTAATTATCATGACTTTGGTCTTGTCGATATTAATAGTCATATTCATCTTGTAGCAGTAATCTTCGAGGATTCTAAGTTGCTTGTCGAGATCATCATGGCTTCTGGCTAAAAGAATGATATCGTTAGCATAAAGGAGAATAGTAATGACCATACCAGTGATATTGAGGCCATCACATCCTGCAGCTTCCAAACACTTTTCCAGCTTATCAATGTAAATGCTAAAAAGGGTAGGGGATAAGGGAGACCCTTTCTTAACTCCAATATTGTATTTAATTTCTTCTTACTATCCCTTAGTGGTCCTAAGCTTGGAAATAACATTCTCTTATAGCCTAATCACTACAACCCTCAACTCGAGAGGAACCATTATCTCTTATTGCCTCTTCCATACTTATCCCAAGGAACTATGTCAAAATCTTTTTTAAAGTCAACAAAACAATAGAAGAGATCAGTTTTATTATTGTGATATTCCTCTGCAAGGATCCTAGAGTAATAAGATGGTCTATAGTTGAGTGACGTCTCCTAAATCTATCTTGCCCTTTAGCTCTTTTACCATGGTTTTTAAGCCAAAGGCTAATATTCTTTTCAAAAATGAGTCCATACAACTTGGCTAAAATGTGGCTAATCATAATGGTCATGTAGTTTGAAGGAATGCTTTTATCCCCACTTTTAAATATAGGCACAATAAGGATTTTCGTCCAAGGATTAGGGAAGCCTTGTTTCATTGTCAATTTGAGGAATTTGTGTCTATGAGGGATGAGGACATACCTTCCCATTTTGAAAATTTCAACTTGTTAGCCTTCAATATCCCTAGTTTTCCCATTAGTGAGATGCTTAATTCCAAACTCAATGTCTTATAAAGAAAATATATCCTCCTCTATAGTAGTGTTCAATATGGTTCCCATGGCATCAGGGGAATCATAAATATTCTTAAGATAGATATACCAGTTCTTTAAGGGGATAAAATTATTTTCTTTCATTTTATGAACAAGAATTTTCCTCCAAAACTTTCTAGGTTCAACTTTAGAAAAGTGAAGAAGATGCTCTTGCCTCCTATTTATATAGGATATTTTCTTCCTTTTGATAATATCTTTGTACATATTTATTTTTTCAAGCTTTATGGTTTCATTAGGAGCATATCTAATCACTTTCCTACCAATTGTGCAGTCAATATCATACCAAGTGTTGGAATTTCTATTATTCTTTTTATAAGACATCTTGATAGAGAACTTGTTAATGGTAGTGGAAATGGTTGTAGAAAAATAGCGGTAGATGTGATCAATGTTATCATTATACGTTAAGAAATCTAAATCCCTATTTAAATCCTTTAAGAAGAGATCCATTTTACTTCTATGAAAACAAATATTTTGAAAACATTACACAATTACACTATCGTTTGACATTTCTTACCAACCATATTCTATTTCCTTAATAATATGTATCTCAAACTATTTTAAATATAATTTATAATATATAAAAGATTAATATATACCTCAAACTATTTTGAATATAATTTATAATTTATTAAATATTAGATCGTTTGGAAAACTATGAGTAAGGTAGTTTAAAGGATAATGTATTACTTAATTAATACGCTGTGTGATTTAAAGGAGTTGAGCTCAAGCAATAGAGGCACATATTGTGTTTATGGCCGTGGCGGGTTCAAATCTCCAGTGACATGCTCTACCTCGTGAAAATTGTGAAAAAAGTCATATAAACAAGTTTTAATGGGTAGTCCCATAACTATTTCATTGAAAGAAATAAAATATATGATTTTAACATTTAATGTACATATTACATGTATGTGTATTAATTTATTAAGAATAATAATTATTTTTTATATAATGTAAATTTATTTTTAATCATATTTAACAATGGAATTAATTGGAAAATTGTTTATGATAGGGCATTTTGCTTGTCGAATTTGAGCAAAATTTATTAGTGGTAATATTAATATTTATTGTGCTCTACAAATCCTTACAGTGGTTAGGGTTTTTCTCTAGCTAGTCCTTCCTCTTATGTGTGGATCCACCAGCCAACCCTTGCTGCGTGGCTCTCGCTATCCTTACTAATGGAGAACTCCCAAGTTTTAGCAATGAGGAATGTCTCTCCTAATGGAATGGTTATTGGTTTAGAAAATCCTATTTCTTAGGAAGATCAAGCCAAGGATTCTTATAGTTCCATGTTAAAATATGATTCTACCCTTCCAATTTCTCAAGAAGCTCCTTCCTGCAATGTCTCCCTAGAGAATGAATCCTTCTGCTACAAAGAAAAATTGTGAGCTCGATTTGGTCGTTAGATTTAATGGTTTTTAGTTGCGGTTGAGATAAGTGGATCTCTCAAACATGGAAACCCTTACTGTCTCAAGAACTGAATATCTACTTGATGGCTTAGTGATATTTTTTTTTTCTCTCTCTCTAGAAGATAAGAATATTATTTGTGATTTTTGGCCTTGGTTTTGGGGTATTGTTGGTCTCTTCATGCAACCTTGGACTCCTACTTTTTACACATGCTCAAGATATTGTCGCACATTTGCATACCAAGAGTTTGAGATATTATTGGGGCTAGCTCGCTCAACATTGTACATCTCGATCTCCTACTCCCATCCAAATGAATCATCTTCTGGTGTATTTGTTGCTTCTGCTACTGGCAGGCATAGACCATGGCCCTTGATAGTGTGAACTGGTTTAATTTCCAAATCATACTCTTGTAAACCAGTCATCCATTTCACTCTTCTCTCACTTAACTCTTGTTAGACAAACAATGATCTGACTGTTGGGTGCAGCACAAATATAATATAATGATTCTTCAAAAGATAGGGTCGGAAGTGATTCACTGCCTTGTGGACAACAAATTTTTGTTTATCAATGGTGGGATAGTTGAGTTAAATTCCTTGTAAGATAACACTCATAAAGGATATAGGTTGCTCATTATTATGATCATCTTTCTACGTAAGCACGACGACAAGAGAAGTATCAAAAGAAAAGGTGTAGAGCAGAAAATCCTCGTTGAAATTTGGGTCATACAAGGGTGGTGCTTCTGCGATCACTTGTTTAATATGGAAAATGCATCCTTTTCCATTTTATCCCATTTGTATATTGCATCCTTCTTCACCATCCCTTGCATGGGTTTCACTATTTGGGCATAATCAGAGATGAACTTGCAGAGAAATTTTATCTTCACCAAGAAGGACTGCATGGATTTCTTGTTCATTGGGAAGGGAATTTGTGTGATAGCCTTGACCCTTTCAGGGTCCAATTTAATCCCAATTTTTTCTATGATGTGGCCCAAGATAGTTCCCTTAGCCACTACAAAAATTCTCTCCTTGGGATTAAGAGATATCCCGTATTTCTGACATCACTCCAAAGTTTTCTTCAGGTAGCGCAAGTGATCAGATAGCTTCTTTGAAAACACCATGACATCATCAAGATACACCACCATGATCTGAAATCAAACCATGGAATATGTTAGGCCCCTATACTACTAGTGTAACCCCTTATTGTTATTAGTATAACCCACTTATTATATTGATGTACCCATGTAGTGCCCATATTGTTACTATTGTACCCCATAGAAGCCCACTATTGTTATTATTGTGCCCTTACATTATTATTGTTATGTCGGCTCTGATTCTATTATGACCCCTTAGACTCCTATATATAGAAAGGAGGTCTTTTCATTTGTATCATCCAAGAATTGTTCATTTATGTAATGTAAATGAGGTTGCCCCCTCGAAGAGGCTGAATTCTAAGGCGTTGATCTCTCTTTTCTATCTTTTCTTGAGTTGGTTTCATAACATTTGGTATCAGAGCTTTGGATTCAAGGGTTTCGCTGCTCCAAACAGGTCATCTTGGAATTTTAGCTATAACTTTTTTTCTGTGACGTTTCAGAAATCGCAAAAAAAACCCATTTGAGAAGAAATCACGTTGAACCTTGGGTCCGAATTTCAGAGCTTTTCGCGCGATATTTGTAGAGATATGATCTGAGGAAGTTGGTCTTTTTGCAGACTCCTGAATTACATTCCAAACAGGTGACCTGGGGAAAATCGTCATAACTTTCTCTCTGGGGATCAGATTGAAATTTTGTAAGAAGGTACAGAAATAGGACGGAATTTAGTTTCTTGCATGCATTTTTTCAAATCCAAAGGTTGAAATAGTGACTCGTGGCACGTCGTACAAGTTCGCTCTACTGAACTAGTCTATAATCAAGTCATCTTGGGAGATTGTGCATAACTCTTTCTTGGAGAATCCAATTTCGATCAGACTGGTGGCATTGGAAAGAGGACGCAGATGGCTACTATAGGTCACAATTTCAGAACTTAAAGATATGAAAGGACAAAGTTAGAGTCGTTTCAAGGTCGAGCTCCTAAAATCAAGAAAAAGCAAGATGAGGAAGTTTGATGGCAAGGATCCGGTAAATTGGATACTTCAGATGGAGCAATATTTTGATCTACATGGTGTACAACTATTACAAAAGGTATGTATTGCATCTTCATATTTAGAACTAGATCAATTTTTATGGTACAAAGGGCTTTGTTCTCGTAAACAACTTGTTACGTGGTCAATTTTCACGGAGGAAATGATAGCACATTATGAGGATACAAAGAGCAACACCACAACAATTGGAAAGAGTAAAAGGGCTTTGTGACATAGTGGAAAGAAAAATTATGGAAACCAGGAAGCGTACCCCTCACAACTATAAATATGGAAGTGTTGTTTCTCCTAGCCTTCCACAACCTACAAGGGTTACACCACAACAATTGGAAGAAAAAAGAGAAAAAGGGCTTTGTTACAATTGTGATAGCAAATGCACTAAAGGTTATAAGTGTGTTGAGAAGAAATTATTTTACATAGAATATGAAGAGGAGGAAGAAAACGATCAAGAAACAACAAAAGAAGAAGATATACGCCAGGACCCCACCCCAGAGAAAGAAGAAATGAATCAGACCATATCTTGTAAAGCATTGGCAAGAATTACCACTCCTCAAACTCTCAAAATAGAAGGACATATCAAGAAGAAAAAGGTGCAAGAAGTGAAAGATCACATTGCAAAAGAAGAAATGAATCCAACCATATCTTGTAATTCATTGTTCAAAATTACCACTCCTCAAACTATCAAGATAGAAGGACATATAAAGAAGCAAAATGTTCAAGAAGTGAAAGATCACATCGAGCATCAAGAAATGAATCCGACCATATCTTGTAAAGGATTGGAAGAAACTCTAGAGATAGAAGGACATATCAAGAAGAAAAAGGTTCAAGCAGTGAAAGATCACATCCAGCATCAACAACAAGTTTTCCAACTTTTAAAGGATAACGCCACTTCGGTGCAAAATCAAATGAAACAACAGGTAGATCAACATCGTAGTGAAAAATGTTTTGATGTAGGTGATTGGGTATTTTTACTGCTACATCCCAAGCAAGCTATTTATGAGAAGGAAATGTTGGCAATACTACATGCACTTAAAAAATGGCGACCTTACCAAATGGGAAGACTCTTCAAGGATGAGGATGTGGAAGCATTGTTTTGTGCTATTTATATTATCCAACCAGATTGGATAAACGAAGCAAGGGATGAATGGAAGAAGGACGAAGAAGTATGGCCACTTATTCAAAAGTTGCAAAAGATCCCAATTCAAACAATATTGCTAGAAATTAAATAGGAAGGAAAAATCATATTGGAACCTGGAGCAGTCACAGAAACAAGAACCCGACAGCTACAAAATCGATCAATTTCAGAGTATCTCATCAAGTGGAAGAACTTACCCACTGAATATTCCACATGGGAGGACAAGAATTTTATACAGAAGAATCAAGAACTACTCAAGCGTTGAGGACAACGATTTTTGAAGGAGAGGGGCATGTTAGGCCCCTATACTACTAGTGTAACCCCTTATTGTTATTAGTATAACCCACTTATTATATTGATGTACCCATGTAGTGCCCATATTGTTACTATTTTGCCCCATAGTAGCCCACTATTGTTATTATTGTGCCCTTACATTATTATTGTTATGTCGGCTCTGATTCTGTTATGAGCCCTTAGACTCCTATATATAGAAAGGAGGTCTTTTCATTTGTATCATCCAAGAATTGTTCATTTATGTAATGTAAAGGAGGTTGCCCCCTCGAAGAGGCTGAATTCTAAGGTGTTGATCTCTCTTTTCTATCTTTTCTTAAGCTGGTTTCATAACAGAATACGATGTCCATCGCATGTTGGAAGGTTGCACCGACATAACCATCCCAAAAGGAATTCTTATGAAAGAAAACATGGCCCACTTTGTTTGAAATGTTGTTTTTAGTCTGTCAGGCTTTGAGACTAGAACCTGGTTGTAACTAGAAAATCCATCAAGCAGAGAAAACATTTATGACCATGACACTGTTTGCAATATATGCTCCATTAATGGCACTAGATAATTTTCTTTATCTGAGGTACGGTTGAGATTTCGGAAATCATACGCACAAGTGTATTTCCCCGGACTTCTTCCTTATTGGGACCAGATTAGAAACCCACATTGAATGTCACACTTTATAAATGATTCAAGCATCCAATAGATTCCTTAACTCCTTCTAAATCATGGGCTTAAGCATTAGATGTACCTTCCGCGGCTTCTATTGAAAAGGTTTTTCCCCTTCCTTTATTGGAATAACATGCTAGATTATTCGCATGTAATAAGTTTTGAGCTTAGTGTACGTCCACGCGAAGACATCTCGGTATTACTTGAAAAGTAAAATAAAGGCTTGTCTCTCTTGAGGTGTGCAACAAGTACTGAGATTAACAAAATTCGGATCTTTCTCAATTCCAAGATTGATCTGCTCATGCGAAAATGTTGAACTGTGAGTTTTGGCATTGGCTAGTCCTCTAAAGCAATTCTACAAGTCATACAACTTCTCTAAAAGTGTTTCATGTAAGGTTCTATTCCACCCATATTTGGTTATTCATGCCCTTATACGGAAGCCATAAATGCGACCAATTGGTAGCAAAATACCCTTGTAGTTTTCTAGACCAGTCTCTACTTAGCAATACATCGTAGGCTTCCAGGATGTCCACAATTACTATGTTTATGCACTGGTGAACTTTGTGATCAAATGATAGTTGAATAAGAACATTTATGAGTTCACCAATAGCTTGGAAAAGAGACATGTCCATATGAATGATATGTGCATCAGCCTTATCCCACTTAGCATTGATTTTCTTGGCAACAGACAATGGAATTATGTTTATGGATGCACTAGAATCAACTAAAAAATTGTGAACATTATAATTGAAAATTTTGAAAGTCAATAAAAACGGAGGGCAGAGAGTGTTAGCTTCTAATGTCAATGCGTTGAATATTGATTCTAGGGGATCAGAAGACTTACCATATCCCTTCTACGAAGAAGAAGCATTATCACTTGATGAAGGTTGGTCAAGGCTCAGATTATTGAGAAATCTAGGGCATCGATATTAGGTGATTTCTCTTATATTGATAACTGGTTGTGAGTTATTTTTACTTCTTATATTACGATCTTCGTTTACTTATATTATTATAGTGGTATTCTTCATCAAACAACTACCAATGCATAAACCATAAAGAGAAAAGAGACACAGAATATAGGCTATCAGCCAGGCCAAAACCTCTCCCACTTGAGAGGTAACCCGAACAAATTCTTCTTCTTATAGATATTCCAATTGAAGAATACCAAGACCAAGACCCTTGATGTATTTTCCACTCCAAGACCAAGACACAAAGCTTCCTTGATGAAGTCCTTCTTCCTTGAGTCAACGGCTACCTAGACCTTCACTAGTTTTGGCTTCCTTAAATTAAGACTTCTTTGCATAGTGACTCCTTCTAGCTTGCCTCGGGTTCCTCTTAAACTTGCCCTACTTCCAACTCGGTTTCCCAAGAGGAATGTAATTATTCTATACTCCTTCTGCTACAACTGATCCCTTGCTTCCTCACACGTGTAGAGGTAATCAACCCAAAAACATACGTGAAAAGAGATTGGTTTATACTCTTCTCTCCTTTGTTTGATAATGGGCCTCCTTAACCAACTTTTCACCTCTTTTTATTTCAGACTTTGACCTAAATTCATCATTGAAATTGTGTCTTTGAAATAACGCTGAGCTGCCCTATTTATGTTGCCCATGCTAATTATCCGACATGACATGTAGGTGAGCCGATGTGTCCTTTGGTGAAGATATTATTAACCTTCTTGAAGCCGACTTGTAGGAGAGGTCTTGTGCTTTTCTTGGATGGATTTCATACTTTATTTAATGACTTATACAAAATGTAGCATGCCTAAGAAGGGTCCTTCATACATGACATTGACTCAAATTTACTTTTATTACTAGATGAAAAATCTTAAAGGTTCACAATGGGAACCTTAACTAAAATAAAATTCCTTGATCATGAAACCCATGATCAAAATACTTACAAAAATAATTTTATTTTCTTTTTTTCATCAATTAAATAGAATCATAATTTACACATGTCATTATGAAGACTGAATCTAGTTATACTTTTCAATGCTCCCTCCTAACCAGGGAGGTATTCATAATGGTACTTGGTCATTCTTAATCTAAAGAATTTCTCATAAGGAGAATCAGATTGGTAACCCATCTGTGTAGTGTCATATCAACCAACATTGTCACATAGCAAGGCATTGACTAACAACTCTATATCTCCACAAGATCTGAGTACAATGTTGGCAAGACCAATGATGTATAGACACCCTCATCATTGTCTCTCTCGGAACATACCCCACCCAGGTTCTCAGGGTGTGTTCCACTAGGACTATTCTTATCTTGGATTCTGATTCCTCAAAGAATATAGGTCCTCAATGACTACTCTCATCTTGGATGCCCTAACTCATCCTCAAAGAGAATCGGATGCTAGATGTTTACCGAATCCTCCATTCTGTCTTCCCAAGTGAAGACAAGAATGATGTGTATATCTTTCCCTCTTAATTAGGGAGTACATACCTATTCCAATAAATGAATGTACTCATTCCTACAGAAGGAATGTTCCTAAGCTCTCTTTTGGCTTAGGAATTTTGCTTCCAAGTTTCTTCCAAGTAACAAACTTGTTTCTAGGCTCCCTCTTAATTAGGGACCAATAGCAGCTCTTTCGGTGGAGATGATGGGACAACCATCTTCTTTGAAGAACTCCTCCTCACGATGTCATGAACTTATTTTCATTATTCAAGAGTCTACATGTTTTGGGACTTCTTCATAGGGCACATACCATCCATCACTTTCATCCATGAGTTAGTCATGTAATCATCGGAAAGTGATTTATCTATACATATTTGGTCTTCCTTCATGCCATGTTTCCATAAGGATCTTTCATCCTACTACGTGGGTATCAATGGTGGAATATATACATAGGTCTTTCTTTAGTAGCCCTCCATAAGCCCATCCAGATATTTGTTCAAAAATAAGAAATGAATATATAAATACAAAATTACCTTTGTGATTTACTTTCATCATGTCATCTTCTAGCTTGAATCAACATCCTACATACAAACTGACACATCTCCTAAATATATATATTTTCAAGGGTCTCTTTCTTTTTCCAAATTCCATTAGAATCTTTATATATTTCATGGAGATATCCTAGTCAAATATTCTTGGTCTATGGATGTTGATTGCCTTTTTCCATAGTTTCATATCCCACGATATCTTCCTTCCTTTCTTCACACATTTCATTCTTAGGAACTTCCAACCAAAGTTCCTCCAATTTTCGTCAACCACGTCATATTACATATGAGGACATATTATGTTGATTTCATCTAGACAATGTGTGAATTGTGCCTTCTAGCATCCTTTCAGAGGAGGAGATCCTTTTTCTTTTGATCATGCTCTCAAGATAGAGAATTGATCCATGTTACATACAAGCATATGACATGACTATTCAATGTTTAATATAAGCATACATACCTCATTTTCTTTTGGGTCATCCAGACTTACTGCAGTAGCTTACTTGATTTTATGTCATCATACCGTCATACCATTAATTCCACAAGTTTTTAATTCTTGATGAAACACTTGCTTCCTCTCTTGATCGATGAATCTTTCAATGATGATTCCATCAAAGAATCTTGAGGATCTAGAGTATCCCCATGTAGAAGATGTTTCCTTTTGACATATGTATGATGAGCCGTGTACTAAACGACCTTTTTCTTGCCACTTATGTTTTCAATGAGGTTCCCAAGATCTACATTGATGATTTCCATATATTTCAACCATCTTTCATGCTTCTCTATGATGATGTCCTGAGCTCTTGCTTTTAATGCCTCTATGATGCCTTGATGCATTATTTTTATTAGTGAATCATGATAGCCATATATTACAACATAATACTTAGGAACTTGAACAGAACTTAGGTGAGGAATGCTATCTCAGTCATAGTAGAGATCTCTTACTTCCTCTTTCTTGGACTTCTTCTTTTCAACTTCCTCCACTTCTTCGATGATATGAGCTTCTTCTCTTCCTCTTTTGTTATTGTCCTTCTTAATCTTAGGAAAATCTATTTTGTAGTAGTTTCCACATTATTGAAACCCATAACATTGAATCTTAGTGACGTCCCTCTTCTTTTTCCGAGAACCAGATTCCCCAAATTTTCCCTTTCTTCTTGTCATTGTAGCATAAGCTTGATTTTTTTCACCTGCTCCCACATCAGATTTGGCCTTTAGTCTAGATTCTTCAATCTTGCACAGTGACCATAGATCCTAGAATGGAGTAGCTTCTTTCTTCCCATAAATACCCTACTCCTCAAGTAGTGCATTTAATACAACTGTAGTCATTTCTCTATCAGACATGACTTCTCCCAACTCTTGTAGTTGATCCCGGATTTTAGATATACTCATAAAGTATGAGGCTATTCCATCTTCCTTTGACATATTAATATTTTAGAGTTCTTTCCTTAATGAGATGACTTCTCCAACAGTGCTTATGGAATACAACTCTACCAGTTTGTCATATATTTCTTTTGAAGTTTTGAGTTTAGATACATATGGGATGGGGGGATGCTTGATGGATTCTATGAGAATCCTTTGAGCCCTACCTTCCCATTTCATATACTTTTCAAGAGCTTGAGCATCTTCCTTTCCTAGTTTAGTGATTGATCCTTTGACATGTTCCATAACCTCATTTTTAATGAGATTCAGATTTTCCCTTTACTTCCATGCAAGATAGTTTGAAGCCCTAACCAATTTTTTGCTTTCCTTGCAAAAGGACATTTTTAAAGATTCATATGTGGACATAAATATAATTACTTGATAGGATGTTCCTTCTCTGTGTTGCTTTCTTGATGTTGATGATGATGTAGAGGATAGAAAACTTCTCCTTAATGAAGATAGTTTTCTTCAATAATGATCATTGATCCCATAAAGAGGGAGATACCTTGGATCCTTTGAAGGTGGATGTTTTGTTGATGAAGATCAATAATGACTTCTTGATGATGTATTCAATGGTAGGAATATTTCTTTAGAGAGAGATATCCTTCGAATCTTTAGGACAACGTATTTTGATCTAGCTTCCTTTGGATGAATAGTCTTCGAGACACTTCAACTTCAAATTTATTGAGAGTGGATCCTAGGAATGATTATTTGATTGATGATGATATGATATTGATCTTGAAGTGCTTCACTTACCTTTATTCGAAGATTTCTTCAACTTGGCCTTATTTTCTTGATGATGATCCCAAGACTTCTTTGTAGACTCCTTCTTCAATCTAGGGTTATAATGCTTCTTTTGTAGATCTTGACTTTAGGATGATCTTCACTTTGATTCCTTTCTCAAGATTTAATCCTTGAGTGTCCCTTGATAACATTTCCTTCCTTGACTTAGTTACCTTAACTCTAATACCATGTTGAGAAATCTAGGGCATCAAGATTAGGTGATTTCTCTTCTATTAATATCTGCTCGTGAGTGATTTTTACTTCTTAGATTAGGATATTATTTTACTTATATTATTATAGTGTTATTCTTCATCAAACAACTACCAATTCATAAACCATAAAGAGACAAGAGAGAGAATATAGGCTATCATCCAGCACCAAAACCTCTCCCACTTGAGAGGAAAACCCAAACAAATTCTTCTTCTTATAGAGATTCCAATTGAAGAATACCAAGACCAAGATCCTTAACCTATTTTCCACTCCAATACCTAGACACAAAGATTCCTTGATGAAGTCATTCTTCCTTGAGTCAATGATAGTCAAACTTCTACTCCTTCCTTCTTCTCGGCTTCTCTTCAACTTGGATTACCTAGACCTTAACTAGTTTCAGCTTCCTTGTATTAAGCCTTCTTTGCATAGTGACTCCTTGTAGCTTGCCTCGACTTCCTCTTAAACTTGCCCTACTTCCAACTTGGTTTCCTAAGAGGGATGTAATTATTTTGGCTCCTTCTACTACAACTGGTCTTTTGCTTCCTCACATGTGTAGAGGAAATCAACCCAAAAACATACCTAAAAAGAGCTCGGTTTATACTCTTCTCTCCTTTTCCTTATAATGGGGTTCCTTAACAAACTTTTCACCTCTTTTTATTTCAGATCTTGAGTGAAATTCATCACCAAAATTGTGTCTCTAAAATAAGGCCGAGTTTCCCCATTTATAATTGTTGCCCACGCTAATTAGCCGACATGACATGTAGGTGAGTCAACATGTCCTTTGGTGAAGATATTATTATCCTTCTTGAATTTGAATTGTAGGATAGGTCTTGTGCTTGTCTTGGAGGGATTTCATACTTTATTTAATGACTTATACAAAATGTAACATGCCCAAGAAGGGTCATTCATACATGACATTGACTTTTATGACTAGATGACAAATCCTAAAGGTTCACAATGGGAACCTTAACTAAAATAAAATTCCTTGATCATGAAACCCATGATTCAAGTACTTACAAAAATAATTTATTATCTTATTTTCATCAATTACATAAAATCATAATTTACACATGTCATTATGAAGACCGATCCTAGTTACACTTTTCAACATGGACAAGCAGTTCCCGCTAGCTTGCTATCCTTGTAAGCTTGAAGATCAAAATATTTGTCTAATCTTTCTTCATGTCTTCCACTATATTATAATCTAACACACTAGGCATTGCCAAAATGTATGGAGGAGTAGCTTTCTTTGACACCTTCAGAGTTGTAGACTTGCTTTTACTATTGGCGGAAGTGTTCTTTTACTTGTCCTAAGTGTTCTGGGTTGAGTTGACAAGTGGTGTGATTTTTCTTAACAAGTGTTCCTTCAATTTTTTCCTTGTCAACTCTTGTTCAGGAATGGCCCTCATCTCCTCAACCTATATTGACTGTTTTATTTTTAAGTTGGGACCTCACTTAGTGGTGGTTATTCAACATTCTTCTTCTCAACAGTGAACACATAATTGAAAGTATTCACTGTGTGTCTGATACCGACAATTTCTTCAATCGTAGCAGATTATTCCTTTTCTTCCGTCTACTCAGTCTTCTCATTTGAAAGTATTGTGTCAATGATGTGTGTATCCAAATCATTCATGTTGTGATTCCAATGTAGTAATTTCTTTTCTAAATGATATTCTTGATGAAAAGAATAGTATTAGTCCATGCCCATGCTTTCAAAATTCAAAACTACATTCGAGCACTATGCAGAATTAGTTGGTTGGCTACTATTGTTGTTGTTGTTGTTAGTCCTTCTCAAGAAGTTGAACTTTGGGGGCTTGCTGCTGACAATGGTCTCACTTGTCCTTTGTTTTAACTCTGCCAACTCATTGGATAGAGACTTGATGGTCATGGTCAATCTTTCTTGATCAGTATCTTATTTATCCTTGGCCTTGTTTGAAGAGGCCTAAGAACTTTTGCCAATATCCTTGGAGTCTTTATATGATTCATTGTCAATAATGACTTCAATTGTGTGCAAGTAATTTTCAAATGTGATGGCATCTTCAAAATTTTGTGCCAAAGTTTCTTTTGCAACTCTCTTTACAAACTGCAAAATGCTTGTCGACAAGGCAGAAGTGTAGTAGTCTATTGTGATGGAGGAATGAGGTGTCATATCCATAGGAAATTCGTTCAATACCCGATTGAACCTCTAATTAAAATACTTGGCCTTTTCTTTTTCCCCCATTTTCATTTTCCCTAACTTCTTTAATAACATGGTTTGGGTTTCGTCATTAGCGAATTTTCAAGGAACAACTTTTTAAACCCCGTCCAATTCTGAATTGAATTTGCAGGAAGACTATGATACCAAGTAGATGCTATGCCATCTAAGGTACAAGGAAATACTCTGCATGCAACATCATCATAACATACCTCAAACATCTCCATGTGTAGTTAAAAGTTATCCAAATGGTCTTGTACTTTGATCACCTTGTTAGGGTCATATTTCGTTAAATATTTTTTTGGGTGTCTTGGCATCTTATGTAAAATATCATAATGACAAGTGGACCTTGAGTCATCCAATCCAAACCTTGGTCTACCATGTTCTTGTCTTTTTACTCATCCTCTTCTTCAAAATTTGAGGAATCTTCTTTGTGACTACCTAACTTGCGGAAAGTGTCATCTGAGAGCACAACATTGTCCCCATCCCCCCTATTATAAGATGAAGGTTGCTCTGGTTTTTTTGTGTTGTCTACAGAGTCCGCTAACTCTTCAAGGGTAACGAAAACCAAATCTCCCACTTTGGAAAACAATATCCCAATGGGATTTGTTTCTTTCTTCTTTGGAAAATATGGAAGATTATGTGCTCCAGGAATTAATCTAATAGCCTATGCAAATTAACGGGTTATAGGCCGAATTTTCTGATTGTGATCGTAAGAAAATTCAAATTTTTTTTCAGGGTCGGGCTAAGAAGATCCACTTGCTTCGGGAATATGATTTGGAGAGGTGTTGGGAATGTTGTTTCCTTGTCTAGATGAAGTATGTTGGGGTGGGTGGAGTTATCAGCCATAAAAATATGCCTTACCTCCTCCTAGTGCCAGAAATGTTGATAGTGTTGGACCTACCAACATTCAAAGGGGTCTCCTTGATATAAGGTCCCAATTAGACCTCCCACCCTTTGGTATAAGATCCCCATCCAGAACATGTCCCAATTTTTGTTTACTTAAAGATTTTCTTTGGCTTTAGTTGTCAGCAAGAGATAGAATCACATATGTGCCTTTAAAAAGCAAGTAGGTGTGCCTGGTGAATGCTCAGTTGCAAGTGTGTCAAGGTTTTGCTATTGTGAAGGGAAAATAAAGTGAGCCTTTAGGAGAGAGGTAATAGTACCACCCTAACAGAGATGCACGAAAACATGAAAGATTCATCTAACATCCAATGGAATAGTCCACGAATATGTGACAATCGTTACAACCATTACAACACATTCTCAATATGGTAAGTACTAAAATAACTGAAATAGTTCAACTACTTTAGTAAAGGTGAAAACAAGTATGAACCATAAACTTTTACGGAATAGCCTTACAAGTATTCATAATCCATGCATGAAGAATGTGTTGGCCATCAGGCTTCAAATATTAAGTAAAATTCCAAAGACACATGAATACAACGAACACCACTAAATCCAATAGTGGAGCATTGGAGCCACTACTTGCTCCCTAAAATAACTAACTTCATCTCTTTGATGCCTTATGGGAGAAGTGAAGGTGAAAAGTCATTTTCTTGTACAATGAGGGCGTATTTTTAACAAATGGGGTGATCCTTCACTTCCCTTGTGACTCTTGGACTACCCTCATGATTGTTTGACTTCTCTATGACTTTTCAATTCTTACATGACTCTTTACATTATGTACATGTCCTTTGGACTATGTAATCCACAAAATGATGTGGCACATGATGACTCATGACATGACATGACATGACACTGATGACATGGAAACTTCAAGCCATTCTTTTTCATTGCCTGCTTTGTGTCTCCTTAAAGATAGAACATGATCTCTTCTTCCACCTCCATGGGGCTAAAGATGAGGAGTCTTCATTGTTATTAGATCTTGAGTTTTTGTCGTGAAATGATGTCCCTTTGCTTCCTCCTGATTGATCAACTTGTATTTGCAGCTGCAGAGGCGTTTTCTAGCATGGTATCCTTCTTCATCATCATGTCATAACATGATTGAGTACCTGCATCTTCAATTCACTCATGAAAATATGACATCAGTCTGTTAAACCCCTAGTCTAAGATGTTGCATGATGATCCATTGAATGAGCTAGAGTTGGGTGGCAGGCTGAGGGAAAGACTCAAGGATTCCGCAATTTTGCAGCTCAGGCAGTCAAGGGTCCGGATTAAGCCTTGAGACTGTGCAATGTGCAGTTTAGGCTGGATTGGGCTTGAGGATTTCCAAGTTGAGGGATTCAAGGAGCTAGGCTAAGGGCTTAAGAACTAAGTTTTCCCACTACATAGTGTTGGAAGGACAGGGAGGCCAGGTGATTATGAAATTTCACATCTCATGAGCTCAAGGCTGAGGCTTGAGGACTTATACTATACAATGCATAATTCAGGCCCAGTTGAAGGAGAAAATTGTGGAGTTTTGGAGCTCAAGGGTTGGGAATGAGCATTGATATTGTGTAGTGCACAGTTCTAGGAAGTAGAGACTGCACACTATGCAGTTCCAAGACATAAGGTTGTTTCTTGAAGGTTGAAACTATGCAATGTGCAGTTCAAGAAGGTTGAAAGAGGTAGAGTGGCTCGGTCGGGGGTTTTTCCAAATTTTACTAAGTATGAGATTAGTTAAAGGAAGATAGGAAAACACATGATTCTTGATTTGAATGGAAATTGGTATCCACCCATGGTATTCATCGACTCATGGTATTTATCCACTCATGGAATATACCCATGGTATTATAAGTGGCATCCACCCATGGAATTTACCCATGGTATTGTAAGTGGCATCCACACATGGTATTCATTCACCCATGGTATTGCAAGTGAGATCCACCCATGGTATCTACCCACTCATGGAATTTGCCTACGCTATTATAACTTAAAAAAAGACTATAAGTAACAAGTGGCATTTTGTAAAAGGACATATTGTCCACCACAATGTAGCTTTTATAGTTATTCTCTATTTTAATAAAAAGTTTCTTGGTGGCCCTTGTTTAATGTGTATTCTCCTATTTTCTTATGGCATTTCAATTTTTCAGATCTTGGGGGCCTGCCCCCCCATGATCCATTTCAATTTTTTACATCCCGAGGGCCTCTCCCTAGAAAAATTCATTTAATATCATGTGGTTCTATGAACCATGTATTAGATATTAAATTAATAAGAATATATACTACACTTGATCTTAACCAAAAGGCTTCAACTCAACGAAGGCCTTCTATTGGGATTGATCCGAACTAAAAGGAATGCAACAAATTACAGATATAACCATAAATACAGAGGTGTAGCAGAAATAACACTTCATTTCATTAATATCAAATATTGAAATATGCTTACAAACAGAATGGAAATAAGACTAGCTTTTACAGTTATTCCCTATTTTGATAAAAAGTTTCTTGGTGGTTTTGTTTAATGTGTATTCTCCTATTTTCTTCTGGCATTTCAATTTTTCAAATCTTGGGGGCCTCCCCTACCCCACCACAAAGATCCATTTCAATTTTTTAGATCTTGGGGGCCTCATCCTAGAAAAATTCATTTAATATCATGTGGTTCTATGAACCATGTATCAGATATTAAACTGATAAGAACATATACTATACTTGATCTTAGCCAAAAGGCTTCAACTCAACGAATGCCTTCTGTTGGGACTGATATGAACTTAAACAGGAACAAAAAAATTACAGATATAACCATAAATATAGAGATGTAGCAAAAATATAGAGATGCAGCAAAAATAACACTTCATTTCATTAATATCAAACACTGAAATATGCTTACAAACATAATGTAAATAAGACTAGCTTGGGCGATGGTAGCTAATCTCTGAGAAGAGAAGTGACGGCTACATGCCTATGAACTATGTTAGAATGAGGCTCAAAGGCTTATTTATTATTAAGAAACAATGCAAAACCATAAACATCCAAAAGCCTAACCCTAGGAGATGAAGAGCCAAAACTATGGGCCCCGTTTGGGTAAATTGGTACATCAACTTCTCGAGGTCATAACTTTGGCATACGATCTTTGTTTAACGCGCACAATACCTTGTTAGAAATATCTATCTGATGAATACAACTTTTTGAGTGGAAAACATGGTTTACAAACCATGTTTTCCTTGGTTTTCCCGAAAAATCGTCGTTTAGGGCCTCAAAACGGCTCTAGAAGTTCAGACCTAAAAACTGCCAAAAAAAGTAAATTGTGCTACAATTAAGGAAATTGAAAAATTGAAAGAGATAGTGGTGGGGGTCCAAGTGGAATAGGTGGGTGGCCACCAACATCCACCTAGATTAGTCCTACCCCCTTAGGAAGCAATGGTTCCCATTGTATTGACTGACTCCATGAGATGGGGAAACTGCTACTGAACTTGGTCCCTGCTGAACCACTTGCCTTGGTGTAGGAGTTGGCCAGCTTTGACAACCTGATATAGTTGGATATTTTGTTGGTGAGTGTTCTTAATTTTTGTGTCCATAATCTGATCAGTTGTGGCCTCTTCCATGCATTCTGGGTTTAACTATGTTGGTGTGAGTTGTTCTGCAATGTCTGATGTGTCCAATAATGGTGGAAGGTATGGTTGAAGGTGGTCCACAATGAACATTGGATGTAGGTTGAGGAATGGGGGAATGTTGAGCTCAAAAGCATTGTCTCCCATAGCCTTGGTAATGGTGTAAGTACAATATCAGAGTGGTCTGAGCTTCCGATGGGCTCTAGTAAAGCGTTCTTTCTGCAAATGCAACCAAACTTTTCCGCCCACCTGAAACTTGTGTGGCACTCAATGTTGATCATGTCGTTTCTTGTACTTGGCATTTGACTTCTCCAAGATTTCATGAACCTGATAACAGATGTGTTGGATGTGTTCAATAAATATGGTCACTTTATCATCCTCGAACAATACATGTGTGGATTTTGTCTGTGTAGTTGCATGAGGCATGTAAGCATCAATCAGACATAATGGTTGAAAGACCCACTTGAAAGGGACGACGACCAATCAATCTATGGAGAGCTTTGTTACAATTTTGTTGCACATAGGGAAGACTCTCATCCCAGGTTTGTGGATTCTTGGAGTTGTACATGCGGAGTATGTGAACTATCATCCTATTGACGACCTCTATTTGGCGATCAATCTAGGGATGGAAGGTAGTCGACTTGGTGAGCTTGGTGTCCAATAATGTCCATATGCTTAACCAAAATGTGCTTAGGAACTTGCGATCCCGATTTGGTAAAATGGTCTGCTGGATGCCAAAATGTACCAATACTCATTCAAAGAAGAATTTTTTTAGTGTCCTTTGTTGTGATACTCTTCTTGCAGGCCACCAATACAGCCATATTAGAAAAGAAATTCCACAACCACAAATACACATTCATTACCATGCATGGTAGAAGGGATTCCATGCATATAATCCATGGAGATGGATTCCCACAATTTTCTGGGAGTAGGCAGAGGAGTGTCCAGGGCTTGCTTCTTGATGGTTGGCTTAGAGATGGTGCAAGCAGTGCATGATCTAATATATTTCCCAACATCCAAGTCGAAGTTTGGGCCAATAAAATTACTTTTGTAGTATAGCCATAGTTTTCTCCACACCAAAGTGTCCTGTGACTCGATTGTAGTGCACCTCCCAAATTAGCTTGGCACTCTCATTTGAAGGAACACAAAGGGTCCCAGATAGCATAATAATGCATCCTAGAGGTGGAAATCAAGAACTTTCTTCCCATCCACTAGAATTTGGTATGTGGAGGTGAACACTGGATCATTTTTGTATAGTTGTGGCCATAGAGAGGTCTCGTGGCCACAAGAGTTGAGAACAATAGTCAGTATTGCAACTGGGGACTAGCTAAGGCAGTCTGTAACATGATTGGTGTTGCCATTTTTTTATTTAATGTTCAAGTGGAATTGCTGCAGATATGTAGACCACTTCTAATGGTGATCATTTCACAACTTCCCTTGTGGTATTATAAACTTAAGAGGTCGGTGATTAGTGTGGATGGCCATCTCCCTCATCAGAATGTAATGCTTCCATTGTCGGCAAGCCTGCACGATGGAATGCATCTCTTTATCATAGGTGGGGTACTTCCAAATTGTATCAAAAAGTGTCTCACTATGATAGGCCATTGGATGCCCATGTTGGGTGAGGACTACAATAACATAGTCTAAGGTGTTTGTCACGATTTGAAATGGTTGTTGTAGTTCTGGAGTGTGAGTAACGTTGTAGAGTAGAGGCGATGCTTCACCTCAACGAACGCCTTTTGTTGGGACTGATCCAAACCTAAACAAGAATGCAACAATTTATAAATATAACCATAAATATAGAGATGTAGTAGAAATAATACTTCATTTCATTAATATCAAATATTTAAATATGTTTACAAACAGAATGGAAATAAGACTAACTCATGCGATGGTAGCTTATCTCTGAGAAGAGATGTGACGGCTACATACCTCTAGACTATGTTACAATGAGACTCAAAGGCCTATTTATTATTGAGAAACAATGGAAAACCCTAAACATCCACGAACCTAACCCTGGGAGATGAAGCACCAAAATTATGGGCCCTATTTGGGTAAATTGGTACATTAACTTCCCGGGGTTGTAACTTTGGCATATGATCTTCGTTTGACATGCACAATACCTCGTTAGAAATATCTATCTGACGAATACAACTTTTGAGTGGAAAAGATTGGGCAAAGTCCCTTTTTTCCCCAAAAAATGTTGTTTAGGGCCTCAAAACGGCTTTGGAAGTTCACGACTCGAAAAACTGCCAAAAATATTAAATTGTGCTACAATTAAGGAAACTGAAAAACTAAAAGAGACAGTAGCAGGGGTCCAAGTGGAATAAGAGGGTGGCCACCAAAATCTATTGTATCAAACCTCCCTCGTTAGGAAGCAATTGCCCCCATTGCATTGAGTGCCTCCATGAGATGGGGAAACTTCTGCTGAACTTGGTCCTTGGTGAGCCACTTGCCTTGGTGCAGGAGTTGGCCAGCTTTGACAACTCGATATATAGTTGGATATTCTGTTGGTGAGTGTTTTTGATCTGTGTGACCATAATCCAATTAGTTGTGGTATGTTACATGTAGTCTGGGTTTAACTCTGTTGGTGTGAGTTGTTTTGCAATGTTTGATGTGTCAGTAATGGTGGAAAGTATGGTCGAAGGTCGTCCACATTGAACACCAGATGCAGGCCAAGGAATGGGGGAATTCTGAGCTCAAAAGAATTGTCTCCCACAACCTTGGTAATGGTATAAGGACCATATTGGAGTGGTATGATCTTCCGATGGGCTCCAGTAAGGCATACTTTCTGCAAATGTAACCAAACTTTGTCGCCCACCTGAAACTTGTGTGGCACCTAGTGTTGATCATGTCATTGCTTGTAATTGGCATTTGACTTCTCCAAGATGTCACGAACCTTTTGGAAAATGTGTTGGATGCGTTTAATAAATCTGATCAGTTTATCAAACTTGGACAATACATGTGTGGATTATTCCTTTGTAGTCACTTGAGGCATGGCAACATCAATCAGACACAATGGTTGAAATTATAGACCCACTTGAAAGGGAATGCGACCATTCGAGATATGGAGAGCTCTGTTATAACTTTGTTGAACATAGGGAAGACTCTCATCCCAGGTGCATGGATGGTTGGAGATATACATGTGGAGTATGTTCATTATCATTATATTGACGACCTCCGTCTGGCCATCAGTCTGAGAATGGAAGGCAGTCGACTTGGTGAGCTTAGTGTCCAATAGCGTCCATACGCTTGACCAGAATGTGCTCAGGAACCTATTATACTGATCTTATATAATGGTATGCGGGATCCCAAAATGTACCCATACTCATTAAAAGAAGAGTTTGGTAGTGTCCTTTGTTGTGATACTCTTCTTGCAAGCTGCCAATATAGCCATCTTAGAAAATTTGTCCACGACCATAAATACATAGTCATTACCATGCTTGTTGGAAGGGAGGCCAGACATATAGTCCATGGATATGGATTCCCACGGCTGGCTAGGGGTAGGAAGAGGAGTTTACAGGTCTTGCATCTTGATGGTTGGCTTGGTGATGGCGTAAGCAATGCAGGATCTAATATATTTCCCAACATCCAATCAGAATTTGGGCCAATAAAAGTACTTTTTTAGTACAACCATAGTTTTCTCCACACCAAAGTGTCCTGCAACCTGATTGTAGTGCACCTACCAAATCATCTTTGCACACTCTCTTGAAGGAACACAAAGGTGGCCCAGGTAGCATAATAGTGTGTCCTAGAGGTTGAAATTAGGAACTTGTTTTCCATCCACTATAATCTGGTATGTGAGGTAAAATCTGAATCATTTTTGTATAATTGCAGCCATCCATAGGTATCCTGGCCACAAGAGTTGAGAACAGTAGTCAGTGCTGCAACTGGGGGCCAGATGAGGTAGTTTGTAACATGACTAGTGCTACCCTTTTTGTATTTAATGTTAAAGTGGAATTTTTGTAGATATGTAGACCACTTTTGATGGAGATCGTTTTGCAACTTCCCTTCTGTCTGTAGAAACTGAAGAGGTCAGTGATCAGTATGGATGACCGTCTCCTTCCCCAGAATATAATGCTTCCATTTCTGGCAAGCTTGCATGATGGAATACATCTCTTTATCATAGGTGGGGTACTTCTGAATTTTATCAGAAAGTGTCTCACTATGATAGGCCACTAGATGCCCATGTTGGGTGAGGACTACACCAATAGCATAGTCTGAGGTGTTTGTCTTGATTTCAAATGGTTGTTGTAGGTCTGGCAGCGTGAGTACTAGTGTAAAGCAGAGGCAATGCTTCAACTCAACAAACAACTTTTGTTGGGACTTGGACCAGGAAAGGTTTTCTTTCGTCCCACCCTTAGTAATCTAACTCAAAGTACAAGTGATGTGGGAGTATCCCAACAAGAACCTCCAATAAAAATTTGCAAGGCCCAAAAATATTCGTTATAGTGGTCGGGCCTAGACAATCCTAAATGACTTGGATCTTAGTCAGATCCACATGCACGCCACACTCATCTATGATGTAACACAAATATTGGACCTGGCTCATGCAAAAGGTGAATTTATCCAAGTTGGCACACATTTTGTGTTGCCTAAGGGTTTGAAGGACCTACAAAATGTGTTGTGAGTGTTCTTCCCAACTCTTGTTGAAGATGAGGATGTCTTCTAGATAAACAATGACGGATGAGTTGGTGAAGGGCCGAAATATGTCATCCATTAGCCTCATAAAAGTAGCAGGGGAATTTGTCAACCCAAAGGGCATAACTAACCATTCAAAAATGCCTTCCTTGGATTTGAACGTTGTATTCCATACATCTATGGGCTCTATTGGAACTTGTTGATAGCCAGACTTGAGATTGATCTTGTTGAAATACTTGGCCCCCTTGAGTTAGTTAAGAAGGTCATCAATCCATGGGATTGGATACCCATTAAACAAGAACGCAACAAATTACAAACATAACCATAAATTCAGAGGTGCAGCATAAATAACGCTTCATTTCATTAATATCAAATATTGAAATATGCTTACAAACAAAATGGAAATAAGACTAGCTTGGGCGATGGTAGCTTATCTCTAAGAATAGATGTGGTGGCTACATGCCTCTGAAATATATTAAAATGACACTCGAAGGCCTATTTATTATTGATAAAAATGGAAAACCTTAAACATCTAAAAACCTAACCCTTGGAGATGAAGCACCAAAACTATGGGCCCCATTTGGGTAAATTGGTACATCAACTTCCCAGGGTCGTAACTTTGGCATACAATCTCCATTTGATGTGCACAATACATCATTAGAAAGATATATCCGATGACTAAAAATTTGAGTGGAAAAAATTGCTTGAAGACCCATGTTTTCCCTGATTTTTCCAAACTATGTTGGGTTGTCAAAGCTGTCCAACTCCTACATCATGGCAAGTGACTCACCAAGGACCAATTTCAGCAAAAGTTTCCCCATCTCATGGAGGAACTCAATGCAATAGGGACCATTTCTTCCTAAGGGGGGAGGGACTTATCTGGGTGGATGTTGGTGGCCACCCACCTATTCCACTTGGACCCCCACCATTGTCTCTTTTAGTTTTTTAGTTTCCTTAATTGGTATATCAACTTCCCAGTAAATTGGTACATCAACTTCCCATGGTCGTAACTTTTGCATATGATCTTTGTTTGACGCACACAATACCTTGTTAGAGATATCTATGCGATTACTACAACTTTTGAGTGGAAAACACTGGTCGAAGACACATGTTTTCCCCAGTTTCTCCCCTAAGATCTGGATCAACTTTGAACATGAACACACACTTAGATCACTTGATGACACAACATGGAACACTCAAAACACATGAACAACATCCTTTCCTTAATGCGACAACTTTTTGACGACTTACACCAAGTGTGACACCAAAGATACACTTTGCAACGATAGTGCTTGAAACTTTGGAAATGAGCGTGATGCATGTTACGTGATAAGACCAACTCATTTACATAGAGGTTACCCCTTAAAACCACCAAAACTAGCTTTTGTGCATTGTGCGACACTCCACATGCAAAAAGACAACACTTTGATTTTCTTGCAAATGGGACAAGGACACTTAGAGAAAACAAATTTAATACCTCTTAATGCTTGTGACAACATCATGAAAAGTAGAAGTAGGCTCTGAAATTTGGATGTAGGCCAAAATTTTGGAGGATTTTGTAGCAGCGACAATATTGTGCGACGCACTGGTAGAATTCTAGCTTCTATGTCTTGGTTGATTCTTTTGTGTAGGGTCTAGTTTTTCAAGGAGTATTGATTCATCATCTAGGTTACTTCGATTTCCCCACTTACCCTACGCACCAACATAGTCCCCTATGTCCTTTCTCTGTTAAATAGAAACATAATACCAATAATACCGCAATGCTTCAAATCAAGAAAGGGTAGTATAGCTTGCGAGCTTTATATTTTTAGAGTATATTTTTTCATCTCTGGTGTTGCTCCATTGCCAGTAGGCCTAGAAAGTACCCTGATGGAGTCACTATAGGAACAAAAACATTTATCTTCTTCCAGTGAGCTTGGACAGTACCCCGGCGAAGTTGCTTTCTTCACCTCCCTATGCAGGAAATCTTTCTATTCTTTCACATTTATTTTTGTATTTTATATAGGAATTTGCATAAGAACTTATTCATTTTATGGGCGGAAGAGGGATCCCAACTTATTTGGAGAAGAAGAGGTTATTCCTTTGGAGAAACATATAAATACCTATGATTTTGATTTTATCATTTAGATTTTTTCCCCTTGTCCTTCTTTACTTGATTGGATAAGTGTGGAAAACATCGAAACACAGAGAACCGAGTATAGGTGTATCATTTCTAGAATAGACATGGGTATCATGGCTCAACATAGAACTCTCCTTACAAAAAAATCATATTTTATGTTAAAACATCATTGACCAAAATAAATAAGATGGACAAAAGGTTAGCCAAATGTTGTAGTGTGACACAACTCTTTTCAATTTAGCCACACATAATGAAGCCAAAAAACACATTTACACACAACGCTTATTTACATAAACAATAAATGAAAAACGCGAGCCCAAATAAATAAACAAACAGAAGAAAAAATTATGTACATAGGGTAGGGCGCATCCCTAGACCATCATTGAAAATACTATTTTAAATCTTGGTGATTAATAGGAAGAGAATCAATATTTCCCTCTAAAGATTGGAGACGATATGTGTGTTGGCCAAGCTTCTCATGCACAGTATATAGTCTGATCCACAAGGACTGTTGGCTTATTGGGGCCTGACCCAGGTTCAGAGTTAATTAGGCAAACAAATCCCAATACTACTGGCCCTTTCGGCAACAATGCGCAGAGCGCAGATTGAGGTCTCACCCGAAGTAGTATGGGAGGGTGCTAGAACTAGGTTTCCACACCCAGAGATGTAGGAGAAGTTCGGCTGGTCCTTTGTTTGTCCCTACGTGTAGGTTGCTTCACGCACTTTCTCGTTCCTCGTGGCCTGATACACTGCCTTTACGCAACCCTACCCATGGGTTGTGCATCACGCTCTGCGCTATTACCCAAGACTTGCTTATATTCCAATATTATTTAATTATCTTCACCTACTTGAATGCTTTAAGTAATAATTAGTTATACAAAACATTCATACAGGTCCGCATAGTAAAGAAACAGTATACTTGCAATTTATATTCAATCATGCATTAACCCAGAAAAGATACATAGAAATATAGTAAAACTTCTCTTTATTGATTTTCCCAATGATTATAGACTCGACCTGCCCTGCACACTCAACTGTGGACTACTAGGCCTCTGCACACACAACTGTAGAGCCTTCTCCTATTCTACAACCCAAAGACACACTTTACACTTTGACTCAATCACTTAGACTTCTCCCCCTCTCATCTCTCTTAGGTATTCGTTATTTTCTACACTTAGAGCCTCACTCTATTTATACAATCACATGGTTCATGGACCATGGGTAGGTCTATCTAGTCGAAATTACATTACAAAACTAGGGCGGACAACCCTGTGGCTCTATTATGACTTCGCACTCTATGCCCGCAATTCGTGGAGCTTTAAAAAAAGACTTGCTCAAAACTTGGGCTCTAAGCCCCAAAACATGCCTTGGGGGGATTCCATGCCCAACAGGCCCCCAACAAAAACATTGTGACTCGCCCTCGAGTCACTCTATCAATGCAGAGTCCCTTCAACTGAACTTAAACTGCGGCAAGGTCAGCAGCACACTAAGTTGCTGCTTGCTATATCTGCTGCATATGTTGTTCAGAGACCTCTATGTTGGGAGTGCTTCTTTGCATCAGTACGTGCATCCCCTGCATGTGTGTGATCTTTCATTCAATTTCTATTATGATGGTGAAGGCCTCATCGATCTAAGGTTGAACGCACACCTTCAGGACTGCTTCCTTGTGTCATGTCGCGTCCAACTTCACTTTCAACGCTTTAGCCTGTTGCATCTGCGCAAGCCTCTGAGTGAGGACCACCATCAGTGAAATTCCTCGGACACTGTCATACTGTTGTTGGAGTTCTCACTCCTCTGTATATGAGCGCTGGATGTTGGGGTCCTCCTGTAGATTTGTGAGGACCTCAAATGATTATTCCAACATACTGGTGTAGTCTCGCACTGCACTGGCAATCTCATCCAGTCCCACTGTGATAGCACTAGCGCGCTGTTATCTAATTTCCGAAGGGGTGGACGGCTGTGCCTTTAACCATAGCTCAGCAATCTGAAGGTTCAGCTCCAGCTGAACCTTTGTCATTTCCTCTCGCACCTCATGCACCCCTGCTGCTAACCTGTGGATGCGCGCCTCTGCTGTTATGTCCATAACGTCTGTAGTTGTTGCCATCATGCTTGTCTAGGAATATAACACTCTCGAACTTAGGGGCTTAATCAACGCTCCGCTCACAACAATCAAGGCTCTGCTCAATGGTTCAATTCGCAAATGACCAAGTGTTGTTTTCTAGGAAACCCCTTGTAATTTATAGCACTTTTTGAATTTGAATTCGATCGTTACCCCCAAATCCGGTTCATTAATGCTCCCTTGGTGGCAGATTTTTCCAAATCTTGCCTATAAATCGCATCTTAAATGCATGTTTCCCGCTCCATTTGGCCTCATGTCGAGCATCCCATTGTGAGTAGTGACTTCAACGGTCACTTTCTGGCCAACTGGCGCGGCAGTGCTGCTACCATGTGTGGTTGCAGACCTTGTGACTTTTTGTTTCTGTGTGCAGCTCCAACATCACACAGCTCTCTGGAAGAGTAGTTTATAGTCCTGTGCTTCCTTTAAACTGCTTGGAGCGCTAAGATTATACTTCCCTCGGCTAGTCAGGTGGTTGTGCCACCCGAGTATGGTTTCCTCCGGTCATCCATCATTCTCCATGGGAAATACCCAACTTTCTCTGTTATTGGCGGCGTCGCATACCTTATCATCTACAGTGCGCCACCCTGGTTACTTCACTTAGTAATATGCGGTCCAAGCCAAGGCATTATACTGATCAATCTGTGACAATAGTCCTCAAACTTGTCAGCATTTTCATGCGCACCCTGTCTTATCACCCTGGTCTTTTTATCGAGGAAATCTTCCCTTATTTTGTCCTCCAGTTTCTTGACTTCCTTGTCTACCAGAGCACTTTTCTTTCTTAATCGTACCCTTTACTTTTCAAGTTCGTGGAGCCTAGATTTTCCCAATTTGATTTCTTCTTCCAGGGTTCCGCAAATAGCCATATCTACCGGTGCTAGTATGCACAGTCCAACATTTCCCTGTATTATATGATTTATAGTGGTTCCTTGATACTCGATCCTTGGTGGTGCTTGTGGGGTCAGGTGCCTGCACATGGTCCTATAAGCCCATAGAATAGTTGATACGCGCAAGTCCCAGTCAGTTCGCTTCGTATTATGGACCCTGTTCATCGCTTTGCATACTTGGTTAAAGGCTTCTGTGTGGATATCCTTCTGCACACCTGGTCTTTCCATACTTCGTAGTCCCAGCCAAAGTGGTCATTCGTGCCATTTTCTTGCCCACACCTGCTTACCGATCGTGTCTCCTACCGTGAGTACTATGTGAATTCCTGAAAATTTTGCACCATATGCTTGTATCCACCTGGAAAGGTGGGCGTGTGGGCCGTTTCATCCATCATACTTGTCTTTTAACCACATCTAAGGCTTCCAAAATCATAGGCGCATCATCCTTTGGCAGTCACACTAGTCCTCAAATGTCTTCTGGTGCGTACCCCACCACCTTACGGGTGTAGTAGCATAGTACCCATTTCAGAGCGTCAAAATGCTATTGTTCTGGCACTTCTCTAAATCATCTTGCGCTTCTTTATATTTATCACTCCATGTCAATGGCCCAATCTATTCCCAGTAGCGTGGGGTCTAGATTTTTGTCATCAACAATCTTTATCACTTTGAAATCTGCTAGCATGCTTGCTCCTTCAATATCCTATGATTCCCTGCAGTCTCCCCATAGGTAGGATCTTTTGTTGGTTCACCATTTGTAGTTAGTGTTGTAGACATTTTTGGGTGCTGCAACCCCAATCATACATGTCCATAAAACAAGGGATCCTAAGTCCCTAAAAGTGTTGCTTCACACCCTAAAGGAACAAGGTCAGTTGATTACATCATCTCCCAGAAGTTCTCCACAGAAAACTACTCAGAAATGGTCAAAACTGGACCATATTGATTGCTCAGTACTGAGGGTGAGATGCAATACACCTATTACACACGGGGGGTGCGATGCATACTAAAGAGTCCTTCTATAGGGTGCGATGGACGAGAGTAGACAAATGGTGGAGGCAGTTTGTTAAGTGGATGATCTTGGAATCTTCCAGAAACTTCCCCAGGACACTTGTCTCTCAGAATTCACCCAAGGATGAGTAAGAGATCATCAATCTCCAAGTGGAATCAAGAACTATTGGAGAGTAGACACTAATCAAAATCCTAGAAGCTCACTCACCTCCCTACAATCATCTATATATGGATCCCTCATCCTAGAGATCCAGAGGCTGGAATTTTGTATCTTGTAAGGAAGTGTTGTTGGTTTCTTGGTGGAACATCATAGTGTTGGGTGATCTAAGCTTTTCATGAGGTGAAAGAAGGGCTTTCATGCTGGAGGATGACACTGGTTCAGAACAATTGGTTGTAATCCTCTTTGCTATTCTTGATATTAATAAAGCTATTCAAGTTTTCCTCCATATTCTTGTATGTTTGATGATATATGCATTTGTGTGGTCAATATACATCTGGTCCTATATTTTTTATGATTGTAGATCTTTGTTCTTCGATAGTATTATGTTGCTTTGATTCCACAGGTGCTCTTTGAAGCTGGGTAGGCGAAGGAGAAGTGAAAAGGATCTATTAGAAGGGAGAGGAACCGAGCAAGGAACCAAGTGCAAGACTGAGGTTGGTGTCTTTCATTCCCCTCTTATCTACTTCTCATAAAGGAAAACGAAAGTAGTTTTAGTTTGTTTGTTTCTAAGATAGCTACCAGTCTTAGTGGGACTAGCAGCTCCGAGTGGACACTAGATTTCCCGATAACAAAATGGCGACTCCGCTGGGGAACGAATAGATTGTTTTTTTGTCTATATTTGTTTGTTTTATAAACTTACAGACGGAGCCTGAAGTCAAGCTAGCTAGCCTTCGAACTGCATTTTCTATGCAAGTGCAAAGTAGATCAATGCTGCTTCAGTCTATCTCTGGGTTTTGTTTATAAACTGAACAATCGATTTGCAAACCTTCTAATTTCCCTAGTGGTGGCTCTAGTAACCTCATTAGATCAGCCGTTGTGATTTCTATTTAATGTACATCACTTACTCGGCCTAAATCCCTGAACTGAGCTGCAAATTGTGACCCGGAACCCAGTTGAAGTCTCATCCCTGGACCATTGCACCTTCTCCTCTTGGGAATCTGGATGCATTGCACTTCCCGTGTGCAGTAGGTGCGCTGCATTGCACTTTCCCTATGTTGCAGGTGCGTTGATCAAACAAGACCTCTTCTGCCCTCAGCTTTTGGTTTCTGTGTTCACTCTCTTCAGCTTTATTCAGGAGATTTGTTGTCTGTGATCAGTATACCACTGTGGAAACCCCCTTCTTTTGTAGGATTCTGCCTCCATAGTATAAAGAATTGTGAATGTTTTTATGTATTGTGCGCCATTTATAGTTCTCTTTTACAAAGAAGTAGCATAATCAAACTGTTGTCTTCTGATTTGAAAGTGTCACAAGTGTCGTTTTCAATCAAAGAAAAGAATTCTATTGTTCTTGATGGTCAATTATACAGTTACTCTTGTATTTGATTTGAATTAGTAGTTTTTCAAGTGTTGAAAGCAGTTTTCAATTCAAAATAGCAAAGTGTCATCATTATCTTCCTTTCGTTTTTGAAGAGAAATTTGTTAGTATTGTCGCTTTGAAAAGATAATTCAGATTTGTACTTAGTATTCTTCTTGTCATTCACACATTAAGAAAGCTGAAAACAAATACATGCATGTGCATTTATATTTAGACTGCTTGTTGGTTTGATTTAGGACAGTGCATCTAGTGTGTGCTCTCTGCTCTATGTTGAAAGAATATCATCTCTCTTTCTTTAGTAGCTAGGATTTTCATTGCAAAAAGAAGATTAAACGATTTTTTATCATCTTAGATTGCATTTTAGGAATTATATATACATCACGCGGTGAACCTGAAAGGCAAATTTCTTAAGAAATATCAACTATAAAATAAATTTAATGAACCTAAAAACGCTTTGGAACCTAACGCACAACATCTAGAAGTCTAGGCTAGAGACATATTCTGGCATCGTAAAGCCTGGTAACTGTCGCTTTCACTGTTGGTTGGGTGATTCCTCCTCTTTGAGACGACAAGTGCCAGTACGGACTTGTGCTCCCACGTACCGTCGAGTATATATTGGGAGACCACAATAGGCTATATCCTTTATCCATAGGAAGCTGTGTCTACCGCCCTATCGATCGCAATGCATTGAACACAACATTCGGGAATATTGACTACCGTACCCTAAAAGGTATTCTGCAATTTTGTGATTGGTTTGGTAATCCCTCTGTCTAGATTTCCAGAGTAGTCTCTTTCGTTCCTTTTCAGACTCCTTAAAGGAAAAGGTCCATCTGAGCACTTGTCACTTCAGGCTCATTAAAAATCGAAGGTGACTAGAGTCATCTGTTGTTTTTTCTCGACTCTTAAAAATAGAAAAAACAAGTTGTGTCAAAGCGTCTAAAATTCATTTAATTCGGAAACATTTTTCCCCTTTATTTTTAGTTGATCGAGTAATCCAAAATCATGGAGGAAAGTCAATTAAAACCCCGTCGTTCGCGGAGACTTACGAGTCAACCGTCTTTGTCTCCAGAATCAAAACTATTCCGGACAAAGCAAACTCGTTTAACCGACTCAAAGTCCCCTGGTCGGGTTGGAACAAGTGTTCCGACACCCTCAGAGACTCCGGTTACTCCATACATTTCTAGTACCCCTTCCTTTACAGAAGAATTTCCGCAGCCACTACAGGACAGTAGAACTGATCCTAGTATACTTGAACGGGCTCCATCTATAGCTCATTCAGAAGGTGTTGTTCCCAAAACATCAGTCACTGCAGAATCTATACCTTCTTTGGCACTGGAAATATTTTACGGACCTGACGGTCTACCTCTTCCACCTGGTTTGATTGCTATAGAAGAGATTGTGGAGGATCCACCATCTAGTAATCCATCACATTTTGGAGTTGGGATCACTCTATATCCTTCTTCATCATAAATTAGTCTACCATTATCGGAAGTTCCTATAGAATCGCTAGGAAATATTTTGGATAGACTAGATATGTCTGAACAATCGTCAAAATTTAGGACTTTGTCATCTGACACAACAGCTGCAGAACTTCCTCCTGCCACTCCAATAATGTTCGCCGGCGTACCATCTGTCGCAACTAGCTCTCAATCACTGGATGGAATCCATCCAGGGGTTGTTTCGATGGTATGGTCTGTTCCCTTTGTTCATCCGGAATAATATCTGGAATCTCTTATGTTGATTCTCAGCACATTGATCCTTCGCAATGTCAATTTGGGCAGTCTGGTCCTCAAAGGAAAATAATTCCCTTAAGCACTGGATTACCATCATATGGGGAGGAATATGCCCTTTCATTGTCGCCTCCGGGAGGTCAAACATACGAGAGTTTGCAACAGAATTTAGGTTATGTTGGAATTACATCCAGTGGTTGGATGCCAATACTACCTCAACAACCAAGAGTTGTGTACTCAATGAAACAAATTTTGCCTATGTCAAATATCCCCACTACACCGGCTATTGTGACAGTGTCACAAGTACAAGCGTTACCTATTTTATGCCAACCTCAAGTCTCTCAAGTCGCAATCCAACAACCCCTTGTCCCTGCGATGCGACCACAATCATCGATTAGTGGCTCCTTAACTGGATTGACCCAAGCTCAAACGGGTACCATTACCCCTCATCTCGGTCAAACAGCTAGTATTGGACAACAACACATGGTCTCACAACCATGGCTGGTGCAATATCAACAACCACAATTCCAACAAGTTTACCAAGGAACTGAGCACCAAGTCTTTGCAAGTAATGGGCAGCCGTATATTCAAAACGGACAAAATCAACCATTTCATAATGGTTATGCCCATCAACCTTATCAAAGTTATCAGCATCAAATGCACTATGCTAGTATGCAAAGACCCACTACTCAGGCAATCCCATCTTATCCTGAGTATGCTTCGTCGAACCTGAATCAACAGTTGCCCTTTGTGGCAACTTTAGAGTTACCAGATCTAAACCGGCTAACAAACAATCCAATCGCTTATGCCCCTTGGTGGCCAGCGATTCCTCATAAAATTCCATCAGATATTCCTAAATTTAATGGAAATCCAGGTGAAGATCCATCGAATCATGTGATGACCTTTCATCTATGGTGTTAATCTAACACTCTAAATAATGATTCGATCAGGCTTTGCATTTTTTAGCGAACATTAACTGGTTCGACAGCAAAATGGTATATCGAATTGCCTAGAGCTTAGTTTGATAACTTTAGTACCCTAGCCACAACCCTTTTAACCCATTTTCAGTTACCCATAAGGTACGAAACAAGAACAGAGCTTCTTACCAATTTCAAGAAAACGACGGACACTCACATATCCAATCATATTCATGAGTGGCGACGTCGTCGTAGAATGGTAAAAACATATGTTCCTGATCAGCTGTAAAATCCTAGAAGCTGACTCACCTCCCTACAATCATCTATATATGGATCCCTCATCCCAGAGATCCAGAGGCTGGAATTTTGTATCTTGTAACGAAGTTTTGTTGGTTTCTTGGTGGAACATCATAGTGTTGGGTGATCTAAGCTTTTCATGAGGTGAAAGAAGGGCTTTCATGCTGGAGGATGACACTGGTTCAGAACAATTGGTTGTAATCCTCTTTGCTATTCTTGATATTAATAAAGCTATTCAAGTTTTCCTCCATATTCTTGTATTTTTGATGATATATGCATTTGTGTGGTCAATATACATCTGGTCCTATATTTTTTATGATTGTATATCTTTGTTCTTCGATAGTATTATGTTGCTTTGATTCCACAGGTGCTCTTTGAAGCTGGGTAGGCGAAGGAGAAGTGAAAAGGATCTATTAGAAGGGAGAGGAACCGAGCAAGGAACCAAGTGCAAGACTGAGGTTGGTGTCTTTCATTCCCCTCTTATCTACTTCTCATAAAGGAAAACGAAAGTAGTTTTAGTTTGTTTGTTTCTAAGATAGCTACCAATCTTAGTGGGACTAGCAGCTCCGAGTGGACACTAGATTTCCCGATAACAAAATGGCGACTCCGCTGGGGAATGAATAGATTGTTTGTTTGTCTATATTTGTTTGTTTTATAAACTTACAGACGGAGCCTGAAGTCAAGCTAGCTAGCCTTCGAACTGCATTCGCTATTCAAGTGCAAAGTAGATCAATGCTGCTTCAGTCTATCTCTGGGTTTTGTTTATAAACTGAACAATCGATTTGCAAACCTTCTAATTTCCCTAGTGGTGGCTCTAGTAACCTCATTAGATCAGCCGCTGTGATTTCTATTTACTGTACATCACTTACTCGGCCTAAATCCCTGAAATGAGCTGCAAACTGTGACCCGGAACCCAGTTGAAGTCACATCCCTGGACCATTGCACCTTCTCCTCTTGGGAATCTGGATGCATCGCACTTCCCGTGTGCAGTAGGTGCGCTGCATTTCACTTTCCCTGTGTTGCAGGTGCGCTGATCAAACAAGACCTCTTCTGCCCTCAGCTTTTGGTTTCTGTGTTCACTCTCTTCAGCTTTATTCAGGAGCTTTGCTGTCTATGATCAGTATACCACTGTGGAAACCCCCTTCTTTTGTAGGATTCTGCCTCCATAGTATAAAGAATTGTGAATGTTTTTATGTATTGTGCGCCATTTATAGTTCTCTTTTACAAAGAAGTAGCATAATCAAACTGTTGTCTTCTGATTTGAAAGTGTCACAAGTGTCGTTTTCAGTCAAAGAAAAGAATTCTATTGTTCTTGATGGTCAATTATACAGTTACTCTTGTATTTGATTTGAATTAGTAGTTTTTCAAGTGTTGAAAGCAGTTTTCAATTCAAAATAGCAAAGTGTCATCATTATCTTCCTTTCGTTTTTGAAGAGAAATTTGTTAGTATTGTCGCTTTAAAAAGATAATTCAGATTTGTACTTAGCATTCTTCTTGTCATTCACACATTAAGAAAGCTGAAAACAAATACATGCATGTGCATTTGTATTTAGACTGCTTGTTGGTTTGATTTAGGACAGTGCATCTAGTGTGTGCTCTCTGCTCTATGTTGAAAGAATATCATCTCTCTTTCTTTAGTAGCTAGGATTTTCATTGCAAAAAGAAGATTAAACGATTGTTTATCATCTTAGATTGCATTTTAGGAATTATATATACATCACGCGGTGAACCTGAAAGGCAAATTTCTTAAGAAATATCAACTGTAAAATAAATTTAATGAACCTAAAAACGCTTTGGAACCTAATGCACAACATCTAGAAGTCTAGGCTAGAGACATATTCTGGCATCGTAAAGCCTGGTAACTGTCACTTTCACTGTTGGTTGGGTGATTCCTCCTCTTTGAGACGACAAGTGCCAATATGGACTTGTGCTCCCACGTACCGTCGAGTATATATTGGGAGACCACAATAGGCTATATCCTTTATCCATATGAAGCTGTGTCTACCGCCCCATCGATCGCAATGCACTGAACACAACATTCGGGAATATTGACTGCCGTACCCTAAAAAGTATTCTGCAATTTTGTGATTGGTTTGGTAATCCCTCTGTCTAGATTTCCAGAGTAGTCTCTTTCGTTCCTTTTCATACTCCTTAAAGGAAAAGGTCCATCTGAGCACTTGTCACTTCAGGCTCATTAAAAATCGAAGTTGACTAGAGTCATCTTTTGTTTTTTCCCGACTCTTAAAAATCGAAAAAACAAGTTGTGTCAAAGCGTCTAAAATTCATTTAATTCGGAAACATTTTTCCCCTTTATTTTTAGTTGATCGAGTAATCCAAAATCATGGAGGAAATTCAATTAAAACCCCGTCGTTCGCGGAGACTTACGAGTCAACCGTCTTTGTCTCCAGAATCAAAACTATTCCGGACAAAGCAAACTCGTTTAACCGACTCAAAGTCCCCTGGTCGGGTTGGAACAAGTGTTCCGACACCCTCGGAGACTCCGGTTACTCCAAACATTTCTAGTACCCCTTCCTTTACAGAAGAATTTCCGCAGCCACTACAGGACAGTAGAACTGATCCTAGTATACTTGAACGGGCTCCATCTATAGCTCATTCAGAAGGTGTTGTTCCCAAAACATCAGTCACTGCAGAATCTATACCTTCTTTGGCACTGGAAATATTTTACGGACCTGACGGTCTACCTCTTCCACCTGGTTTGATTGCTATAGAAGAGATTGTGGAGGATCCACCATCTAGTAATCCATCACATTTTGGAGTTGGGATCACTCTATATCCTTCTTCATCATAAATTAGTCTACCATTATCGGAAGTTTCTATAGAATCGTTAGGAAATATTTTGGATAGACTAGATATGTCTGAACAATCGTCAAAATTTAGGACTGTGTCATCTGACACAGCAGCGGCAGAACTTCCTGCTGCCACTCCAACAATGTTCACCGGCGTACCATCTGTCGCAACTAGCTCTCAATCACTGGATGGAATCCATCCAGGGGTTGTTTCGATGGTATGGTATGTTCCCTTTGTTCGTCCGGAATAATATCTGGAATCTCTTATGTTGATTCTCAGCTCATTGATCCTTCGCAATGTCAATTTGGGCAGTCCGGTCCTCAAAGGAAAATAATTCCCTTAAGCACTGGATTACCATCATATGGGGGGAAATATGCCCTTTCATTGTCGCCTCCAGGAGGTCAAACATACGAGAGTTTGCAACAGAATTTAGGTTATGTTGGAATTACATCCAGTGGTTGGATGCCAATACTGCCTCAACAACCAAGAGTTGTGTACTCAATGAAACAAATTTTGCCTATGTCAAATATCCCCACTACACCGGCTATTGTGACAGTGTCACAAGTACAAGCGTTACCTATTGTATGCCAACCTCAAGTCTCTCAAGTCGCAATCCAACAGCCCCTTGTCCCTGCGATGCGACCACAATCATCGATTAGTGGCTCCTTAAATGGATTGACCCAGGCTCAAACGGGTACCATTACCCCTCATCTCGGTCAAACAGCTAGTATTGGACAACAGCACATGGTCTTACAACCATGGCTGGTGCAATATCAACAACCACAATTCCAACAAGTTTACCAAGGAACTGAGCACCAAATCTTTGCAAGTAAAGGGCAGCCGTATATTCAAAACGGACAAAATCAACCATTTCATAATGGTTATGCCCATCAACCTTATCAAAGTTATCAGCATCAAATGCACTATGCTAGTATGCAAAGACCCACTGCTCAGGCAATCCCATCTTATCCTGAGTATGCTTCGTCGAACTTGAATCAACAGTTGCCCTTTGTGGCAACTTTAGAGTTACCAGATCTAAACCGGCTAAAAAACAATCCAATCGCTTATGCCCCTTGGTGGCCAGCGATTCCTCATAAAATTCCATCAGATATTCCTAAATTTAATGGAAATCCAGGTGAAGATCCATCGAATCATGTGATGACCTTTCATCTATGGTGTTCATCTAACACTCTAAATGATGATTCGATCAGGTTTCGCCTTTTTTAGCGAACATTAACTGGTTCGACAGCAAAATGGTATATCGAATTGCCTAGAGCTTAGTTTGATAACTTTAGTACCCTAGCCACAACCCTTTTAACCCATTTTTAGTTACCCATAAGGTACGAAACAAGAACAGAGCTTCTTACCAATTTCAAGAAAATGACGGACACTCACATATCCAATCATATTCATGATTGGCGACGTCGTCGTAGAATGGTAAAAACATATGTTCCTGATCAGCTGTTGGTTGAATGGTTTATTAAGTCGTTGTTACCTTCTATTACGGAAGATGTGGCAAAGGGAGGAGTCGTCACTGAAGAGCAAGTAATTTCTCGTGCGCAATATTTAGACTTGATCTATACTCAGTCTGGCACGCTCTATGATAAAATCCCTGATGCTCCTAGACCGGAATTTTCCGTTCCTCCCTCTCCTAAATCAAACAAAGACTCTCATGCTGGGGATGGCGTGATAGGAACGACCAGAACGAAAACCATAAAGGCTAAGTCAAAGAAGGCCCGTACGGTTTCAGGTCAAAATGCAAATGAAGAACTTCTCACCTCAGAAGTAAATTTCGTATCGATTGACAAAGGCAAAGAGACCAAGCAACCAGGAGGCAAGAAGAAAAAGAAAGGGAAGAAGAAGAAATAGGAAGAGTCATCCCCTGAAAAACCTTCTGCAAACCCTTCTGGAGATAGGAAATCAAATCGTCCATGCCTTATATATGATGAGGATCATTGGATGGGAGAGTGTCCATATAAAGTTGAGCTTAGAAAATTCTTCAAGAATTCAAAAACATTGGTGGTATTGACTAATCTGTTTCCAAATCTAGGAACAAATCTAGTTACTACTGACAATGCTTCCCCGTCCCAAGTGCTAATGTTGTCGGTTTCGAATCAGCAAAATGATGCTTTGATATCGACAAGCAATAAAGATTATGGGAGTCCACAGTTGTCGGACAACAAGGCTAATGATCAGCCTAGTAGTTCGACAACAACTTCGACCGAAGTTGTGCCACCCATCATTCCTAAACTAATGATAAAGCCGCCAAAGGGAATAGTACACAAATCGAAATTTAATCCTCGTGCCAGAGCAGCACAGCATTATAATATAGTGGAGGATCTGGCCCAATCGCCATCCGCTATGTCGAAACTTGAGGTACTGCAAAATTGCCCCTCTCAAAAGCAGGCTTTATTATCAGCGATAGGTGGGATTGACCCAACGGATTCCAATCTTGTGTCCTTTAATCACAAAGGATATGACCCTTAGTTACCAGCTCAACTAGATTTCCTGATTCAAGTGAAATCCCTCAACAAAATTGTTCATCGAACAATTATTGATGAGGGGGCATCTACATGTATTATGTCGATGAGTTGCTAGAAAACTTTAGGATCTCCGCCCTTGTCGCGATGTTCGATGACATTAAAAGAATTTGATGGATGAACATACACCCCATATGGGATTTTAAGTAACTTGCAAGTTGAACTGCGGGGCAAAACAATAGAAATAGATGTTGAGGTAATTGACAGAAACCTCGATTACAACATCCTACTGGGAAGGCCCTAGATATATGCTATGGCAGCCATTGTGTCGACCTACTTCAGGAAGAGTGCATTCCCTTCCAAGGATGAATTATAATTGTCGACCAACAAACATTTCTCCCCAACAGTTCACAAGTTACGAGAAGCATTCTGATGATCCATGAAAGCCCTCATTCACTTCAAAATATCAAAGTAGGCCTACTAAAAGGCCCTACATTGATGGGGACTTTTTCCCTACCGCCTCCAAAAAATTTGGCAGAAGTGGTCACGGTGGGAACCTGCAATATCATATCTTCTAGATTCAGAAGATTCCTGAACATTTTGTCAGCATGGATCATCACCCTAATAGAATATTGTAGCAATCAAATTTCTTGGCCTAGGGGGAAAACTCAAGTCAACACTCATCGAGTGTTTGGATAAATAGGTCTAAGGAATATGGCACCTCTTCAGATCCTTGGTCGCATGTACACTCTACAGACAAAAGAATCATTCAGCGAATGATGATAGAAGAGGCACCATGGGAAGATTACCACCATCGTTCCCATCTTCCAGATTACCACGAAGATTATTCCAGCAACCTTAATCATCCTTCAATTTTTGACATTCTATCAAATACTGTAAATACGGTGGATTCCAAGTACGGTTCCTATCTTGTGTCAACCTCATTAAAAAATGAAACAACTCCCTTTCAAAGTCGAGTCTTTCAAAAATCTCGAAGGTAAACCTTCATTCCAACCACCATGTTGAATGTAATGAAGCTTGCGGGGCATGCACCTTGATTTGCGTTATTATGTTGGGGGCATGCAAACTTATCATGAGCAGTGTTACAGTAGGGTTCAAGCTTGTTAAAAAATAAACCCGCCACAAGCAGTGTTACATCAGGGTTCAAGCTCATTAAAAAATAAACCCGCCACAAGCAGTGTTACAGCAGGGTTCAAGCTCGTTAAAAAGTAAACCCGCCACGAGCAATGTTACTGTAGAGTTCAAGCTCATTAAAAAATAAACCCACCATGAGCAGTTTTTATGCAAAATTCAAGCTCGTTAAAAATTAAACCTAAGCAATGAGCAAATGTTTCCCTCAGAGTTTAAGCTCATTAAAAAAAAATGAACCAATTTCTGGTAAAGAACCATTGTGAATGCATTATCATCAGCTTTTGAGCCTTGGTCGTGTTCTCATCATCACCTCCACTCTGTTTTAGCCGATCATTCATCTCCATTTGATTGTTTACCCCTTTTTGAGGAATAGATGCAAAGAGTGATCCTGCTAGCCATCCTTGTGACACTGCCGTGATTGAAAAATTCCAAACCTTACCTGGAATCAGTTGCTACATGAAATTATCACTTGTTCCTCAAAAAACGAGTCTCCTTTAAGCTCTTTTCATCTGACTCGTAAAATATGAAAAGATTGTCGAGCAATATGCCTTTCCAGCTTGTTAAAGCTACCAGAAGTGCTATCCCTCCTCTAGATTTTAATCTTTTTGAACCTAAGGGATTATTACATAAAAAGATCGAGCGCTTGTTTTGTTTGGCTCGTTAAAATTACCGAAAATTCATCCCTTTCGTATTATTTTATAATTTTTTAGACTTAAGGGATTATATGACAAAAAAGGATTGTTGGACTTTCCTTTACGTCCCTTTTAGACTCTCTAAAATTGAAAAGAATCGAGTTATCTTTGTCGTTAAACTCGTTAAAATCAAATAGCGACAAACTTGTCCATACAGACAAGAACGAGATTCACTGTCACTAGGCTCGTTAAAACATAGCGATGGGTTTGCCCAAAGGGAAAATTATAGAACAAGCATATGTTATCCTCCTCAAGCTTGACAAAAATAAAGAGGTACTAGTCAGTAATGACTGTGGAAAAATTGGGAAGAAAACTTGAAGAAACTTTATTGGTAGCAAGTCTCTCTTGAACATGACACTTTTACTCCGCATCCGAGTCAGGTTGGGTTGTTCCATTCACTGGTCATATCACCATTGGTACACCACACCGTCCATATTTGGGGTTAACGCTACCAATCCATGTCAGTGTCACTGGTATGTTCAAGAGAAGTCACTCAAAGAATTCACCTGTGTCTCATCCGCTGCAATACATTCACGCTCCATTCTTTCATGACCGCCACCTTGAACCCTGTATCAACAGATCGTTTTCACCTCCAAAATCATTTACTTCGTTCCATGTCGTAAATGTGGGCTTCATTAAGGCCCTCCTACGATGGGTCGCTTCTTGTCGACATCAGCTCATTATCCAAGAAGTCGACTTAGGAACAACCCTTTCAGTACTTTCAAGCTTGCATGCCTCAATGGCAAGTTTCTCACTTTCGGCGACAGGTTTACATCAATGGCCTTCGACCGAAAGATTTTGCATGGTGTTTGATGCCAAGTCCCTTTTCACACCACACAAACTGTACTGTAGTACTTTGAGGGTCATCATCATTATTGGTGATTCCTCTCGCGCCTGTTAATAGCTTACATCATTGGTTGGTAATCAGGCGATGTCTTTCCATGTTCGACTCCACATGGATCGACTTGTACTCCGAGTGAAGATTGAACGAATTTGAAGACCCCGGATCTAGTTTCATCCATCTGGGCTTCGATATATTCAGGAAAATAAAAACATAAAATGTACATTGTTGCTGCATAGATGATCATCCGAATAAAGGATGATGACTCTATCAGAATCATCAGTCTGCCTCACTGACGGTTTTCTGTCTTATGTACATGAAAATGAATTTATAAAGCTGAGCATGGGAATGCCCGCCTCATCTAGATCATGAAAAATATTATGAAGATAATGTATTGTATTGAATCTTATTACAAGTCGCCTTCCAGCTCGAAAAAACTTTGGATCCTCATGATAATGAATTTCACCCAACATCAAAAGATTAACGCCCTCATGCTTTAGGGGGCAACTGTTATAGAGATTTTTGGGTGTTGCAATCCCAATGATACATTTCCATAAACCAAGGGCTCCTAAGTCCCTAAAAGTGTTGCTTCACACCCTAAAGGAACAAGGTCAGTTGATTACATCATCCCCAAAAGTTCTCCACAGAAAACTACTCAGAAATGGTCAAAACTGGACCATACTGATTACTCAGTGCTGAGGGTGAGATGCATCACACCTATTACACACGAGGGGTGCGATGCATACTGAAAAGTCCTTCTATAGGGTGTGATGGATGAGAGTAGACAAATGGCGGAGGTAATTTGCTAAGTGGATGATCTTGGAATCTTCCAGAAACTTCCCCAGGACACTTGTCTCTCTAAATTCACCCAAGGATGAGTAAGAGATCATCAATATCCAAGTGGAATCAAGAACTATCAGAGACAAGACACTAATCAAAATCCCAGAAGCTGACTCACCTCCCTGCAATCATCTATATATGGATCCCTCATCCCAGAGATCCAGAGGCTGGAATTTTGTATCTTGTAAGGAAGTGTTGTTGGTTTCTTGGTGGAACATCATAGTGTTGGGTGATCTAAGCTTTTCATGAGGTGAAAGAAGGGCTTTCATGCTGGAGGATGACGCTGGGTTAGAACAATCTGTTGTAATCCTCTTTGCTATTCTTGATATTAATAAAGCTATTCAAGTTTTCCTCCACATTCTTGTATGTTTGATGATATATGCATTTGTGTGGTCAATATACATTTGGTCCTATATTTTTTATGATTGTAGATCTCTGTTCTTTAATAGTATTATGCTGCTTTGATTCTACAGGTGATCTTTGAAGCTGGGTAGATGAAGGAGAAGCGGCAAGGATCTATCAAAAGGGAGAGGAACCGAGCAAGGAACCAAGTGCAAGACTGAGGTTGGTGTCCTTCATTCCCCTCTTATCTACTTCTCATAAAGGAAAACGAAAGTAGTTTTAGTTTGTTTGTTTCTAAGATAGCTGTCAGTCTTAGTGGGACTAGCAGCTCCGAGTGGACACTAGATTTATCGATAACAGTTAGATAGGAGACCATTGCAACGCAGGCCTACCCATGCGCTCCCATGTCTATTTTGGCAGGACATTCACGTCCGATCCTAGATCCAGAATCACTTGATCCATCTCATATTCCACAATCTGCACAGTCAAACTCATCTCCCTTCCTATTCACGTTGTGTGCTTCCCGAGCTTCCAGACTACGTGTCGTTCTCCTGGTGCAGTCCCAGTGCATCTAGCTATGAGTTCTTGCAACCCCTTTATAGCCTTGCTATCGTGCAACAGTTTCATGCATGTCTCTAAGAAAGTAGTGAGCATTGATGGGTCCATTTCCAACACTAGTCTGTCTTTACTTCCTGAAGTGGAGGCATCCGCGAAGCTCCTCTTAGCTTCCATGAAGGTCTCCTTAGCGTGCTCAAAATCAAATTATGGTTCCTTTGTTGGAGCCTTTCGAACCCAGGTACTTTCTTCAGGCTACTTGCCTTTGTCATCCCCTATCATAATACCACTCCAGAGCACAATATTTACATTAGGGTCTTCCTCGCATGGCTCAAACCTCATCATTTGCAGGTTCTGAGTCGAGGGAGGCTGGAGTGCTCCTTTATCATGCAACCTCGTTATCAGTGTGGGACAGTCCTCTATCTCATGATCAAACTGCGTATAATATAAGCATGATGGTCTCGTTGGATTTGTACAATCGCGGGCATAATGCCCCGAACCTCCGCAATTGTAACATATTAGCTATCTGCAACGTCTTCCTGGTCCCCCTCCACCTCGGCCTTGTCCGTGCCTCTTAAATCCAATGCACGCCATTCCTACATTTTGATCGAGCAGTCGGGTTTCAGCCTGAACTTTGTAGGTATGAGTTTGATCCATCATCAGCTCATAACTTCTACAGGTGCGCTCATCATGTCCTACCGACCTATAGAAATTACATAACAACTACTGTGAATTCTGCGTATACTTCTGTAGTAGATGACAGTTATCTATAGCATGCTTTCCTCCTATCTGACAAATCGTCCACCATAATGCAGGCATCATGCTTGGTCCTGCTTGTGCCTTCGGTCTTCATGGCATTGCTCCTCCTCCCGCAAGGTAATTCATGAACACTGGGCAGTGGTCATTGTCATGTCCCAGACCTTTGCACTTTATGCACCATACCTCCTTGCACACTTCTGGGCGAGCTATCCTATCTTGTTTCAAACTCTACATCTCAAGGCACAATTTTTTCAACCGCACGTGGATCTCTTGAACTCCTAGGTTAGAATCTTTTATCAGGGTCTCGTGCAGCCTCATCTCAATCTCCAAGGCCTCAGCCTGAGTGGTTAGCCTCTGTTGTGACAACACATTCCTTAGATGCGGCGTTAGCAATGCTAAAAACCATGTGTGGTGTTTCCCATCCATCAAGGTCATATTAGCTTCATGAATTGTACACTTCAATCTCTGATCCAACTCCCAAGGGGTCTCGCCTGGAAGCATCGTGATTTCCTTGAACCTAATGATCGACTGCGTCTCTGACTTTGGCCTACTAAATTCTTTGTTCAATGCAGCTTGGATATCCGCGATCCCGGCGTTCGGATTGTCATTGGAATGCTTAATGTACCAAGTCAGCACGCGATCTTGTAGAGTGTTGACCAACATCACTTTCTTTATATTGTCATCCATGACTCCCTGCACTTCCCATACAGCCCTTATCATGAACCAAAACTGGTCTGGATCTTCATTCCCTACTCCCTTTAACACTGGCAACTTTATCGTGCTCCCCATATTGAATTACGATGGTGACGGAGGTGGTATGGGCGAAGATGGGGGTGAAGATGGTGAAACTAGTGGTGGTGTGGGTGGGGGTGATATGTGCAGAATTATCTACCTTATCAAACTGATCGCACTTCTTGGTGAGACCTTCACAAGCTCTTCCTTTCTCCCTTGTGAAGGTGAAATCAAGGCGCTAGCTTTTAGTTATGTGCTACCTTCGTTTCTGTAGATTCTCTCACTCTGCGTAGCCCTAAACATCAATTTATTTGCATAACCTGTTTTTCACGCCGTAGCATTTTAATCCAAGTGTTTAAAGATTTAACGTACTTACCTCGTGGTCCTTTGAGGAAGTGTTGTTTTGCCTCACTGTAGCTGATTGAAGTATCTATCATGAACTCGGTGATAAATCCACCTATTATTTGATTGATCCAGTGATCAACAATGTGTGTGATCTTATCCTCTGATGCTTCCAGACTGCACACCAATTTTGGAGTCCACACAATAGGTTTGTTGAGCTTACACCTTCCTTGACTGTCTACTCGCTTCGTGATCCACTCGTACGACTCAGTGGGGAAGGATGCAAAGAAAATTTCATGGATCTCTGTGTATAAGTAGCAGTCTAACCACTCTTCCTTTGATAGTCACGGGTTCCTGTTTTCCTGGGCCGTGAACTCGTGAATTTTTTTGTCCAACCAATCTTCAATTCCTTTCTTTATCGGATTCCAGTGGTATGACATTAGAAATTTCTATGTAGATCCCAGTCCCAGTGACGGAATCATTTGTTGACTTGTTGGAGCCTGACCCAGGGTCAAAGTTAATTAGCCAAACAAATCCTGATACTATTGGTCCTTTTGGCAACAGTCCGCAGAGCGCAGAATACAGTCTCACCCGAAGTAGTATGGGAGGGTGCTAGAACCAGGTTTTCGCACCCTTGAGATGTCTGAGAAGTTCGGCTGGTCCTTTGTTTGTCCCTGCGTGCAGGTTGCTTCGCACACTTTCCCGTTCCTCATGGCCTGATACACTGCCTTCAAGCAGCCCTACCCAATGGTTTTGCATCGCGCTCTACGCTATTACCCAAGATCTTGCTTATATTCCAATATTAGTTAATTATCTTCTCCTACTTGAATGCTTTAAGTAATAATTAGTTATACAAAACATTCATATAGGTCTGCGCAGTAAAGAAACAATATACTTGCAATTTATATCCAATCATGCATTAACCCTGGACAAGATACATAGAAATGTAGTAAAAATTATCTTTATTGATTTTCCCAACGATTATAGACTCGACCTACCCTGCACACTCAGCTGCAGGGGTCCACGCACTCAGGTGTGGACTACTAGGCCTTTGCGCACACAGCTGTAGAGCCTTCTCCTATTCTACGACCCACAAACACACTTTACACTTTGACTCAATCACTTAGACTTTTCCTCCTCTCATCTATCTTAGTTATTCGTTATTTTCTACACTTAGAGCCTCACTCTATTTATACAATCCCATGGTCCGCAGACCATAGGTAAATCTATCCAGCTGACATTATATTACAAAACTAGGGTGGACAACCCTGTGACTCTATTGTGACTTTGCGCTCCACGCCTGCAATTCGCGAAGCTTTTACAAAAGGATTGCTCAAAACTTGGGCTTTAAGCCCCAAAACATGCCTTGGGGGGATTCCATGCCCAATGGGGACTAGAACTTAGTATGTTTACCTTTGTCTTTGTGGCCTTTGTCCCACTTCAACACCAGGTCACCCACATTGTATTATTTTTCCCTGCATACTTTTAATCAAACCATCTCTTGATATGACTTTGATGGAGGGAAAACAATTCTTTAGCTTTCTCTCTTTCTTCCTGTAGCTTGCGGAGGGTGTCTATCATATTCTAAACCAATAAGAATGGCTTACCATGTGACTCTTGTGAAAGTTGAAGGCTAGGAAAGTAGATATTCAGAGGTAGGATGGATTATTTTCCATACACCAGGAAGTAGAAAGACGTATTCAGAGAAGGCTTAGCCGTGACTCGGTCAGCCCATAGGGCGTTCACCAAAGCAAAGTGCAAGTTACTCTGCTCAGAGAAAAAGGTCTTCTTTATGATGTGGGTAAGGTTCTTATTAGTGGACTCAACAATACCATTTCCCTGTGGATAGTAATTAGCAGAATGTTTCAATATAATACTATTTTCTAATGAAAAATCATATAATCTCAATGACAAAAAATATGTTGCATTGTAAAAAACAAGTGAAGTCGGAACATCAAACTTGGAAAGGATATTCCATTTGAGGAATTTGATGACTTCCCTTTGGTTCACTTTCTTGAGTGGAACCACTTATGTCCACCACATAAAGTAATCTGTGGTAGTATGAATATAGTGGTGTTGATTCGATGAGTGCAGAAAATTCTCACCGATAACACCCAAAACCCATTGCTGAAATGGTTCTTCCACAGGATAGGCTACAACGGGGTGACTGACTTCTTTCCTCGGTCGAAACACTTCTAACATACTAGACAATTGTGAGCATATGTGTGAGCATATTTAAATAGTGTGGGCTAATAAAAACCAGCTCGCATGACTTTTTTGCAATGTAGTGTCACCCACAAAGTGTCCTCCTGTTGGTCCATCATGGACATCACGCAACACATTTTTTGAATTTGGTGCTTCTAAGCATATGAGTAAGACTTTGTTGTGGTGCTTTCTTAAAAGCACCCCATGCACAAACTAGTAAGATAAAGCTTTCAATCTAACTGCCCTCTTTTATTGTGTAGATAAATGAGAGGGAAAAGTACCGTGCTCAAGATACTATCACACATCTACATACCAAGAGTTTGAGATATTAGTGGTGGTAACTTGCTCAACATGGTACATCTCTATCTCCTACTCCCATCCAAAAGAATCATTTTCTAATGTATTCACTACTTCTGTTGCTAGCCAGCATAGACCATGGTCCTTGATAATGTGAACTGATTTGAATTCTAGATCATACTCTTGTAAACCACTCATCCAACTCGCTCTAATCTCGCCCAGGTCTTGTTAAACAAACAATGATCTGACTGTTGGGTGCGGCACAAAGATAATACAATGATTCTTCAAAAGATAGGGCTGGAAGTGTTTCACTGTCTTGTAGACTGCATAAGCTTGTTTATCAGTGGCAGGATAGTTGATTTCAGGTCCTTGTAAGCTAGCACTCATAAATGATAGAGGCCGCTCATTATTTTGATCATCTTTCTGTGTAAGCATGGTAAAAGAGAAGTATCATAAGAAAAGGTGTAGAGCAGGAAATCCTTGTTGAAATGTGTGCCATACAAGGCTGGTTCTTCTGCGATCGCTTGTTTAATATGGGAAAATTCATCCTTTTCCCTTTTATCCCACTTGTATATTGCATCCTTCTTCACCATATCCTACATGTGTTTCACTAATTGGGTGTAATCGGAGATGATATTGCAGAGAAAATTTATCTTCCCCAAGAAGGTTTGCATGGATTTCTTGTTCACTAGGAAGGGAATCTGTGTGATAGTCTTAACCCTTTTAGGGTCCGCTTTAATCCCACTTTTTCCTATGATGTGGCCAAAGAGATTTCCCTTGGATACAAAAATTCTCTTCTTGGGATTAAGAGATATCTCGTATTTCCGACATCACTTAAAAGTTTCCTTCAGGTGGCACAAGTGGTTGAATCTCTTCTTCAAAAACATTTTGACATCATCAAGATACACCACCATGCTCTGAGTGATCAAACCACGGAATGTGATTATCATCATACATTGGAAGGTTGCATTGAAATTAACCAGACTAAAAGGCATTCTTTTGAAAGCGAACGTGACCCACTTCGTTCAAAATGTTGTTTTTAGTCTGTCAAGCTCTAAGACTAGAACATGTTTGTAACCAGAAAATCCATCAAGTAGAGAAAACATTTTTGACCCTGATATTGTTTGTAATATCTACTGCATTGACACTACCAGATAATTGTCTTTGTATAAGACACGGTTAAGATTTCGGAAATCTACGTAAAAAAAAAAAAAACAGGAAGAAGATCTTGTCCAAAAGGATTCATCAGAGAAAACAAAAAATAGTTAGGAAGAAGTGCATGCTAAAGAGGATTTTTTGGGCTTAGTGACAGAGGACACTCATATTCAACATTTCCTTGTGAACATTGGACCTTCCTCTGAATTCTCAGGAAATAAGGTAGGAAAAGCAACATCTTGGGTTGATCAGGCAAATGTGGAAGAAGACAAAGACAACAAACATCATTCATAGGTGAGTGACCTATTAAATTTAGCTAAAAACATGGGATGGATCCAATTGGGAAAAAGGCCAAAAATATCTCGCCAAGGAAAATGAGAAGTCATTGAAATTGAAACTGGTAAGCAGTGAGAAATGGAACATAAATGTATCTGGATTTTGGGAGTATTTTGGAAAAGAAATTAGCTTGAAAAGGAATAAATTTTTGGGATATGAAGTTCCTTCTTGAGATTTTGGATTGAGTCATCGTGCTCAGTTTGAAATCCACAAGAGATATTGATAATTCTGAAGAAATGTAATGATTTTAGGCTAGATCCCAGATCTCTTTTTTAATATAAATCTTCATACTTGTTTCATTGAAAAAGAAAAAGAAACCTTTGTTGAAAATTGCAAAATAAGTAACAGATAAATCAAAAATTTTAAATTCAACAAATTACTTCATTTTGAAATTTTAATGGTAATCACATCAATAAAAAAATTTAAAAAACTGATTAATTTTATTTATAATTAATTTTTAATATAAATCAATTATAATTACTTAAGTTGTATATAAAATGTAGTGTAAAAGGTAAAATGTCACAAAAACAAATTTTTAAAATACTTAATTCAAATTTTTTTTATATATTTCTTAAAAAACTTATTTTTAACCTTAAAATTCCCTTATTTTGAAAATATGAAATATAATTTCATTAAGTACTTAATTCATATTTTTTAATATATTTCTTGAAAGACTTATTTTAACCTAAAAATTTCTAATTTGAAAATATAAACTATAGTTTAGTTAAGCACAAGTTTTTGAGACATAAAATTCAAGAACATGTCACGGATCATCTCTTAATTCATATTTTTTTGAATATATTTATTAAAAAGACTTATTATTAACCTAAAACTTCCCTTAATTTGAAAATATGAAATATAGTTTCATTAAACACTTAATTCATAATTTTTTTAAACTTATTTTTAAGTTAAAAATTCTTTTAATTTAAAAATATGAATTATAGTTTCATTAAGCATGAGTGGTTCAGACATAACATTCAAGAACATGCTATTAATCATATTCATAAAAAGGATCTTTGAATCGTAACCCTGTGCTACGAATTTTTAGCAGTAGTGCTACAACATTGACTAAATATAATTAACTTTCCAAAACTTGCTAATAATGTTTACATTACCAAATTTAATGATACTCCATGTGCCAAGAACTCATAATGCAAACTCCCCTAACAATACAAGATCAAACTTATCAAAGATATGGATAAATGGGTTTTCAAAAGTGTGTGTCATTATTGCTTGAAAATCAATAATCATACCATGTATCACAACATGAAGCTCCAATCCTTAACTAAAAGAACTCTCTTAAAAATAAAATAAAAAGGGTGGGTGACCTCCCAAGATAAAACTCAAAAAAGGAATAATTAAGAGTGTAAAAGATCTTAAAGTAGAGGGTGAAAGAAAGAAAAAAATTTATGTAGAGAAAATTTATAATAGAGGAAGAAGGGAAAAAAAAATGTTATTATCTAGTTTATAGATACTGAAGAGGATAATTAACCCAATGGTCATCGAGGCTTTTTTAGGGTTATTGTTCACTTAGTACAATCTAGTTCCTATAAGTTGATAAGTAGCTCTTCCACATGTATTTCTTATTTTAGTTTTATTCTTTATTCAATGTTATCGATGTTTCAATGGTCTTAGCAAGAACCTCACAAACAACCTCTTCATTAAAGGGGAAAATAAGAGTTCACCGATAACCCCTACCCTTGGAAATGGAATTGCTAACCACCTTCTCTTATCCTTGTAAACTATCCTCCATGATAGTATATTTACTTTTGTCATACACACTTGGAATATTGAGTGTTGAAATCTAAATAGTTTTGTTTAATTTTTTATTTTTTTAGCCATCTTTATTAAGGTTGTTGAACCAACATAATCTAAACATTGGTGTTATTAATAGTGATTTGTTTTTTGAATTGATTATGATACAAGTGGATAATGGTGGCCACCTACCTATTCCACATGGACCCCAAACATTGTTTTCCATCAATTTCCTATTTTTCAGCATAGTTTCTTATTTCAGCAGTTTTCTATTTTTGGTAGTTTTCGAGTCATGAACTTCTGGAGTTGTTTTGAGGCCTTAAAGGAAACTTTTGGGGGAAACAGGAAAACATGAGCAACAAATTGACATTTGCAATTGAAAGTTGTTTTCCTCGGATAGACCTTTCTAAAGGTCTATCGTGCATGCTAAACGAAGATCATATGCCAAAGTTACAACCCCGAGAAGTTGACATTCTAGCTAACCCCATCGGGGCCCATAAGCTTTTAGCACTTCATATCCTAGGGTTAACTTTTTGGATGTTTAGGGTTTCTCATTGTTTCTTTGTGATAAAAAGGCCTCGAAGCCTCATTGTAACATAGTTTAGAAGGCATGTTGCCATCACATCTCTTCTCAAATATAAGCTACCATTGCCCAAGCTAGTTTGCTTTCATTTTGCATGTAAACAGTTTTCGACAATTGCTATTTATTAATTTAAGTTATGTTTCATTGTATCTATGTGTTTTTGTTTAAATCTATATTTAATTTAGTTCCTTCATAAATACGTATCAGTGGTATCATAGAGGTATGTTTTTTCTATGTTTTTATGTATATGTCCCCAACGAGGTCGGGGTATAAGTATTTGGGACTCAAACTGCTTGAGTCCTTGTAAGATCGACCTTGTTGACCTTGATGGCCTCCCATGGTGGAATAAAATAAATATGAGGGAGCAACATATCCTATCAAATTTTTTCTTAAATAAGCCCTCGAGTGACAAAGGAATGAGATGATGGATAATGTTCACAGATCCTTCAGCGGATATCAATGGATGACGTATCTTGATCCAACAGTCACTTCGGAGGCGTCACCCTCTTTAAGGCACAAGTTATTTTTCACATTCCTATATATGAAGGAAAAATAGACGCAGATGCTCTAGATAAATGGTTAAATCTTCTAGAAGGATAGTTTCAGTCCACAATTTTTCTAATAGAGAAAATATTACTTTTGCACTCCTTAAGTCCAGCCCCCATGTCAGCAACTAGTGGGAAACTTATTGTGAGCAAAGGGCTGAGGAGGAATCCTCACTATTTTAAGTAGCACGCTCTTAGGACTCTTTTTGAGATTTTGTTAAGGAACAATACTACCCTGTTGGGAGGTATGAAGACAAGTACATAAAATGGACCACACTACTGTAGGAAAAGGACTAAGAAGTGTGAGAGTTCACAAATATCTTTCATACCCTATGCACAAAGTTGGATATCAAGGAGTTTGAGCGAAATCTAGTGCTTTAGTGCCATGGATATATACACACATACTTATAGGAAGAAATGGATTTCTTGGAAATCTCCTTGATTCGTGCAACATACAAATACATTCTAAAGATCGAGAAGAAATTTAAACAGAAGAAGAGAGACTTTGGATGTACGAATTCAAAGTAGGGGAAGGGCACCTCAAAAGAACTAAACAAAGGACAGATCCAAGGTAGAACAACTTGGGACAACTCGTCTAAGTCGTGAGAAAAGAATAGCAATGGAAAGACAAAGAAAGACACGGGAAATTGGTGTGACTTCTACAACAGCCCCACTCACAAGACAAATGAATGTCACACAAAGAAACAATTGGTGGCCAAGCTAAAAGCTTTAGATTCAGACGTGTGTTCCAACCTTGATCCAAAACCCAATAAGGGGAAATAGATCATTGATGCAAAACACAGTTCTATCATTGTCCACACCAAGGTCAACAAAAGTGAGCTCGAAGATCCAGAGGAGGGTGAGTGTCTCTTCCACTCACAGATGTGGGTGAAGGGTTATTTTTTGTAGTTCATTGTCAATCATGGGTGTCAAAATAACCTCATCTCAGCAAAGGTGACTAAGCATTTGGGGCTACTAACAACACCACGCCCACAACCATACACCATCAAGTGGCTCCACTAAGGGAGAGATCTTCACTTTAGTCAATAGTGACGCCTGCCCTACAGCATCAAACCTTTCATGAACGAGGTACGGTGTGATGTTGCTCCCCTTGAAATTTGTGATGTTTTATTAGGCCAACCATACTTTTGAAAGCATCATGTTGTGTATGAGTCCAAACGTCGTACTATTATTATTACTTTGGGGGAAAGACAATACAAAATACCAGAGGTAGCCCCGCCTACCGCCATTTCTTTGATCTCTACTAAGAAATGTAGTAAGATCATCTACCAGACTATGAAATTTGTTTTCTTCCTTCCTTATTCACTCTCAAAGTTAGGGGAATATCGTGACCACATCCATGGCCCCTATAAAGGGATCCTTTTCACAGTAAAATCAAGTGGATAAGGTTGTGGAAGGGTACAAGTACATATTCTCCTAACTCTCATGGGAATCTTTTCATTGTCAGGTCAAGCATTCTATCAATTTGACCCCTTGAGCACCTCTACCTAATACCTAATACAACACCACTCTCTTCTAGAAAACAAGGAAATCAAATCTAGGATTTTCTACAAAAATGGCACATCCGACCAAGTTCCTCACCTTATGGGAGCCCAATTGTATTCATATAGGAGAATGATGGGAACTAGAGACTCTGTGTTGATTATCAGGCACTGAAAAAAAATCACAGTCAGGAACAGATACTCGAACCCACAGATTGATGATGTTATTGACTAGCTCAAGGGGGCTAAGTGTTAAATTTTTCTAATATATATAGTTATTTTCTTTATATAATTTCATTTCTTCATTTACATATTAAATTCACCCAATAAAATCATAACATCATTTAGTTTTACCACATTATTCAATAACATATGCAATTATATAGAAAGAACAATATCATCACAATGCAGTGAAACATAAAGGAATGGTATAATAAAAGCATTCACACATAGAGACACCGGGATTGGTCAAAGACCAGGGAAAAACCCACTATGGGGAAAACCCTTTCAAATTCTTCTTCTTGTTAGATTATCATTGAATGATTCAGCAAAAGAGAGTATAATCATCCATATCTTCAACCATGATCTTATCCAACAAAGTCAACTAAACAACATCCATGAGATGAACAAAAAAATGCTAATACTCAAAATCATGATTCAGAAGCCTATGGTCAACTTTCGAACTTTGCAGTCAACTGATGAAATCTGCGGTCAATTGTAAAACTAAACCCTAGCTTCCAACTGCACACAGACAGTGATGTGTGTGCGATTTGTTAGCCTCCTATACTAATAGGTTTCATATTTCATGATTGACAATGGAAGTGCCAAAAATGTTCATCTTTTCCATGCTGCAAAAGTTCCATTTTTGAAGGATTTCACAGTTAAGGGAAGGCCAAACAGCTTAATCTTGGCTTCCCTAGGTTTAAATTGCTTGTTTTAGAAGATAGAGAATAAATATCTGTCCAAACTGTTTAATCTTGGCAGATTATTAGATAGGTAGAGAAGCTAGGGTGCTCAACAGCCTAATCTGAGCCCCTGGAAGATATAAGGGTAGATTTAGATAGGAGGATAGTCAAAAGAAAAGTTGAAAAGCTGGGTTTGCTAGTTCAAGTGCACCCAAACTAAAAAGAAGAAAAAATGCTAGGTAAGTAGGCCGGGTAGGTAGTTTTTGAGGTTGCAGAATCAAGAATTGTGATCCATTTCAAGTTTTTCAAGTGTTAAATATATTCAGATCACAAGTATAAGGCAATTTTCCCATGGAGCAGCTCAAGCGAGGCATGTCTAACTTCCCCTTCTTCCTTTCCCCAAAATCATTCACTAACTTCCCCTTCTTCCTTTCCCCAAAATCATTCACTAACTTCCCCTAAAGAGGTCAAGATTTGCTTGACATTTCTTAGTTTCACCATGTTTCATAACATATGCCTAAGTAAAGATCTGCTTTACTTAGGAGTGCTCATATTTCTTCTATAAAGTCCTATTTCCCCTTTGTAGCCTAAGATTTCTATCCTTAGCGCTTTTTTGATCAAAATTCATATTAACTTCTAACTCTATTATATAAATCCCTGCCTATTTCCCCTTCCCCTTACTAAAATATGTGTAAAATCCCCCTATTATGTATCCCCTCCTTTTGGTTGAAAAATAGCCATAAATATTCCCTTGGGAATTACTAAGTTTGCCTGAAACTTGGTAAGAACCCTCATCTTTCCTCTCAAACCATCTTCCAAATGCATTAGGACTCATTCCTATGCATAAAATCCCTTCCAAAATATAAAATCCCTCTTTTTTATGCTTTGGACCCCTTCCAAAAGCATTAAGAGCCCTCTTTTTATGTTATCAGACCCTTTCAATCATATAAAAGCCCCTTTTTCATTATAAAAACCCTCCTCCGATTGGATTTCCCCCCCTCCGATGCGATATCGCTGTCGGAGGTGGTAGCAATATTGGCCCTTTACATATATCACACCATTTCACCATGCTCCGATGCGATATCGCTATCGCATCCGAAGCGATATCGCTATTGGGAGCCTTCCTACCTCATATTTCCATATATCCCGCATATCTCCGCTTTTATCGTTTATTGCCTTTTATCGTTAAAATCAAGTTTTTCATAAAAACATAAGTTTAACGTTAAACCCCGCTTCATCGCAATATTTCCCCTCGTTATATCACATCACAAGCACACACACACACACACACACATATATATATATATATAAACCTTGCCCCCTTGTCCCCGCCGATAGCGAAATGCTGATTTAATCGCAGCTGCCCATTCGGGCCCTCAAATCAACGGTCCTCATTAGGTCGCAGCCCCATATATAGCTCCGACTACCTGGAGACGAAATGTTATAGAGTGGAGCTTAATGGGGTGTCGAGTCCGCAAGGGATTGGCACTGTGTGCTCCATATCCGGAGCCGAAATACTATAAAGAACAGTTTTGAAGGGAATATCAGGTCCGCTGACCCATTTTAATTATAAATCCGCTGATAAGGGACCACCAATGGGCCGGACCCGAAATCATAACAAAGAAAGCCTATAGTGAGTCGGGTCCGCGGGGTTCATCGCATTTCAGACGCATTGTGGTTTGGAGATCCGTCGATCGTCGATCACCGATTGTGCACCAACCGTTGGATCTGCCTTCGCGCGACCCAACGGCCCAGATTAATTCTCTGCTACAATAATCGCTCCCACTTGTTTTTTCATTGAAATTCCTTTGTAAAGTGGTTTTTTATTCTATAAAGGAAAAAGAGGCATTTCTTCATGTTTTTCAATCTGCGCCCGCACGCGCTCCATTTCGAAGGAAGCTAAGTATTTCTCCGCCATTTTTTATCGCTCCAGGCCCAGATTTGCTCCGGACAACGAGCACAGCCTCAACAACCTATCAGTCCACAAATCCTCCACCATTTTAGCAGTAATTCTTCCTTTTTGATCAGATTTTGATCAGCCAAGCGTCGATACTCATCCAAAGCCCACAGAGGTGCCACCACAGCTATTTTTTGCCATAAAGTGGCAGAAAAGGGGTGATTTGATAGTTAAAGTGTATCAGTGGAGAGAAAAGGCCCCGATTCAGTGTTAAAGTGTATTAGAGTTGCGACAAAGAGTATCAGATTAAAGAATATCAGTGATGGAATTTCAAGCCATTAAGGCTCACCAGATTAAAGTTAATGCACATAAGGCCACCTAAGGGCAGCGCTGCAGAAACCAAAGCACAGTTATGGCCAAATGACAGCACAGAGCTCAAAGGACATCATATTAACTCATTTTTGAATGCGGCTGCCCCAGCGCAGCAGTTAGATAGATCTTTATGCATTTATTTCAGGATAAGTTAGATTAAAGGCACTTATTCCCTCAGATCTGTTTAAGATCTACTGTTGTAGATATTTTTTGGATATTTTCTCTATATAAACCACCCTGTGCATTGTTTAAGGGGTTCGTTGGTTGATTAGTTAAGTCATTCTAGACTTGTGCTATATATTTGTGAGAACTTCTATGAACAAAAATTGCTGGAATGTTTGCTTATGAACTGGTTGATTGTGGTTTTAATGGTTGAAGAGCAAAATATGGAATTCTTGTGCTTCCTCATGGTTCAATAAGTCTTTCTCACCTCTGTTTTCAGTTTCTATGTGTCTATATTATCTATGTATCATGATCTAAGTTGCAGAAAGAAAGAATAGCTCAGATGTTACTTGACTGTACTCTGTGCTCATTTTCTGTGATTTTTATATGTTTTCCTCTGAATTAGTGATGAATATGCATACTTAATTGATCATGTTTAAGCTATTTCTCTCATTTCTGAATGTTGTCTAGGAATCCTTCATTGCTCCTATTTAGCCTTCATCCACTTTCCCTCTTTGGCTGGATGAGAGATCCTTAATTGCCTCTCATCCCCCGACCTCCATTTCATCTCATTTCCAGCATTAAAGATTGTTCTATGTGTAGCTATTCTGCTCCGTATTCCTCTCTTCTACCAAAGAAAACACACCCAGCAGTTCACATTCATTAACTCCATGCCTAATGGTCTGAACTTCTTACACTTTGCATGCCAACTCTGTCTGAAAACATCAACCATCCCACCAAATTTAAAACAAAACTCTGCACTTCATAACTAGCCTGATCAACCCAAAACAAAGCTAAATCATAAAGAGAGAGCCCTCTCTAATTGCAGGTAGGCTAGGACCTGTAATCCAAAGATTGGTTTGTGGTTACCCCGGTCGTATTCCCTTAGGAGTCAAAGGGAACAACCTGAGTGATAACACGATTGAAACCCTCAAACTTCACGCATGAGCCTGCGTGCATGCGATTAAGACCAAAATTTGTCTAAAGCATGCCTGCGACTGGAAACCAAAAGTCTAAAGACACATGAAAGCTTCGAACCCTACAATCTCATACCTATACGAACCAATCTTAGCGATCCAGCCTCAGACCTATGTGATCCAAGCCCAAAAAAATAAGAATGATCATGATGATTACGATTTCCAAATGAGGGTCACTTGAATTGTATTTATAGCCATCCATGGGTGTCCAATTTCTCTTTTGGGTCGACCTATCCTTTTGTGCACACGTGGGCTTTTCTTCAAAAATACACTTTCCCTTGTCCAAATTGAGCGCTTAAATAATCAAAATTAGTCCTCTTGAAAGAGGAATCTAGTGCCATGATTGGAATTTGTCACTGAAGTACCAAATTAACACTCCATCTCATCTAGGGACAACTTCCAATTGCATCATGTAATCATCACAAGTATCCTAACATCAAATCGTATTCTATTGTCATCAAATGTCGCCATTGTTCATCTTGGTTCATCTTTGTGTATTCCTGCTTATCTCTTGATTGTCTATGTTCATATGTTGAACATTCTTGAATCTAAAACAAGAATAATTTGACATTGGATGGGATCCAAAGCTACCACCCTCTACCCATCGGGGATCCATTTCTACCACCCATAATCACTGCCAGTGGGGAGCCCAATGCTACTACCCAAGAAACATCAAATATCTTATCATCACGGAGCACATATCAACCCTAAACATCATCGGGGAGCTTAGTCTCAACCCATAATCTAATGAAAATGAGCAAGGTCCTATGGGACACTCTCACCCCAAGTCACTCATAAGGGAGCAAACATCTTCCAAATTATGTTGAGCAATAGGAGTCATAGAATAAAGAAGCAAACATATTCCACCCTATGTCAATCAACAATATCTCATCCATCCTATTTCCCACTAACCTTCCCAACAATGACCCTCAAGAGTCATGTGGTAGAACACCTGCATTATAATTAGATTGGGTTGTACACCTCGAAGCACTCTCTCAACCCATTGGGCAGGTGGGGAGTAGCATTACCAACAATCCCAGCTTGTGGGTATGATGCAAACTGGGGCATACTCTGCATAGACCAAGATAGTGGAGAATCATCTCCAACCCTATGGGTAATAAATAGGGGTGAAACATTATTGCCCATAGATCCCTCAACCCCATGATCCCTCCATCTTAATTCCTCACCCTGGCAGCTCAGATAGAAGGGAAGATTTGGCTCATTGTTCTCAATCAGTCCCACTCTTTGTAGATAAGAAACATATAATCATGCTCATATCTGGTATTGGATTAAAAAAGTCACTAAGGAGTTAAATCATAATGTCTCAATAGCAGCAATCTCTTGTTCATGTAGGACATCAAATCAAATATTATATTAGAAAAATATATATCACAGAAAGGATAATGTATTCTTCCTCCCTCTCACAAAGGCATCAACCACAAGCCTAAGGTTGTATAGCAGCATTGACCCAATATATGAATATATCTCAGTCGCGTCTATATACATGATTCTTTGCCAATTGGATCCCACTCTTTATTATCACAATGTGTCATTGTCTCATCCAGAACCTATTCCAAAATAGCTCTCATAGCTAGCCATGCTAGCAACATCATACTCAACCTCAGTCATGCTTAAAGGTATGAACTTCTCATCCAAAATATCATGGCATATCTCATACTAAGGCAACACAAAAATGTGTTCATCTATTCAATAATGATCCCAAACAGCATTAATACATCCATGCAGTCACATATCATATAAATAATATATCAAACCAAAAATTGATCGTCCAATGTAAATATTTCAATGTGAGGTTAGTGGCATCCTAGTGTGTATGAAGTGGCTCAATCATGAATTGGCTTAATTTGTTCTCTACAAAACATATGTATATATAGGTGTTCACAAGGAACATCAATGCCTTAATTACTTGCCAGTTTCCAATTCAAGTTTAGCAATATCTTTTGCATAACTTCTTGAAATTCAATTGGAGTGTCCAAGGATTTGAATTTCCACTTTCCAAAAACTCTTCAATAGATTCATGATATATATTTCCTTTTCCAAACTTCAAAAATTAATTCATCATGCCAAGATTCTTCATTCTAAACTTCAAAGGCCAACTCCCTCTTACTTTGATCATCATAGGCTTGTTACCTATCAAGAATAGATCGTCGGCATATAAAACCAAAATCAAAGTCATACCTTGGACCATATTTGAAGTAGAGGTTCGGATTGGCGAATCTTCCTTTCTTCACCAGGTAATTGTCAATGCGGACATACCAGGCTCAGAAAGCTTGCTTCAAACCATACAATGTTATCTGCAAACATTATATTGATCAAACCAAGATACTCAACCTCACACAAATCAACATTGTGCAATCAAATCAACTATTTCAGCTCAGCAACCCTTAAATCAAAACCAATATAAAAGCCATAAAAGTTTCTGCCAATACCATTCTAAGAAACTTTTTGGATTAGGTAGAGCTCACATCCAAATACCAAGTTATGACTTCATCTATTGTTATGTCAAGAAATTGTTATTAAGCAATATCAAACTCCATCAGGCCATCCATATAATCATAATATGAATTATTTTTTTCATTATACACCAAGGATAAGTCAAGTAAGTTTCATGCATTCATTGTGAGATTACTGCATACTGAATCAGAAATGTTTATACTTCAACCAGTGTGCCAAAGCCAATGATGTCAATACATAATCACTATTAAAAACCAATATTAGTCACTGAAATTCACTATGCCCACATAGTACAATTACTAAGGTCAATCATCAGTTATCAAATAAAAACCCTAATTTTCTATCATGGTGAAATCAATCAATATGTAAGCCAAAACATATCTATAAACTATCATGTCAAAATTCCAATATTGATCATTAATATTAAACCAATCAGCCAAATCTTGTCAAACCCTTGTCAATTTCTATCATATACTTGTTTCAATTATAAAAAAAAAAAAAATTGCATACTGATATGCATATTCTAGTCTTTTGCAAACAAAAGTTTACTCAACACAATAACATTCTCTATAGTAAGTCACACCTTCAAACTTCCCCTGCTCATAGGACTTTCCATTGTTTGCTCCATATCTGTAGGACTGTCATACTCACAACCGCAACCATATGCTTTCTTCCGTGTGGTTGGGAGGCCTATAATTGCACCCTTAAGCCTTCTTCCATGTGGTTGGGGCTTATACTAGGAAAACACTTATCTTCTCATACAAAAAGTTTTTTCAGACTAATAACATCATATATTTGTCTATTCATGTCAGAAATATTTCTTCAATAGTAAAGAATCATCTATACATTTACTGCAAATGATAATAGGTGATGGGATCTTATGGAGAGTTTCTCCCTCTTATTGAGAAGCTACTTTGATCAATGTTAATAAAGACACTAACCTATATATCACAATATTTTCATGCATCAACAAAATTGTTAGGTCATGAAATCAAACTATATCAGGTTCTAAAACATATATTCATCACGGTCATAACATGTTAACATCAGCTACTTCATCACCACATATGAACATGACATCAAACTTTCATCAAGGGTTAGAGTCAAATAATTAGAACAACATATAGGAGTATACTTCAAGAATCATGATCAAAACATCGCTTCTTTATCACATATCTCAATCCATCAAGATAGGGCATCCATATTTACGACATTGTCAAATTTACTAAGCTTTTCAAAACCTAAATATGGTCAACAATAATATTTTGAGCATAAATCTTACTATTACACCTTTTATTATCAAGTTTCCATGCTTATCACAAGCATTAACAATAGTATCAAGTCACCATATATTAAAAACAACGTATTTAGCTTGCTTCATAAAATCAAGATATCCATCATGTATAAAATGTAAGATGCTTGTCAAATATCAAGAGAAACAACACATATCGCATGTGCCATAAATCAAACTTACTCTCATATGCATATTTGATTAATTCATGAAGGTGAAATTCCCATCATACCTTAGGGCTTACCTTGCCATCCACTATTGTAGTTGAAACTATACACATTTTTTAGCATTCAAATACTTGTGCACCCTCTTATTTGACATTGGCAGCTGGAGCACTTTCCTTTTCCAGCACTAGATCTTCTCTTCCTACACTAGCCATCTTTTCCTATAGCTCAGATGATCCTCAAGAAGGATCCACTTATCACATCTCATCATGAGGTTAAAAGAATCCAAATACTCAAATATACATGCATAAAGTATAATCAATGATCAGATCAATAAATCTATACACAAGTAAAGACATAAAGAAGCAACGTAAATAAAAAAAAGTACTTATTTTCAATGAGAGGTGATCATCTCCCTCTCAAACTAGCCTTCAAGAGTCATGACTATCCATTATCCATATAATAATGTTTCCTACAATATATCCATCACCTTCATCAATAACCAAGGTCTAATTGAGACTAGCCCAATTAGGGTTATGCTAGAACAAATCTTTATTGATCATGTTAGGGTTTCAATACTCAAGCCTTTATCATATTCCAGAGTTTCTTCAAAACCCTAACCTCATAATATCCATCAAATGCTAATATTCAAATTTCCTATTGTTTCCTTGAAACCCTAGAATTCTCTTAGGTCTCTGTCTCCTCTTGCATCCATCAAAGGTGTCTTCATAGGGGTGATCTTCAATGAATTTTCTTGAGCCCAACTCTGATATCATGTTATATTTTTTTATGGCTATATTGTTCTTTGCTTTAGATAATTACATATCTTCATTTACATATTAAATTCACCCTAGAGCATCATAACATTATTTAGTTTTACCACATTATTCAGCAACATATGCAATTATATAAAAAGAAAAATATCATCATCAATGCAGTGGAACATAAAGGTCCAAGTAACCATTACTATGCTCAATATTGTGGGCTAATACCATGTTAAGGACCCTTGGTATTCTTAAATTAGTGTGTAAGAATGTACGCGACTTTGCTTCTTTGTACCTGCGTGTATACGCAACTTGGACTTGACGAACCCACATATAGATCTTCAAATATTCACCTTTATCAAACTTTTGATTTTGATTTGTAAACCTTTGTCCCATCATTCCGTTATTTTGTTCCATCACTTTGTCACCTATGAACTTGCCTGTGGATTCATCTAATTACCATATACTTGTTCTGTTACAAGTGAGATGTCATCAAGGACAACACATGCATCATAATGCCAACAATCTCCCCCTTTGGACTTAATGGCAACCATGTTGGCGTTGATCACCTCAACCTGTAGAAACTTGTTAGATACATCAAATAACCATTATTCGAACACCAAGATACTCTCCCCCTTTGACATCAAATACAAAGGGAAGACCAAATCTCCCCCTTTGGATTTGATTTTCACTATACTATCCATTCTCCCCCTGAGAATGTGCCGAATCTTCAGAAAGATTTTAAAATGAAGAACATGACTCTATAACTCAACTGAGTATGACCTTCCTATAACCAAGGATTCATACTTACATCATTCACCCAACCAAGTGGGGAACGTATTTGAGTCAACCAACCAACCAAGTGGGATTACATATTTGACATGACCTCAAAAGTCCATACATGACTGAATATGAAAATTATTACCTCATAGGTCTCCACATGACCTTTACATCAAATGACAAATATGAAATTGATAATTGAGACCAAAAGATCTTACTAGTAACATAATTCAGCAACCATAATGCCAACAATGCATTATATTCTACAAATCTAATGCTCCCCCTGAACCTGTGCTATTTGTTCATTGTCAACAACTCATTCATCAAAGAATCTTCATCAATCATATAAATATCAATGAGAAAAACATAAATTAATACCATATCAGTAGATTGTACCCATCAACACAGACCAAGAAAAATAAAATCATTAATATGTTTTTAAATCTATTGACGCATCCCTGATGATGGACTCACTTGGTAGTCCGAAACGTTGGATTCATAAAACTATATAACAGGTCATTCCTCCACTATTAAAAATCATAGTTGTTTGTAGCATGTCAAAGGTTGATCTTGAGTCTGTCCCACTATTTTTCTATCATAGAAAAACATGCGTGGTTGTCTACAAAGAAACTCGCATATATACACAACTATACTTTATGAAACCCACTTACAGAAAGCAACCTTCTAAATTTTCACCCGTAGACTGAGGAGACTAGATTAACAGTAAAATGAGGCAGAGACAACTCCCAGTTTTTGTCTAAGATATTCAAATGCTTCTCTGGGAAGAGGTTTAGTAAATATATCAACAACTTGTTCTTTGGAGGGAACATATTCCAATTTAACCTTTTTCTCAAGCACTTGTTCTTGTTGAAAGTGATACTTAATTGGAATATGCTTGGTCTTGGAGTGCATAACAGGGCTTTTCGAAATAGTAATAACACTTATATTATCACATAGGATGAAGATGGGTGGAGAACATTTGATTTGTATACCTTGTAATTTTTGCATCATCCAGAGAAGTTGTGTGTAACAAGATGCAACAACCACATATGCTACTTCCGTTATAGATAAGACAATGGAAATTTGTTTCTTGCTAAACCAAGATACCAATTGGGACCTAATGTAAAACACACCTCCACTAATGCTTTTTTAGTCATCAACATTTCCAGCCCAATCTTCATCTGTGTATGCATGAAGGGTAATATCTACATCTTTAGGATACCATAGAACAAAGTTTTGTGTTCGTTGGAGATATTTGAATATTCTCGTTACTGCTTGAAGATGTGATTCCTTTGGATTGGCTTGGAAATTTCCAACAATCCCAACTGCATGCATGATATTTGGTCTAGTACCTATTAGATAAAGTGGACTTCCAATCATAGACATGTACTCTGGTTGGTTTACTATGGGAGAATCATCATTAGAACTAAGGCTACATCCTGTCATCATGGGAGTACATACAGGTTTGCAATCTTCCATCCCATAATTCTTCAAAATCTTCTTGAGATATTTTGTTTATGAGAGAAAGATGTCATCTTTTGCTTGTTGCACTTGTAGACCAAGAAAATAGGTTAGTTCCCCAAGTAAAGACATTTCAAATTCTTTCTACATAACAGAAGCAAATTTTTGACTCATAGATTCTTCATTACTGCCAAAGATGATATCATCAACATAAACAACAATAATTAGTAGTTTATCATCCTCAATTTTTGTGTACAAGTTGTTGTCTGCGGATCCTTTTGTGAAACCTTGTTGTTGAAGATATTTGTCAAGACAATAATACCATGCCCGCGGAGCTTGTTTTAGCCCATATAAATCCTTTTTGAGTTTGCATACAAGGTTTTCATCATTCCCCAAAATGAATCCTTCTGGTTGTTCAATATATACTTCTTCTTCTAGATCTCCATTAAGGAAAGCATATTTTACATCCATTTGATAAACTTTGAAATGTTGAAAACTTGAAAATGCAAGAAACATTCTTATGGATTCAAGTTTGGATACTAGTGAAAATGTTTCTTCAAAGTCTATACCTTCTTGTTGAGCATAACCTTTACAAACAAATCTAGATTTGTTCCTAATGACCTCTCCATTTTCATTCAACTTATTTTTGAATATCCATTTTGTCCCAATAACATTTTTATCATGAGGCCTTGGAACCAATTCCAAAGTATCATTCTTTTCAATTTGATCAAGTTCTTCATTCATGGCCTTAACCCAACATTCATCTTTACTAGATTGATTTACATTTTGTGGTTCAATGGTGGATAATAAAGCTAGATAACTAGGAGATCCTGCAAGGGTTCTTCTTGTTTGTACCCCAGATTCCTTTTCTCCTATAATTTGAGTTTCTGGATGATTCTTTTGAACATACTTGGATGGAGCCTTTTATTTTTTTGATGTGTCTTCTTCTACTGCTTCATTAGTTTCTTCTTCTATATCATTGCGATTTGATGTGGGAAAGCATTCATCATCATCATTCTCTTTTGCTGATGTTACCATTTTGGGATCTGTGCATGCTTCATCAATCACAACATCAATCCATTCAACCATTTTTTGAAGTCTCTTATTGTGACATTTGTATCCTTTTCTTCTAGATGAGTAACCAAGGAGTATTCCTTCATCTGCTCTAGCTTCAAACTTACAAAGTTTTTCATCGTTATTTTTTATGAAACATTTTCTTCCAAAAACTCTAAAATGATTTACAGTGGGAGGCTTACCATACCAAAGTTCATATGGTTTTATCACTATTTACATGAACATGGGCCTTGTTGGGAATATTTATTGTGATATGTGCAGCTTCACCCAAGAAGGTGTCAGGAGTTCCATAATCATCAAGCATAGCATGAGCCATTTGTTGAACAACTCTATTCATTATTTTTGACATGCCATTTTCTTGAGGATTTCTAGCTACATAAAATTGTCTTTTTATGCCATGTTGTTCACAGAAATCAAAGAATTCATCCGATATGTATTCTCCTCCTCAGTCGGATCTGAGACATTTGATTTTTATATCTAATTCATTTTCAACTAATTCTTTGAAGACTTTAAATTTATCAAATGCTTCATCTTTGTGTTTCAATAAATTGATCCAGCACATTCTAGAAAAGTCATCAATGAATAAGATATAGTATTGTTCTCCACGAGGTGACTTTTTCCTTACTGGTCCACTTGCTTGCTGATCCTTCTTTGGCATTGAATTGAACTCTGGTTTTCTTACTGAATTGACATGACTTACATATGGTACTTTCTGGTAGGGTGATGTTGGGTAGATCACGAACAACTTTGAGCCTGCTTGATTTGCTTATTTGAGAGAAGCTTAGATGTCCCAACCTTCTGTGCCATAACCAATTTTCCTCTGCCTTGCCTAGGTAACATTTTTCTTAGCCACCTTTCAATATATACAGATTGCTCGGGGTTCTTGTTCCTTTTATTATGGTCTTTCCTGTGTCAATTTCATGAACCACACATTCTTTTGATCAAAATACCAACTCATTTCCTTGGTCACACATTTGGATATCACTCAACAAGTTATGTTTTATTCCATCAACATACAAAACATTACCATCTTTAACCTTTTCTTTTAGAAAAAACAGAACCTTTACCCTTAATGACAGTAGGTGAGTCATTTCCAAAAGTGACATTATTTTCTTTCTCTAAAGCATTGTATGAAATAAGTTTGTCTTTATCACATGTCATGTGTTTTGAGGATCCGCTATCAATGTACCATTGATTTTATTGTCCTTCTTCAAATAATGTTACGCCACATCTTTCAGATTGTAACTCCTTCCTTTTCCATACCTTAGAATTTGTTGATATTTTCTCTTTTTGAGATGTTGGTTGTAATTTGATCATGCATTCAGATTATTCATGTCCAAAGTTATTGCAAATGAGAATTCAATTTCATCTTTAAGAGGTGAGAAGTTATTATAAGTGTTCTTCTTGAATTTTGTCTCATTCCTTTGTTTTTTTGCTTCTCTAGTCATGATGGTTTTGTATGCAACACATTAAGCAGCCTTATGACCAAAATTATGACATGGGAAACATTGTCCATTAAAGAATAAATTTATGTGATCATAGAATCTTCTGGTGTTGTTTACCTTTTGATTGGCGCTTCTGTTTTTGTTCATACTTGGATTACAGTGAACATGATTTACTTGTGGAATGCCTTTATTCTTTTTCCGAGGACTGAAGCTTTGTTGACTCGTTTTTGCTGCATTTAGATAGCTTTCGGTTGTTACGGGTGAAACCACCCTAGGGATTTGGGTTGAGAACCCCAATAGAGCAGAGGGAAAACCACAACAAGAAATGCTCAGGAAATCAACCAAAATGCTTATTCTACTAAATCATGTAGGAGTGTCCTTACCCAGATGTCCTTTGTTTGGGTAGATCCTGCAGGGTGAAAACCCTCAGCTTCTCTCGATGTTCTTGAAACCTGAAAATTATTCAAATGGAACATACACGACAGTAGAAACATAAAGCATGTTCATGATATTAACTTTAAATCATATAAATGAATGACTAATTATACATCAATATAAGATTCATAAATGAATTACAACATAATTTGATGCATAGACACACTTAATATTGGAAATAGAACAACATTTCTTTTATTGAAGTAAGCTATAAGTAAGGAAGAGAAATATGACCTGAGTCCTTCTCCGGCTCCAAGCGGAACCATCCTCTGGATCCGTCCTTTCCCGGCCTTCAACCATCTTCCTTCATCACCAATACAAGGAAATATCAAGCAAGATGGGGAATATCTATAATCAAGGAAACAAGGGTTTCATGAAGCTTTGGGGAGTACAGGAGGCACAGGGATTCTTCAGACTCGATCAGGGATAATCTCACTAAGTATCAATATCTCATCTCTTCTCCCTTAAGGTCTTCCCATGGAGGTTTATTTATACTTCTCCAAATTAGTGTTTTGTTTTTTTTTTGTTTTTTTGTTTTTTTTTGTTTTTTTTGTTTTTTGTTTATTGTTTTTTTTTTTTTTTTTTTTTTTTTTTTTTTTTTTTTTTTTTCGTTTTTTGGTTTTTGTTTTTGTTTTTGTTTTTGTTTTTGTTTTTGTTTTGTTTTGTTTTGATTTGATTTGATTTGTTTTGTTTTTTTTTCTTTTCTTTTCAGTTGGGAAATAGTTGGGCCACGGGAAATAGGAGGTGAGTAACAGGTAAAACCCATGAACTCCGCCCGAAATTAAGGAAATTTATTTTTTTTAACTGTTTTAACATATGTATGCGGGTTGGGTATATGCTAACCCACATGTACATGCTTTTATCACATGGAATAAAAAATTGTTTGCTAGATTTTAGACCAAGTCTGGAAGGAAGGGTTGCCCTAGGCCATAATCAGAGCATCAGATCTACCAAGATTGGTAAATGGTGCTATAACATCGGTGGTGGCTGAAGACTTTTTTGTTTGAGATGCTTCTCCAATGTATCCAAGACTTGTCTTCATAAGAGGAGAGTATTGTACTTTGATAATTTCATCTAAGGTTTCAGATCCTTTAGAAAATATAAGATTCATAGTTTTTATTTTCTTAAGTTCCTTTCTTAGACTTACTACTTCACATTCTAACTTCTCATTATTTGTTTCCTTTTCTATGAGATGATGCTTCAATGTATGTATGGCTACTTTGTTTTCTTCCAGGCAAATTTCAATTTGTGTAATTTATTTAAAGAAATATTTTCCTCTAAAGCATCCACAAATTTATCATTAGACTCATTAGTATTTTTCTCAAAAGCCATAAGTTATATAAGATCTTTATCATATTCTCCTTCTTCATTATTTGATAAGTTATCACTATATTCATGAGTATAATAAATTCTTCTATTGTCAAACTATCTCCTAATCCCTTTTGTGGTATCCTTCCCCTTGTCATGGTTGTCTTTATGAGGATATTTAGCAGAATAATGACCAACCCTACCACAAGCAGAACATTTGAATGGAAGCTTACCTCTGAACCTTCCGGTGCCTAGTTGAAGTTTCTTTACAAAGTCCACCTCATCTTCTTCTGATATATATCATGACTCCTTGTTTTCTTCTTTTTCTTTTCCTTTTGTGGATGCTTTAAATGCGACTTCTATGACTTTTGAGGTACCTCCTTTCCTCATTTCAAAATCATTTAGGATCTCGTGAAGTTAAACAACAGTAAGAGTCTACAGATCCTGCTTCTCTTCAATCACAAACACTTTTGACTCGATTTTAGGAGTTAGAGATCTTAAGATTTTCTCTACTAAAGTGGTGTCCTTTATTTCTTCACCCAGATTTTTCATGTGGTTTACAATCTCATCTATACATAGAAATAAACTAGTAATTCTTTCATCATTATGCATTCTGAGAGTTTCATATTGAATTCTAAAAGTTTGGAGTTTAGCACTTTTTACCTTGGTATCGCCTTCATAACTTTGAATGATTTTGTCTCATATTTCTTGTGTTGTGTTTAACTGCATAAATTTGACAAATTCTGATTCTGTCAGACTTCCCAATAATTCATTTACAGTGTTGCCATTGGTTTCATACGTCTTCTTTTCTTATGCATCTGTGGGAACTGCGGCTGGGTATTGGTAACCTCCTTCCACAATTGCCTGAACATCTGCTCAAAGGGACTGAAGATAGGATCTGATTCATGTCTTCCAATATATTAAATTATTTATGTTGAAGAGTGGTGGTATGATAGATGTTGTTTCATTTTGATTTCTCATCTTGGGAGATCTTCCTTCAAGTGATCAAGCTTCTTTTGAAGGACCTGCTCCAATACCAGTTGTTGGGAAAAATACTAAGAGGGGGGGTGAATCAGTATTTTAAAAACTCACAATAATAATTTTCTTTTCTGAAATATGTACGCGACTTTACTAACCCCAACTCACATATGTACAGGAATGTTGTAAAAGAAACTAGCGTATGCATAGTAAAATTGTAAAACAAATAATTATTTATCTGTTAAACTTAAACCAAAATGTAAGAGCTTTATCATGCATTTGATAAGCAGTAAGGAGGTGCAGTTAGAATAGAATAAAGTATCACACATGAACATCAGGAAATAAGGTGGAAACCCAATGTGGGATAAAACCACCGTCGTTGTCATCTCAGTCTTCAAAATTATTAATATCAAAAACTTCTTATATTCTTGTAATAGTGCATACTCATGCTAGTATGTAGGCACCCACTTGCTGAAGGATTCAACCTTCACTCATTCTCCAGCTCCTGCTGGAAGGAATCTCCAACCCCCAAATCTGATTACCAGATACTACTGCAAGGAATATTCGACTTCCTCAATGAAGGCCCCAACCCTCAGCAACATTTGTGGACCACATTTCATAAATTTTCACATTGGATCCACCTACTTTAATACATCATGACTTGTAAATCAACTAAAGAAAACACCGACTTAATTCAAACAAAACAGTGAGATCACTGTAACTAGAACATGGAACTGAAATCAAAATATTGCATCAACACACAGAATCAATCGCAACCCTGATCATTCATATGCCAACATGTATACGCTACTTCACTTAAGGCAACCCATGTGTATATGTGCTTTTCTGTAGAGAATCATGCGTACATATCTCAATATACTAAAAACTTGTATTATGAATCAGACATAGAATTGACGAGAGTTATTCTGAAATATTCGGTTAGCTTACAGAACCCTCATATAGCTTGCAGCATCAATAATCTTTTCAACCAATCAACATGTAACCAAATTCAACTTCATCATTCAATCAATTCTACTTCAGGAATTATCACTCAACCCATATCAACAAGAGGACATCATTGATAGATAGCAGAGATACAACAACACTGATTAGGTTGATTAGTCATTTATGAATAGAAACCCTTCCTTTATGTACATGACTTTGAAGAAATGAACCCCCGTGTATACGTGAATTCACCGAGACCAACCTAAATACCAATCTACAAATTTTGACCTAAAATTATGCAGCTCTTCAGAACTTCAAAAAGATCTAGATCATAATATTCAGAGATAAAAGCATGAGTCAACACTTAGATATAGTCAATCCATGAGAAGATCATACAATGGAAATTCCTTTCAGGTCTCATGATCCTGATCCATCATTGTATTCATTGGTGCATAATTATTTTAGTTCTATGTGTCAACTATGGCCCTCACAATGCAAATATACTTCAGATTGAAGTATTCATCAAAAACCCTTTCACATGCACACTTAACACTTTAATCTTCACCTCATTATATAGTTAAAGCCTTAGTCAAAACTAAACTAGTGTTGGTGGTAATATTGGACGGGATCAAGTATTCATTATTGAGCTCAATATTATGGGCTAATACTATGGTAAGGACCCTTGGTATTCTTAAATTAGTGTGCCAGCATGTACGTGACTTTTCTTCTTTGTGCTTGCATGTATACGCGACTTGGACTTGACGAACCCACGTATATATTTTCAAATATTCACCTTTATCAAACTTCTAATTTTGATCTGTAAACCTTTGTCCCATCATTTTGTTATTTTTTTCCATCACTCTGTCACCTATAAACTGACCTGTGGATTCATCTAGTTACCATATACTTGTTCTGTTACAAGTGAGTTTCCACCAAGGAGAGCACATGTATCACAATTCCAACATCCATATCTTCAACCATGATCCTATCCAGAAAAATCAACTAAACAACATCAATGAGATGAACCCAACAATGTTAATACTCAAAATCTTGATTCATAAGCCTGTGGTCAACTGTAACTGTTTGTGGTCAATTAACAAAATTTGTGGTCAACTGTAAATCTAAACCCTAGCTTCCAACTGCATGCAAAGAGTGATGTGTGTGCGGCTGAAACCCTTCAACCACATGCATGAGCTTGAATATATGTGGTTGCAACTAAAATTTTCCTGAAGCATTCCTACAGCAGGAAACCAAAACCCTAAAGACACATGTGAGCTTTGGACCCTGCAATCTTAGACTTGTACAAACCAATCTTCATGATCCAACCTAAGACCTGTGCAATACAAACCCAAAGAAAGAAGAATTATTATGTTGATAATGATATCCAAATGAGTGTCACTTGACTTGTATTTATAGCCATCCATAGGTGTCCAATTTCCATTTTGGGTAGACGTATCATTTTGTGCACATGTGGGATTTTCTTCAAAAATACACTTTCCCTTTTCCAAATTGAATGCTTCAATAGTCAAAATTGGTCCTCTTGAAAAGAGGAATCTAGTCCCATGATTGGAATTTGTCACTGAGCTACCAAATTAACACTAAGTACTTCAGCAAGATTGATTTGAAGTTTAGTTATCACCAAGTTCCAGTAGAACCCATAGATGTATGGAAGGTTGCATTTAAGTCAAAGGATGGTCTCTTGGAGTGGTTGGTCATGCCTTTCAGGTTGAAAAATGTCCCCGCAAATTTTATGAGGATGATGGATGAAACCTTGTGGTGTTTCACTAACTCATCAGTGGTTGTATATCTAGATGATATCCTCATCTTCACCATGAGTTAGGCATTGCACTTACAACATATTTGATGGGTCCTTCAAAACCTACAATGGCACAAGTTATGTGCCAACCTAGAGAAGTGCTCCTTTAGCATAAACCAGGTCCAATATTTAGGCTACATAATTGATGAGAAAGGTGTGCATGTGGATCCAACTAAGATCCAATTCATTAGGGATTGGTTGGCTTTGAAAATTCTAACAGAGCTTCACAACCTCTTGATCCTTGCTAATTTCTATCGAAGATTTGTAATGGACTTCTCTTATATCACTTAGTCCTTTAGTCAAGTTACCAATGGTAGAGAAAAAGCAAAGTTTTTTTTGGTATGAATCACAATAAAAGGCATTCATTGAAATAAAGCAACATATTTTCTTTGTAGCAATCCTCACCTTGCCAGACATGCAATAGCCATTTGAGATTGATAAAAATGCCTGGGATTATGCTATTAGTGTAGTCCTCACTCACCAAGGGCATCTCGTGGCCTATCACAGTGAGACACTCTCTAATATTGTTTGAAGGTACCCCCCTATGAAAATAAAACGTATTCTATCATGCAGGCATGCCGACAATTAAAACATTATATTCTAGGGAAGGATACGATCATCCACAAGGATCAACAACCTCTTCAATTTATGCAGACATAAGGGAAGATGTAGAATGATCGTCATCAAAAATGGTCCACAAATCTGCAACAATTCCACTTGAACATTAAATACAAAAGGGTAGCACCAATCACATCACAGACTCCCTCGGTCGGCCCTCGATTATGGCACTAAGAATAGTTCTCAACTCTTTTGGGCACGAGACCTCTGGATGGCCACATCTATATGAAAATGACTCGAAATTTTCTACCACCTACAAGATGTTGATGGTTGGAAAGGTAGTTCCAAACTTCTACCTTTAGGAAGGACTTTTGCGCTATCTGGGAAATATTTGTCTTCCTTTAAGCATCATGTCAAGCTAATTCGGGAGGAGTATTACAGTTAGGTTGCATGAAAATTTTGTGTGGAGAAGACAGTGGAAGTACTGCATAAGTATTTTTATTAGCCAAAAATTTGATGGGATGTTGGAAAATATATCAAATCCTACACTTCTCGTGTAATCGCCAAACCAACCATTAAGAAGAAAGGTATGTACACCCCTCTACCAACTCCTAGCCAACCTTGGGAATCCATATCCATGGACTATATGTCTATCCTTACTTCTACCAAGCATGTTAATGTCTATGTGTTTGTGGTCGTCAATAGATCTTCTAAGATGGCCAAGTTGGCTACTTGTAGGAAAAGTATCATAGCATAAGCCACTGCCAAGCTCTTCTTTGAACGAGTGTGGGGACATTTTGGGATCCTAAATACCATTATATTAGATCATATATCATGTTCCTAAGCGCATTTTTGTTCAGCCTCTAGTCATTGTTGGACACCAAGTTCACCAAGTCAATTTCCTTCCACCTCCAGACTGATGGCCAAATAGAGGTCACAACAGGATGATAGTGCACATGTACTATGCATGTACAACTTAAATCATCCATGATCATGTGATGAGAGTCTACCCCATGTGCAAAACCGGTACAACATATATCTCCACATATCAATTGGAAATAGCCCCATTCAGGTGGGCCTGGGACTTCAATCATTGTGTCCCATTGATGTTGCAATGCATCTTGCAACTACACAGATAGAATCTACACATGTTCAATTCAAAGTTGATAAAGCCATAAATTTTATTGAATGAATTCAACACATCTGCTATTAGGTCCATGATATCCTAGATAAAACTGACACTAAGTACAAACAATGTCGTGATTAGCGTCAAGTGCCTCATAAGTTTCAAGTGCGTGACAAGGTTTGGTTGCATTTGTAAAAGGAACATCTTACTGAAGCCCATCGAAAGCTTCAACCTATCTAATACAGGCCTTACACCATCACTAAGGTTGTGGGTGACAACAATTTCGAGCTAAGGATCCCCGCATTCCTTGGCCCACACCTAATATTCAATGTGGATTTCCTTTGACCATACTTCCCACAATTGTTAGGCACATCAGAAATTGTCGATTAGCTGACACCAACAAAGCTCAACCTAGACTACATTGAACATGCCAAAACTAATCGTATCATGGAAACACATATTAAGAACACTCGCCAACAAAGGATCCATCTGTATCATATTATCAAACCCGACTAGTTCCTGCACCAAGGCAAGTAGCTCACCAGGGACCAAGTTTAGCAGAAGTTTCCCCATCTCATGGAGGCACTCAAAAAAATGGGTACCATTGCTTCCTAAGGGAGGAGAACTAATCTAAGTGGACATTGGTGGCCACCTACCAATTCCACTTGGACCCCTATCATTGTTTCCTATCAGTGTCCTATTTTTCAGTACAGTTTCCTATTTCAGAAGTTTTCAGGTCTTAAACTTTCATACCCATTTGAGGCGCTAAACCGCATTTTTTGAGGAAATGATCAAATGCTAGTCAAATACTATGACTACAATGGAAAGTTTTTATTGTTATATATGCCTTTATAGTGGGCTATCATCCATGTCAAATGGAGATCGTATGCCAAATTTACGACCCAAGGAAGTTGGCATTCCAACTAACCCCATTGAAGCCTATAATCTTTTGATGTTACATCTCCTGGGGATAGGTTTTTGGATGTTTAGGATTTCTCATTGTTTATTCATGATAAAAATGCCTTAGAGCCTCATTGTAACAAAATTTAGAAGGCATGTATCCATCACAACTCTTCTCAAAGATAAGCTATATTTTCCTGAGCTAGTTTTCTTGCTTTCTGCATGTAAATATTTTTTAGCATTTGTTATTTGTTAATTGAACTTTTATTTCGTTGTATCTTTGTGATTTTGTTTAAATATGTATTTCATTTCGTTCATAAATATGTATCAATGGTATTATAGAGGTCATTTCTTTTTCTATTTTTATGTGTATGTCCCCAATAAGGTTGGGGTATAATGAGTTGGGACTCAAACTAATTGAGCCCTTGTAAGACCAACCTCATCAATCCTGATGGCTTTCCATGGCAGAAGAAAAAAAATACAAGGGAGTAGGATATGCTATCATATTTTTTCTCAAAGAATCCATCAAGCAACAAAGGAATGAGATGATGGATCATTTTTCCTAGATCCTTCGGTAGATACCAATGGGTGATGCATCTTCATCCAATAGTCAGTTCGGAGGTGCCGCCCCTTTCAGGTACAAGTTAATTTTTAAATTCCTATATTTTAAGGTCATATAGACGCAGATGCTCCAGATAAATGGTTAAATCTCCTGGAAGGATATTTTTCGGTCCATAATTTTTCCAATAGAGAAAATATTAATTTTTCACTCCTTATGGCAGCCCCCCATGTTAAGGATTCATTGGAAACTTATTAAGATCAAAGGGCCCAGGAGAAATCCTCACTATTTTCAGTCACATCCTCTTAGGACTCTTTCTGAGATGTTGTTAAGGAATAGTATTACCCTATTGGGAGCTATGAAGACAAGTACATAAAATGGACCACACTACAGCAAGAAAGGGACCAAAAAGTGTCAGAGTTCACGAATATATTTCATACCTTACGCATGAAGTTGGGTATCAAGGAGTTTGAGCGAAATCTAGTGCTAAAGTATCGTTTTTGTTTGCATGAATACATCCTGAAAGAAATGGAGTTCATAGACATCTCCTCACTTGGTGCAATATATAGATATGTTACTAAGATTGAACAGAAGAAGCGAGACTTTGGATTTGTGAATCCAAATCAGGGCAAGGGCATCTCCTAACTTAAGAATAAAGGACAGAATTAAGGTGGATTGAACTGGCACAACCTGTTGAATCCATAATCAAAGAATAACAAAGGGAAGACAAAGAAAGACACATGAAAGTGGTGTGAGTTCCATAAGAGCCCCGCTCACAACACAAATGAATGTTGCACAAAGTAATTACTTGTGGTCGAGATGAAATATTTAGAGTTAGATGCATGTTATAACTCTGAGCTAGAACCTAACAAGGGGAAACATATCATTAATGTAGAACCTAATGTCATCGTTGCCACCGCCAAGGTCAAGAAAATTGATCCCAAAGATCCATAGAGCATGATCATATCTTCCACTCACATACGTGGGTTAAGGGTGCTCCATGATAGTGCATTGTTGATAGTGGGAGTTAAAATAACCTGATCTTAGTAGTGGACAAGTCGTTGGGCCTACCGAAAACACCACACCTGCGACCATACACCATCAAGTGGCTCCAACAAGGGTGAGATTTCTGCATCAACCGACAACATCACCTACCTATAGCATCAAACCTTTCATAGACGAAGTACTATGTGATGTTTCTCCCCTTAAATTTTGTGATGTTTTATTAGGCCAACCATGCTTGTGGAAGAATCATGTTGTGTATGATTCCAAACCTCGTATTGTTAATATTAGTTTGGCCAGAAAACTATATAAGGTACCAGATGTAGCCTCACCTACCACCATTTCTTTGATATCTTCTCAGTAATGCAGTAAGATCATCTCATAGACTTGGAAATTTGTTTTCTTCCTTATTTGGTCGCAAAGTAAGGGCAATATCGTGGCCACATCCATGGCCCTCAAAAAGATCTCCTCCACGTAGCAGAAGCAAGTGGATAATGTTATGGAAGAGTATAGGGACATCTTCTCCTCACCCACGGGGGTACCTTTGTATTTTCAAGTGAAGCATTTGATCGATCTGGCCCTTAGAGAACCTATAGGTATTGGGCCAATCTACCGCCACTCTCTTCTAGAAAACATGGAAATCAGGTGTCAGATCCAGGAATTGCTACAAAAATGGTGTTAGGATATTTTGACACATAGGAAATAGTTAAGTATAACTTGGTCTAGTGTATAGTTAGGTAAAATGAGTTTCTTTACTATGTACTTTTTGTAACTTACAATATGACGGTCACAATATGTTCTAGACATGAAGTGATCTGATGGTTCATTCTCTCTTCGGTATTACCAACACTCGATCTATGGCTTAACACCCGCTTGGTCCATGATCTCTATTTAAAGAGCATGGAAGGTCATTCGTAAGGTGACCATTCATGAGAGAATCTTATGTAAAGTTTCTTTCTTTTACATTAATAAATTTCCTAAAGTGGTCACGTTGGCTTAGGTCATGGACTGTTTCCCTCTTTGAGGATTTTAACCACGTCAAAAATACTCGTGTACTGATCTGTGATCTGTTTGTGAATGGTGTCCTTTGTTTTTTTATCTAAGGAACTTACCCTCTAAATTCCTACATGGTATCAAAGCTATTTGAAGGCCGCATCCATTGGTGATCCAAATCCGAATTCGGTACAACTGCATCCGACTGTTGTTTCCAATATCTATTGTTTCGGACCACTTTCGAGCTGAAAGGACTGCTCTATTGTGTTAGAAGCATCTGTGAAATTGAGGAACCCCTTTCATTTCACGCGAAAAGGTTTTTGGTAGCCCTAGCTACGTCATTTTTAAGATCTTGAGTTATACAGTCTTTATTTGCAATGACAGTTTTTTATCTCTCTATTTTTTCGGTTTATAGTCCTCTATAAATTTTTTTATTACCGGATCTATACCTTTCATTTATGTGTATGCTCTTTTCCCCGCGACTCTGTGCGATCTGGAAAAACAGAAATAGAAAGAAAGGATTTTTCTCATGTGTATGCTCTTTTACGCTGCACATTAGTGTGATCTCAAAAAATCAGAAACATTGAGGAAAATATTTAGTTTCCGGCCAAATCTAACTTTAAGCAGTAATGCTTGGATTTATTTTTCATGTTCGTTTTGGGTTGTGTGGTTTTTTTCTGTTTTGTAGGGGAAAATAGGTTTTTCAAGTAAGCACCCACTCCAAAGCTTTAGTGGAAAAAAAAGAAGAAAAAAACCTTCCTCCTTTCCAAAATTTACTGTTATGAAACCAGCTCAAGAAAAGATAGAAAAGATAGATCAACGCTTTAGAATTTAGCCTCTTCGAGGGGGAAACCTCCTTTACATTACATAAATGAACAATTCTTGGATGATTCAAATGACAAAACCTCCTTTCTATATATAGGAGTCTAAGGAGTCACAATATAATCCAGCCGACCTAACAATAATAATATAAAGCCACAAAAATAACAATAGAGGGATTCTATGGGGCACAGTAATAACAATATGGGGGCAATAGGGGCACAACAATATTAATAAGGGGTATAACTAAAATATTAATGGGGTAATCACTAGTATTATAGGGATCCAACATGCCCCTCTCCTTCAAAAAAGTGTTGTCCTCAACGCTTGAGTAGTTCTGGATACTTCTACATAAAATTCTCATCCTCCCATGTGGAATCTTCAGTGGATAAGTTCTTCCACTTGATAAGATACTCTAAAATTGATCGATTTCGTAGCTGTCGAGTTCTTGTTTCTGTGACTGCTTCCGGTTCCAATATAATTTTTCCTTCCTCGTCAAGTTCTGGAAATATTGTTTGAACTGGGAGCTTGTTGCCTATAACCTTCTTTAAACATGAAACATGGAAAACTGGGTGCAATCGAGAAGCTGCAGGAAGCTCCAATTTGTATGCCATAGTACCAATCTTTTGCAACACCTTGTATGGACCATAATACTTTGGTGATAATTTATTATCCTTCTTAGCTTGCTTGAGGGACATTTGCTTATATGGTTGTAGCTGTAGGAATACCCAATCACCTACATCAAAACTTCTTTCATTGCGATGTTGATCTGCCTATTGTTTCATTCTATTATGTGCCAACATGAGGTTATCCTTTAAGAGTTGGAGGACTTGTTGTTGATGTTCGATGTGATGTTCCACTGCCTGAACCTTAGAATTTTATCTTAAATATGATGTGATGGATGGTGGTTGATACCCATAAAGTGCCATAAATGGGGTCATTTTTGTTGTTGTATGGAAGGAAGTGTTATACCACCATTCAGCCAGAGGCAACCATTTGACCCATTGTGTCTGTTTATCAGATACAAAGCAACGAAGATATCCTTCCAAACATTTGTTTACTATCTCAGTTTGCCCATCAGATTGAGGATGATAAGATGAGCTATGAGCTAATTGAGTACCAAGACAAGAAAATAATTTTGTCCAAAAATTTCCCGTGAAAATGGGATCTTTGTCACTTACAATAATCTTTAGGTTTCCATGTAGCTTTTGAATTGTTTCCATAAATGCAGTAGAAACTGTATTGGCTTTAAATGGATGTGATAATGCACAAAAGTGTGCATACTTGGTAAGTCTGTCAACTACCACCATGATGACACTCTTTCCCTCAGACTTGGGTAAACCTGTGATAAAATCCATTGAAACCTCCTCCCAATGTTGGCTTGGAATGAATAAAGGTTGTAATAGACCCAGTGTCTTAATTATTTCAACTTTATTTTGTTGGCAAACCAAACATTTCACCACAAACTTTTGAATATCTAATTTAAGGCCATCCCAAAAAAATTCCTTCTTAACCCTGTGGTAAGTTTTTAAAAATCCTGAGTGCCCTCCTAAGGGAGAAGTGTGCAATTCCATAAGAATCTTTTGTTTTAGCTGGGAATTCTTACAAAGGTATAAGCGATCTTTGTACCATAATGAAACATTTTACCAGCTAAATGTATCAGACGTACTGGAATCTTGTTGTAACTTTCGAATAAGTGCCCACACTTCTTCGCCATTCTTCCATTCCTCCCTTGCTTCTTTTATCCAATCTGGTTGGATAATAGAAATGGAACACAACAATGCTTCCACATCCTCATCCTTTCTTGAGAGTGCATCTGCCACCACATTTTGCTTCCCTTTTTTGTAGATGATTTCAAAGTCACAACCCGACATCTTTGTGACCCACTTTTGTTGCTCTTCAGCGGATAATCTTTGTTCTAAAAAGTATTTAAGGCTATCATGATCTGTTTTTACCTTGAAGTGTCTTTCCATTAGGTAGGGTCGCCATTTCTTAAGTGCATGGAGTATTGCCAACATTTCCTTCTCATAAATAGCTTTGCTTAAAAACTTTCCCTTGATTGGACAACTTTCAAAAGCAATGGGTCTTTCATCTTGCATTAGAACAGCACCAATTCCATTTCCTGAAGCATCACATTCCACAATAAAGGTTTTTGTGAAGTCCAGTGTAGCTAAGACCAGTGCTTGGCACATTGCCTCTTTAAGATGTTCAAAGGCCTTTGTTGCTTCCGGAGTCCATGAAAATGCATCTTTCTTCAATAATGTTGTTAGAGGTGCTGCTATTCTCCCATAATTCTTAACAAACTTGCGATAATACCCTGTCAACCCGAGAAATCCTCGCAGATGCTTTATGGATGTGGGGATTTTCCATTCCTTAATGGCTTTAATTTTGCTAGGGTCTACCTTAACTCCTTCATGAGATACAATATGACCCAGATATTCCACCTCCTGGACTCCAAAGAAACATTTGGATCTTTTTGCATATAATTGTTTCTCCTCCAATAGTTGTAGCACCCTGTCAACATGTTCAACATGATCCTTCCAAGACTTGTTGTAGATTAGTATATCATCAAAAAATACTAACACAAATTTTCTAAGGAATGGTTTGAAAATTGAATTCATCAAACCTTGAAATGTTGAAGGTGCATTGATAAGGCCAAAAGGCATGACCAAAAATTCATAATGACCCTCATGAGTTCTAAATGCTATTTTTGGAATGTCTTTAGTATTCATTCTGATTTGATGATATCCTGAACGAAGATCCAACTTGGTGAAGTAAATTGATCCATGCAATTCATCCAGTAATTCATCAATGACAGGAATGGGAACTTATCTTTAATAGTGAGCTTGTTGAGCTCCCTATAATCCAGACACATGCGCCATGATCCATCCTTCTTGTGCACCAATACTACTGGAGCAGAGAAAGAACTTTGACTCGGTCGAATTATACCAGCCTCTAGCATTTCTGCAACAATACGTTCAATTTCACTCTTTTGGACATAGGGATATCTGTACGGCCTGATGTTTGGAGGAACACTTCCTGGAATCAGATGAATAACATGATCATGATCACGCATAGGTGGGAGACCTTTGGGAGTCTCAAATACCTTGGAATGATTGTCCAGGAATTTTTGGAGATCTGGAGAAATAGATGATTCCGATGTGGAAACATCTAGCGAACATAATTGTGCAATTACACCTCTTTGCTCCTTTTTTAGAAGCTTTGTCGTACCATTAGAGATGATTATCTTTCTTGGTTTCCCTGCAATACCCCTTAATTCAACTTCCTTTCCTTTCGTAGAAAATTTGATGAAAAGTTCTTGAAAATTAAAAGCTATTGTACCCAAGGATTGTAGCCATTGGACTCCTAGTACAACATCAGCGCCTCCCATTGGAATGGAAAGCATTGGGCTAGTCAATACATATTCTCCCATGGATAGCTTGATATTATGGCACTTTCCAGAGCAATTTGTTGTTCCTCCATTTGCAATCATCACTTGACACTCTGGTGCTGGATATAGGAAGCAATTCAATTCTTTTTCTACCTTACAATGAATAAAATTGTGGGTGCTTCCTGAATCAATCAACACTATTACCTTTTTCTTCTTGATTTGTCCTTCTATCTTGATGGTTTGAGGAGTGGTAATTCCTGCCAATGCATTACAAGATATGGTCGGATTTATATGTTCTTCATCTAGGCTTTGTTCCTTGAGTATATCCTCTTCTTTTTACCTTTCTTGCTCCTTTTCTTCTTCCTCTTCACAATCTATGTAGAATAATTTCTTCTCAGCACACTTATGACCTTTAGTGTATTTGCTATCACAACTGTAACAAAGCCCTTTTGCTCTTTTTTCTTCCAACTGTTGTGTTGTCAACCTTATAGGTTGTGGAAGACTAAGGGCAACAACACTTCCGTCTTTATAGTTGTGAGTGGTATGCTTCCTTGTTGCCATAATTTTGCTTTCCATTTTTCTTGCTAACCTGAATGCCTTCTCTAATGAATCAGGTTCCCAAAGGCAAACATCATGTTGGATATTATCCTTTAAAGACCCTATGAACACATCAATCCTATGCTCCTCTGGAATATCTTTTACCCTTATGTTCAAATTTTGGAATTCCTCAATGTGCTCCATTATTGAACCCTTTTGTTTGAGACTTATCAATTGGGTAAAAAAAGTGTTGCTTTTTGTATCCTCATAATGTGCTATCAATTCTTGCGTAAAAATTGCCCAAGTGATAAATTGTTTACGAGAGCAAATCCATTGATACCATACAAACTGATTTGGTTCCAAGTATAAAGTTTCCATATGTACCTTTTGTGTATTTTGCACATTATTGAGATCGAAGAATTGCTCCATCTGTAATATCCATGTGGCGGGATCCTTGCCATCAAACTTCCTCATATCGATTTTTGGAATATGGCGGGTCTTCAATCCAACATTAGAGTCTATGGAATCATGATTAACATTTATTTTGTTCACATCATGAGTTTCCTTTACAACCTTTTCACCATTAGTAAGTATTTCTTATAGAAAATTTGTCAAATTTGTCTTCAAATTTGCCATGTCTGTCTTCAAATCTGTCTTCAAATCTGCCATGTCTCTCTTCAAATCTATCTTTGAATCATCCATCTTAGCTTCCATGCCCTTTATCTTAGATTCCATGCCATTTATCTTAGATTCCACGCCATTTATCTTAGCTTCTGTTAGCTTTTGTGAGCGTGACATTTGTTGCACTTGTTCTTGTAATTTTGATATATCATGTAGCATTTCTTCCTCTTCTTCATGATTCATGCTAGAGCTTTCAGGTTCCTTACTAGGTGTTTGAATTTTCTTTCCTCTGGGCATCAGTTACTGATAATAATGCTTTACTATGCCCTTTGAATTCCTTCAAACCAAGCTTATGCAAAAATTAAAAAAAAAAACTACACACCTTTTTTCACTTTGTAGAAGCATGATATTGAATCTGATGTATCTCTGTAAATTCAGATCCCCCAGTTTTGAAATTGTGACCTATAGTAGCCTTCTGTGTCCTCTTTCCAATGCCACAAGTCTGACCCAAATTGGATTCTCCGAGGAAGAGTTATGTGAAATCTCCCACAGTGACTTGATTATAGACTAGTTCAATAGAGCAAACTTGTACGACGTTACACGAGTCACTATTTCGACCTTTGGAGCTGAAAAATGCATACAGGAAACTACAGTGCGTCCTCTTTCTGTACCTTCTTATGAAATTTCAATTCGATCCCCAGAGAGAAATTTATGACGATTTTCCCCAGGTCACCTGTTTGGAATGTAATTCAGGATTCTGCAAAAAGACCAACTTCCTCAGGTCATATCTCCGCAAATGTAGCGCGAAAATCTCTGAAATTCGGACCCGAGGTTCAGCGCAATTTCTTATCAAGTGGGTTTTTTTTGCAACTTCTGAAACATCGCAGAAAAAAAGTTGTAGCAAAAATTCCACGATGACCTGTTTGGAGCAGCGAAACCCTAGAATCCAAAGCTCTAATACCAAATGTTATGAAACCAGCTCAAGAAAAGATAGAAAAGATAGATCAACGCCTTATAACTTAGCCTCTTTGAGGGGGAAACCTCCTTTACATTACATAAATGAACAATTCTTGGATGATTCAAATGACAAAACCTCCTTTCTATATATAGGAGTCTAAGGAGTCACAATATAATCCAGCCGACCTAACAATAATAATATAAAGCCACAAAAATAACAATAGAGGGATTCTATGGGGCACAGTAATAACAATATGGGGGCAATAGGGGCACAACAATATTAATAAGGGGTATAACTACAATAGTAATGGGGTAATCACTAGTATTATAGGGACCCAACATTTACCAACTTTTTAAACTAGCTCACTTGGTCGAAAGTTACTTTATGAGAATAGAGGTCTTGGGTTCAAGTCTTTCTTTTTGTTGAGTTACTTTTTCAAAAAGCACATGTAACTTATGTTTTAAAATTATTTTATGTAGAAATTTTCTCATCCATTATAAAAAGTGAGTCACCTATAATTCTGAAATCACTTTATCTTTTATTTAGGTTACAATTTAGTGGGTAGTTCATAAAGTTCCATTGTAAAAGTGACTTTCACTTATTTATAAAAGTGGGTCACATAAAGTAATCTTTTTTTAAAAGTGAGCTAATTAGATGAAGTTTGAAAAGGGGGGATTTTTTTAAATATAACATTATCATTCACTTCCAACATTCATGTAGTTCTTCAACATCTTCAAAAAATTTTCTTCAAAAAGCCATAACTTATTCATCCGGAAGTTGTTTTCAAAGCCATTTTTTTAATTGGCCTAATTTTTCAAGATATTTCCATTGGAACACTTAGTTTCAAAATCTTCGGCTTTAGTTCCTTTTAAAATGGAAAGTCAATGCCTAGTTATTCTTGACAACACCAACTACTTCCAATGGTTATCCTACATTGTGGATTTACTTAGAAGTAAAGGTCTTTATAGAATAACCTCAGGCCAAGAATCTAAACCTAAAGATGAAGATAAGGTAGCCAAATGGGAAAATAAGCAAGATCAAGCATGTGGGTTGATAGGGATGTCTATTTCTCCAGACCTTAGATTCCATATCGCAAAACTTGATACCCCTGATGAAGCAATGAAACAACTCAATAAAGTTTTTAGAATTAAAAATGAAATTAGAGCCCATCAACTCGAAAATGAGTTTCTTACGTTGGACCCCAATAATTTTTCTTCCATTGAATATTTTTTTCCCAATTTCAAGACCCTTAGACTTCTCTTGGAAGGTGTTAAGGTTAAAAAAGAAGATGGTATCCTTATCTATTCCATTCTTACTAAGTTAGGACCAACCTACTCTGTGTTTGTTTCCACCTTTCATTCTACTAGAGAATCCTTCATTTCTCAAGGACAAGGCTACAAGTCCCCCTCTTTTGATGTCTTTTGTGATTCTTTAATAAGAGAACAAGAAAAACTCTCACATCTTGGTCTTCTTAATACTAGAAACTCTTCTAAGAAAGTCTTAGAAGCCTAGTAGCAACCAAATTCAAATAATCCTAAGAAGAAGCATCCTAAAAGTAATGGTCCTAAACCCAAAAAGGGTCCTAAGAAATTTCAGTCTCAAAATGAAAAATCAATTCAACAAAATGATAAGGCAACTAAAAACAAAGGGAAGAAAACTGATAGACACTGCATCGTTTGTAATCATGATGGCCACTTAGAATCCAAATGCTTTAATAAGATGGAAGCCTTGGAAGGAGAAATGAAGAAGCATAACATGCATTTGGAGCACTCTTCAGCTTCAACTTCATCTTTAGGAAGAACACTTTATGCATTTGGTTTTCAATCATCTTGGTTTGGTTATGCACTAAATGTATCTTCTTCTTCTCATTCGCATGAGTGGCTCATTGATTCTGGAGCTTCTTATCACATGGCCAAAAAGAAAGCCATGTTTTCTTCTTTAAATGATTGTAACACCAAAAATATATATGTTGGTGATGATAGATCTCTTAGTGTTGTAGGGACTGAAACTATTCATCTAAACAATGGTCAATTTAATGATGTATTATGTGTTCCTACCTTATCCTACAACCTTATATCTGTATATCAGATAACTCATTCAGTTGAAGGTAAAATCATTGATTTTTCACCTCATGATGTTGTAATTAATGACCTAAGAGATCCTAGAAAAAATTTAGCTACTCGAATTGCTGATGATTTTATAAGGTTGTATAATTTTAACAAATTTGGGTCATCAACTCTTCCCTCAGTATTTTTTTCTCATAATCATGAAGTGAGAAAACTTTGGCATGAGCGATTTGGTCACTTAAACTATTGCTCCCTTCAAAATCTATGTAAATAAAATATGGTGACAGATCTTCCTATGGTATCTTGCAGAGATGGTGTTTGTTTCAGATGTGTGCTCAGAAAACATCATTGGGATATTTTTGAAAAACGTTGCTCTTGCCACGCCTCAACCCATTTATAGCTTGTGCATAGTGATTTATTTGGTCCACTTCCATTTGTTTCATTCTCTGGCTATGAGTATTTCTAAACTTTCATGGATGATTTCTCTAGATGCGCTTGGGTATACTTCTTAAAACTCAAGAGTGAAGTCTGTAACATGTTCTTGGCCTTTAAGGCCTTTGTTGAGAAACAATCTGGACATAAAATTCTTAAGCTAAGATCTGATAATGGTGGATAATATGTTAACAAAAAATTCATCAAATTTTGCATTGACCATGGAATTCAATTGCAACATATTGTTCCATATACTCCACAGAAAAATGGTGTAGCTGAAAGGAAGCATCACACCTTAAAAGAAATGGCTAATTATATGCTTCAATCTAAAGGAATTAGTCATAAGTTTTGGGCAGAAGAAATTAACTGTGCAAATTACATAGTAAATCGTACTCCTACTAAGGTTTTAAAGAATATCACTCCAGAAGAAGCATGGAGCTCAATTAAACCAGAAGTAAATCACTTTCGCATTTTTCGAAATGAAGCATGGGCCCATATTCGAGATGAGAAACATAAAGCCTTAGAAACTAAGAGTGAAAAATGTATTTTTGTCATATATTATGAAGATGTAAAGGGATATATACTTCTTCAACCTAAATCCAAAAATGTTATCATTAGAAGAGATGTAAAGTTTTTTGAAAATATATTGACCTACGAGCCTAGTTCGGTGGATGTGCCACGTCTCTCTATCCCTTCTACTTCTAAAAATATTTCTTCTTCAGATGATGAAATCAAGGATGACAATTCTCCCCCACCTTCTTGGGGTCCTCCTTCAGCTCCTCAGCTTTCAAAATGGGTCTATGCTACTCAAGATGTAGCAGGTGCTCTTGCAGGTGATCCTACAGATCATCGTCATACACGTTCTCAGTTCGATAGAGCCTCTTCTTTACTGGCTCGAGCTTCAACGAATTATGATCCTGACACCTTTGAGAAGCATCAAGCCATCCAGATTGGGACATGGATATGAATGCAGAATATTGTTCACTATTGTAAAATGATACATGGTACCTTGTTCCTCTTCCAAAGGGATGAAAACTTGTTAGATGCAAATGGTTTTATAGAACCAAGTTTGGACCAGATGGAAAAGTTGATAAACATAAAGCTTGTCTTGTTGCTAAGGGTTTTTCACAAGTTGAAGGCATTGACTATACTAAAACCTTCTCTCATGTTGGAAAAATGAACTCTATCCACCTTGTTCTTTCCCTTGTTGCCTCTTTCAAATGGGAAGTCCATCAGATGGATGTTAAATCCACCTTCTTGGATGGGGACTTGCATGAAGAAATTTATACGGAAAAACCTCTTGGATTTATATAAATAGACTCCAGCCTTGTATGTCGGTGTAATAAATCCCTTTATGGTATCAAGAAAGCCCCTTGGGCTTGGTATGCTAAAATCGATAGATTTCTTTTAGATACTGGATTTTCTAGGTGTCATTCTAACAATATTATCTACTCCAAGAAAGTGGGTAAGTCTCTTATAATTCTTGTTCTTTATGTTGATTATTTTATCCTTACTAGTAGTGATCCCAACCTTATAAAACATGTGAAGTCTAGCCTTAAAAAGAAGTTTGAAATGACAGATTTAGGACACTTGCATTATTTTCCTAGTCTTCAAGTCTTGCAATCCAAAGAAGGTATTTCCATTTCCCATTCCAAGTATGTATGTGATCTTCTATGCCACTTTCACATGGAAGACTATAAGCCATCCCTTTCTCCCTTTCAGTCTGGAGCCAAACTTTCAATCACTTGTACTTCCCCTAAAGTTTATGCTACCTTATACCGTCAACTTGTTGAAAAAAATTTGTATCTGACCCATACTCATCCTAACCTTTCCTTTCCTGTTGGCCTTATTGCTTGGTTTATTAAAAACCCACATGAAATTCATTGGAAAGCAACTAAAAGAAAACTTCTTTATGTTCAAGGTACAGTTCATTTTGGGATTCATTACAGTGCAGAAGTGTGTCCTATATTGGTTGGTTTCACTGATTCTGATTGGACTAGTGACCTTGATGATCGGAATTCTACCGCAGGTTATGTCTTCACTCTTGGTTTTGGACGTATTACATGGGCTTGCAAGAAACAAAGTGTCATTTCTCTTTCTTCAGCAGAAGAAAAGTATCGTGGCGTTGTAGAAGCTAGTAAGGAAGCCTTGTGGCTTCGTCAGATCCTATCAGAGTTTGGTTTTTAGCAGCAACATCTGACTACACTTTGGTGTGATAATCAAAGTGTCATTTAGCTATTCAAAGATCCAGTCCAACATTAGCATGCTAAACACATCGAACTACACATGCACTTCATCAGAAATATCATTCATGACCATGTTCTTGAAGTGAAATATTTTTCAATCGATGATCAAGTTGCAGACATCTTTACAAAGGATCTCATAGAGGTGAAGTTTACTAAACTTCGATTTAAGGTTGGAGTTCAAGAAGTTGTCAGTAAGGGTGGGGGTAGGCTCTTTTGCCTCCTTCCTTCTCCTATTGTGTCATCTTTGTACATCCTTCAATCCTATCCCAAGTTGTTCTTAAGGGGGGATGTTAGTATATTTCGACACATAGGAAATAGTTAAGTATAACTTGGTCTAGTGTATAGTTAGGTAAAGTGTGTTTATTTAATGTGTACTTTTTGTAACTTACAATCTAACGATCACGATATGTTCTAGACATGAAGTGATCCAACGGTTCATTCTCTCCTTGGTATTACCGACACTTGATCTGTGGCTTAACACCTGATTGGTCCATGATCTCTATTTAAATAGCATGGAGGGTCATTTGTAAGGTGATCGTTCATGAAAGAAGCTTATGTAAATTTTCTTTATTTTACATTAATAAATTTCTTGAAGTGGCCGCGTTGGCTCAGGTCGTGGACTGTTTCCCTCTTTGATAGTTTTAACCATGTTAAGAATACTGGTGTATCGATGTGTGATTTGTTTGTGAGTGGTGTCCTTTGATGTTCTATCTAAGGAACTTACCCTTTAATTTCCTACAAATGTCACATCTGACCAAGTTTCTCACCTTATGGGAGCCTAATTGTACTCATGCAAAAGAAAGATGGGACCAGGAGACTCTGCATTGATTATCGGGCATTGAACAAAATTAAAAGCAGGAAAACATACTCGATCTCAGGGATTTATGACCTTATTAACCAGCTCAAGGGGGATAAGTACTTCAGTAAAATTGATTTTAATTTTAGTTATCACTAATTTCTAATAGAACCCACAGATGTATGGAAGACCATGTTCAAGTCCAAGGAGGTTCTCTTTGATTTTTTTGGCATGCCTTTCAGGTTGACAAATGCCCAACAACTTTTATGAGGTTGATTGATGAAGTATTGTGGCCTTTCACCAACTCTCTCATGGTTTTATATCTGGATGATATCCTCATCTTTAGCAAGAGGTGGGTAGAGCACTTGTAGCATATTCAACAAGTCCTTTAAACCCTATGGCAGCACAAGATATGTGTCATCTTGGAGAAATGCTCCTTTAGAATGGACCAATTCCAATGTCTGGGCTACATATTTGACGATAAAGGTATACATGTGGATCCAGCTAAGATCTAAGTCATTTAGGATTGGCCAACACCAATGACTCTAATAGAGCTCCACAACGTCTTGGGCCTTGTTAATTTCTATCAGATATTCATGTTGGGGTTCTTTCATATCACTTGGCCTTTAAGTCAAGTTACCCAGGGTGGAGCAAAAGCAAAGATTTTTTTATTTGAGTCAACATAGAAGGAACTCATTAAAATATAACATTTACTTTGATCTGCACCATTCCTAACCTTGCTAGACCTGTAACAGTAATTTGAGATTGAGACAGATGACTTTGTTTATGCTATTGGTGCAGTACTCACTTACCAAGGGAATCCAGTGTCATATCACAGTGAGACAATCTGATATTATTCAAAGGTTCCCCACCTATGATAAGGAAATGTATTTCATCGTGTAGGTCTGCCAACAATGGAAACACTATATTCTGGGGAAGGAGACGATCATCCTCATGGATAACCAACCTCTTAAATTTATGAAGACACAAGGGAAGTTGTAGAACGATCGCCATAAAAAATGGTCCACATATCTAACACAATTCCATTTGAACATTAAACACGAGAAGGGTAGCACCAATCACATCATAGATTTCCTCAACCAACCCTTGATTGTGGCACTGAGCACAATCCTCAACTCTTGTGTGCATTGGGACATATTTGTGTTCCTTTAAGTGACTGTAGTGCTATCTGGGACATCTTTGTGTTCTTTTAAGTAAGTGTTCCAATTTGATTTTGGAAGATAATTACAGTTGGGTCATAGGAAACGTTGGTGTGGATAAGACATTGGAAACACTGTAGAAGTTTTTTTATTGGCCAAACAATCTACTGGATGTTGGAAAATATATAAGATCTTGCACTACATGTGCCATTTCCAAGCCAACCATTAAGAAGCAAGTCCTGTACACCCCTCTGCCTACTCCTAGCCATCACTGGGAATCCATTTCCATGGACTATATGTTTGGCCTACCTTTTGTTAAGCATGGTAATGATTGTTTGTTTGTTGATGCCGATAGATTTTCTAAGATGACCATATTGGTGTTGAAGAAAGTGTAACTAGGTTCAGTCTTCATATTAACTAAGTAATTATGTAATGAAGAGACAAAGATGATAAAATGTATTTTTGTAAAGCTTGCCTCATGGGTTTCATGAGAAAGAATTTTTTATAGGTCAAATACTTTTTCTTGATGTCTTTAGGGATTTGTCATCTAGTCATAAATATATTTTAGATTCATGTATATGAAGTATTGTCACACTTGAAAAGAACAATCTATTGAATTAATTGTATGCTCCAAGACCTTCTCAAGAAGCTCCATAAGAAGTCAGCTCAAGTATGAATGAATATGCCCCTTGATGAAGTTGGCCTACCCACAGAATATAAATCGACTTAAAAGAGGGAGACAATCCTTCTATAAAGGAGGAACTATGCCTTCATTTGGAGGAATCAATTCAGTCAAGCTCTGAGATCAAGTGCGATAAGAAGTCAATGTTCTAGTGCATGATGAAGAGGCAATTTAGAAAAGAGAAAAGAGAAACATGGCACAGCAGTAAGCTCATTCTATTTTGGATCTGTACTGAACTTGAATCTCTAAGATAAGTCGAAGTTAACTTCAGTAAAAATAACAGTAAAGGATCGAAGTCCACTTCAGGAAAAGAACAGTAAAGGGTCTGCTATCTAGAGTTGAAAGGAAGTACAACCATAAAACAACAAGTAAGAGACTGTAAGGCATGTAAAAGAGAGACAATATCAGTATTGGTCTTGATCTTAGATATTCCTAGAAGGGACCAAAAATATACATAGTATGAAGGAAGGTTTCCATAATAACAAGGATATCTTGACATGGTGCATCAAGTGGGTATAGAGAAGGATCAAAAGGAATCTAAGGAAGGCTAAAAAGAAGCTTACTTTAAAGGGCTATTTGACTAGGGACCGAGTTTCCCTAGTCCTAATGCAAAGAAGTGCCGAAAGAAATATCAACATAAGGTGACTAAAAGGAGCAGTGACAAGGTCTTGGAAGCATACTGAATTCAAGGGTTCAATGTTTGGAATTTTTCAATCAAGGCTTTAATAAGAGAAATTTGCAGAAGGGTTTTCCTGTCTAGGTGGGAGAGGTTTTTCCCTGATTGAGAGCCAACATCTTGTGTTTTTGTCTCTTGTTTTTGGTAATTGTTTGATGAAGTAAGGAAAACACACACTGATAATAATAAGAAAAGTAAAAATAAATTTTTATCATTATTAGAATAATCTCATTATAACTCAAATGCCCTAGATTCTTCAACATGGTATCAGAGTTATGGTGCTGAATTCAAAGGAAGGGCCACAAAGAGACATTCAAGGATCAAATTTAAAGGAGTTCATCAAAGAAAGTTAAAGGTTATCAAAGAAAAGGATCAATATCTACATTGAAGAATCAAACCTTGATCTTGATCAAACCCTAGATCAAACCCTAAATTAAGGAAACAGTCTACAATAGCAAGATCATTTTTTTTCCATCATATAAAAGCCACCAAGACCCTCATCAAGTTGTCTACAAAGAAGGGTAGCTCGAAGGACCTTAAAAACAAAGATCACATCATCTTGGAGAAAGTCGAAACCCTAGTAGCAGTTATGATTTACACTACAAAAGAAGGCAAAGAATATTGAAGGCATTTTCATCATCTTCAAGGTTATAAAACAAGCAAGGATCATCTCCTTTCCCTAGAAGAAGATCTTCCAAGGAAGCAGAATGCCATCCTCATCAAAAGGAGTAATCTTTGCTATTGGAGAAAGGCTTTTTCATTTGAAAGAAGATCATCCAAGAGGAAGCTTTAATGCATATTCTTCAACCAGTGATCAACTATAAGAGTTAATCTTCACTTGTCAAGTAAGTATCTTTCTTTCATTAATTTATTTGGTAAAATTACTTCATGGTTACAAGGAGATATATAAGTTGGATAGGTCATCAAAATTCCTTGCATAAGAAAGGAGGATAGATATAGTCCCCAAAAGAGAAGTCATTGATATCTATGGAAAAGTCTTTGAAGGTCAAGCATTGTTTCAATGCATGGAAAAATATCAAGGGACTCATAGGATTCTTATGAAATCGGTCAAAGGTCCTCTCATCCCTATGTAGCAAAGGAGAAATAAAAGAGATATATGAAATGCTAGAAGATATATTCTCTGAAAATGCAGTAAAGAAGGTCATATCAATTAGAATTGATCTACACAAAATTGAAGGTATTAAAGAATGAAGGGATATATTTATAATATCTCAATTGGAGATCTGGGAGTGATGATAAGAATATAATCATCATCATTCTTAAATATACTAACTAATAAGTAACGTAAAAAATGTCCATTCGATAACTTGTGGTCTCTATGCTAGATAGAAAAAGACAAGTTTAGGGCAAAAGCATTGAAGGTTAAAGGACTCAAACATTTATAGAAAGGAAAGTGAAGTTTGGTCCTTAAACAAGACAAAATAGTGTTATGGAAAAATTATGAAAAGAAAGCTCATATCACTAGAAAGATGGAGGAAGATGAAGAAAAGGGCCAAGGAAAGAGGGAGCAACAAATATCTACTATGATTAAGATGGTGTCCCTCACAAAAGGGCCATATCATAAGCTCCTAAATCTTTTGTTATAGATATGACCATGATAATAAGATGCATCATGGCATCATGGAAGCATTAGAAACAAGATCTTGTGACATCACCATGGGAATCATGAAGGACAAAATCCATGGCATTCAAACATGAAGGATATAGCTCTTGGGAACCTCATTGGACATTGAAAGAAAGGAAAAATTCATCTAGGACAAGGCTCATCATACATCAAGTCAAAAAGGAAACATGTGCCAGATGGGGATATGCAAGATCCTCAAGATTCTTTGATGGAATCCTCATTGGAGGTTTCACTAATATAGAAAGGAAGCAAGTGTTTCATTAGAAACTCCAACTTGTGGAATTCATGGATGATGCTATGGTGACATAAGAAAAGAAGCATATCAAGGGGTTGAAGACACTTTAATCAAAGAAGTTTTTGAAAGCAACCTAGATGACCTAAAGGTGAAATGAGGTATGTATGCTCATATTTAATATTATAAAGGCATGTCGTATGGTTGTAGGAAACATGGATCACTACTTCTATCTTGAGAAGCATGATCAAGAGAAAAACGATCTCCTCCTCTGAAAGGATGTAGGAAGGCATAAGTCACACTAGATGAAATCAACATAAATTTCCTCATATGAAGTATGAGGTGGTTGACTAAAATTAATAACTCTGATTGAAAGATCATGGGAATAGAATGAGTAAGGAAGGAAGAGATTGTGAGATATGCAACCCTGATGAAGGCGATCAACATTGAAAAGACTAAGAATATTTGTCTAGGAAATCTCCTGGAAAGATATGAAAAATCTGATGAAAGTCTGAAAAAGATGGAGACCCTTGACAATGGATATCTTTGGGAGATGTGTCAACATGTATGCAGGATGTTGATACCTACAAGAATATGTCATGATGAAGAGCCGTCTCGTAAGGTACTATTTGATTTAATGTTATGTTTTTAATTCTTTAGTAATATCTAGATGGAGTCATGCTGGGCTACTGAAACAAGAATTGTAAGTGCAAGTACAACTAGCATTCATGTGGTGGACGGAAATTCTGGAAAGAAGCGTGATAAGAAAGAAGTATATATATGACGAAGGTTCTAGATATGTATCAATAAGGACACTTTCCATTAATAAAGGAATTACATGACAAATTAAGAAGGAAAGTGTTCAATGGTTGATGCACTACAAGGAAAAACTCGAATGAATTTCATGACATCAAGGAAAGAAAGTGATCAAGCGGTTGAAGGACCCACAAAGAAGAAGTCGTTGATGAAAAGGAGAGTAACTAGTTGAGAGGGAGCTCTGACAAGTCCCTAATTAAGAGGGAGCTTGGGAAAGTCCCTGGTCAAAGGGAACTTAGGTACATTCCTTTATAGGAATGGGAATATCTTCCCTAGTTGAGACGAAGAAATAGACACAAAATTATTTTCTTCACTTGGGAAGAAAGAATGGAGGATTGGGTAATCATCTGGAATTCGATGCTCTTTGAGGATGTGTAGGGCATCCAAGATAAGAGCAGGAAAGAGAAACAATATTCTTTGAGGGATGGGAACCCAAGATAAAAATAGTCCTAGAAGGTCATACGTAGTGAACATCCGGGTGAGTATGAACCTTGAGAGACAATGATGAAGGTGTCTATAGTCATTGGTCTCTCCAACATTGTGCTCTGATCTTATAAGATATAGAGTTGTCAGTCAAGGCCTTGTTGCGGAAACAATATTGGTTACTATGATGCTAGAATAGATGGATTGTCAATTTGATTTATCTTACGTGAATTCCTCAAATTCAAAATGTCCAAACATCTTGAAATGACTTATGAATACCCCCCTACTTAATAGGGAGTGTTGAAGAAAGTGTAACTAGGTTCGGTCTTCATATTGACTAAGTAATTATGTAATGAAGAGACAAAGATGATAAAATGTATTTTTTTAAAGCTTTCCTCATGGGTTTCATGAGCAAGAAGTTTTTATATGTCAAAGGCTTATTCTTGATGTCTTTAGGGATTTTTCATCTAGTCATAAATATATTTTAGAGTCATGTATATGAACTATTGTTACACTTTAAAAGAATAATTTATTGAAGTAATTGTATGCTCCAAGGCCTTGTCGAGAAGCTCCATAAGAAGTGTTGAGTCCCAAACCTGCACTTCCCTATATACCCTTTCAGCCTTCTTTTTCCATTTACTTCATCCACCAAGTTGTCAAATCATTGCATATTAGTCTAAAAATAGTTTAAGAAATGGTTTCCTAACTATGTTTATGGTTGTTATTTGATTTAAAAAAAAATTCAAACAGCTGCGGAAACTTGTCACTTTCCGCAGACATTTTGTTAAAGGCTATGTTACAGGTGTCCAATGGAGAAATCGACCACATGGGCAAGCTACAAGTGATGTGTACATGGAGTGTGTCCCCTCAGTTCAGCCAAATCACTCATAAACGGTCATGGTCAATGACGGTCAAAGGAAGGGCCAAACGAGGAGTTTTGCAGTGGCACGGCTCTATTTTGCCCACGTGAAGGTTTGCGTGGCACGATCCTTAGTTTCCGGAGGTACTGGCACACCTGTAGATCAGCCCATGAACTGAATCGAGCAGCCACCACTCCATGGATTCAACTGTCATGATGACCATAACGCTAGATCTCAGGCCGTGGAGATTTACGTGTCTCTTGGCAGCATAAAATCTAGGAATCAGTTGCAGCATTTTCACTTATAAATAACGCGTTGATATACGCTGGATAGCTAGCTTTTGAGATGTAATTTTGACTGTTGTTATCAGCCCACTGTATTGTGCTTTACTTTGTTTTATTACTGCACTTTAAATATATGAGAAGACAGCATTCCTGAATTCGATTTGTGACTAAGTAATTGACTGGCCGAGGTTGCAGAGGGCCCCTGTACACCAAAGCTTTGTATAGTTTCTTACTTGCTTTCATTTATTGTTTTTATAATCATTGCTTGTATATATATTGTGTTGTTCTGATGTTCATTGCTGTCCATATTTCCTTTATGTTTTTTTATAACTGTTAGCTGATCAGTGCTTCTTTTACAGGTTTTTGTAGGCAGCCTGGGCAAATTTACATATTTTTGATAACTACTGACATGAGATCATCTTGTCCTTTCTATTGATTTTCATTTACTGAGTTTAATTCCAGCATTGTTATTTCTTTCAAGTTTTGTTTTTCTTATTTACTTTTCTTCCACTTAGACATCATATTACTCATCTGTTTATGATTTCCTTTCTATAGCCAAGCGACTCAATTAGTAAGGAATCAGAATATTACTTGTTGTAGTATGATTTAGTTTGCTTTCCTGCAAGTTAGAGATTGAATTACTTATGTCATTTTCAAGAGTTGAGATATGAATGAGTAGTTAAATCTTAGTTTCCTTTTATGCAATTTAATTTCCTGCAATTTAGGTATCATATTACTCAGCTTGTTTATGATTACTTCCTATAGTCGGAGCGAGTCGAAAGGTGAAGGGTCAGAATGTGGGTTGAAGTAGTGTGATTGAGTTTGCTTTGCTTTCAGTCTTTGAGTTGCTTTAAGTTTAGTTTTTATTTTCTTTTTCATACAGCAGTAAGGATACCGGGCCATTGCCACTAGTTCACTATTTTTGTACATTTACTTCCGTTTGAGAATTGATTTCATTATAGTCAGTTTGAAACCTTCTTTTTTAGAACTTTTAAGTTTGGAAAATCACTGTAGAAATCACCATTACCATCCATACTTAACTTTCAATTTCGCCATCTCACACTAGGGAATCCACAGAAGATAAACCCAAAAACAAACTAAAAAACTCAAAAACGGCAAAAGACTAAGAAAACGGTTATCTTGCACATACAGTGCACTTCACTTCATCAGTTTATGAATCCCGGATTGACATTTTAAATAGAAATTTAGGACATACTAAATTGACCAAACATTTTGGCGCCGTTGCCGGGGAAGTGAAACTAGGTAGCCAATTTCTTAAAAAAAAAAATCAAGGAAGGAAAATTGATAACCTCTCAGAGTATGCTCTCCTCTTGCACTTAGTGTGACCTGGAGGATCAGAAAAGAGAAATTTATTGGTTTAATAGTTTCTTGAGTATGCTCTCTTTTTGCACCTCGAGTGACCTGGAAGATCAGAAAGAGAATTATTAGCCCGACTTGAAGAAAAATAAAAAATGACATGCATAGAGCAAGAGATTCTAAGGGAAGGTTTTTAGCTAGAGCCAAGAGTTCGATTTTCACAACTCCATCTACTTCAAGGAATAGACAAGAGACACCTCCATCATCTCCATCTCACACTCCTAGCCTTAGGATTCCTGGAATTCAAGAGGCAGTAGTTGAATTAGGAGACTCTCCCACACCATCCATCGAATCTGAATTAGGAAAAGATCCTTTCTTTCCTTCTACAGGGAGACACATTGTAATTGAAGAAGTAGAATCACCTGAGCAAGAAGAGGGAGAAATTCCTCCTCGTTCGCCATTAGTAGAGGAACCAGAGGACTCTGAAGTCTCTGAGGAAGCTATCATGACAGAGGAGGTAGTTAACAGATTTGGTAGAGGTAGAGGTAGAGGAGGGGGAGGAGGAAACAACGGAGGAGGTAGAGGTAACAATGGAGGAAATAGGGATGGAGATAACTCATTCAGATTTCCTATAGTTGATGAGGATTCTCGAGCAACAATGAAAAATATTTCACCATCTGTCCTCCCAAACTTTCATGGGTTAAGAAATGAGGATCCTGAAACATTTCTATTTGAGTTTGAGGTCATGTGTCGAACTTATGATTATCTGGAAGACTCTCAAAAACTCAAATTGTTTCCTTCAACATTGAAAGGAGCTGCTTTGAAATGGTTCATGGGATTACTCACCCAATCCATTAGGACTTGGAATGATATGAAACAAACATTTTTGGATAGATACCTGGACTATTGTATGCCCACCAATCACAAGGATGAAGTATTCAAAATGGTGCAAAGAGAGGATGAAAACTTGGAGGATTTACTTGAAAGATTCCAATACAACCTGAAAAGAGAAAAAATGAGTAACTTAGATGAGGAAACCTTGAAAGCCCTTCTATTAAAATCCATTAGAGATGAATGGATAGATATTTTGAACATGATGGGAAAAGGAGATATATCTCAACTTCCACTTCATGATATAGCAGAGCTATGTGTCCATCTCTCAAGGGGAAAATCTAAAACTGGAAAAGGGCCTAGAGATCCTTCTCTCATCAGAGCAAACAAATCTACAACTGGATCAGTAAGTAGGGCTGAGATTGGAAATATGCTTAATGAATTCAAAACTAATATCTTAGGGAGTCTTAGTGAGCAACTAGACACCCTTAAGATACACAATAAGCAGAAAGCAGAAGTTGAAGCTTTGGCCATCTTTTTCCCAAAATGTAGAAAGAAACATGCTCTAAGGGAATGTCCCTTGGATGCAAAAGTTGTAGAAACATGTGTGATTTTTTCAGAGAATCATGAGACCAAGGATTGTCCTTCAATTCCTGGGCTCAAAGCTGTCTTTCAAGAAGATCCAAATACAATTGAGTATCTCTTTTTTGTTGCAAGGAGACCTTGGGCAACAAAACCAAGGGTTTAACAACTCTATGAACTTTCAAACCCCACCAAATTGGAATCCTTGGCAACAACCTTGGTCCCAACCTCAAAATCCTTTTCAATCATGGGTACAAGGCACGCAAAATCCTTATGGGAGATTTGCTCAATTTTGTCAATATCCTCCATCTTTTCAAAACCAACAAACTCCACAACTTCCAAATCAAAATCCACAACTATCATTGCCATTTCCACAACAACAACAACCTTCTCAACAGAATCCAAATTCTCAACTCTTGCTTCCATTCCAACAGAAGCCAAATCAACTTCCTTCCCAGCCATTGCCAAACCCCAACAATAAAAACCCTCAAAATGCTTACATGGTAGAAGGTCAACAATTTCCTACCTATATGATTATTCATCTCAATGATGTACAACTCAGATCTGGTAGAGTTTTAGATAAACCTTCTATAGATGCCCAAAATCAAAGCATTTCTGAGGAAGATTCTCTTGAAGCCAATAAAGGTTCTGAAGCATCTCTTAAAAACCCAAGCACTCAAAAAGAAAAAGAAAAAGAAAAAGATTTAACCCCCACAACTCCTATAGTTGAGCAACCTGCATCTTCATCCACACCTCCTTTTCCTGAAAGATTACAAATTGACAAAGGGGTGGAAAAACAAATCTTGTTGCCTAACTATGATTTTCTAGATGAATTGAAGAATGTCTGTATCAAGATTCCCTTGTTACAAGCCATTAGAGAGATTCCTACTCTAGCGAAAACAATAAAGGAGTTGAGTCTTAAAAGACCAGGAAGGAAACCAAGAGATACAAGAAGAATCCACCTGGTAGGAAAAATTGCAAATATCATGATGGGAAAAATTACTATGCAGAAGTATGTAGATCTTGGTAGTCCAATTGTGAAAACACATATCAATGGGATAGAAATTCCAAATACTTTGATTGATTTAGGGACTGCTATCAACATTATGAGTAGACAAACTATGGAACAGCTGAAAATTCCTAATCTTCTTTTTACACATACTTTACTGCAACTTGCAGATCGATCAATTATCAAACCAGATGGTGTATTAGAAGAAATTTCGGTCTCCTTAGACTCTTGGGAATATCCAGTAGATTTCATGATTTTAACCCCCAAGAGTAATTTAGGAGGACACCCTCTCATCTTAGGAAGACCTTGGCTAGCCACAGGTGATGCCTTTATCAGTTGTAGGTCTGGGGATATGTATATTTCTTATGGTAATTCGACAAAGAAATTCAATCTGTATCCTCCAGCAAAAGCAATTATAGAAATAGGAGATAATGAGTGGGTTGATGATGAGGATACCATACAACCTGTCTTTACCATTTCTGAAGTCAGTGAAGATAGTCAAATTCTGAACACATTAGAAAACTTTGAAACATCTTCAGAATATGACCACACACAATTTCAATTAGATTCTGACATTGAGTATCTATCATCTAGACAAATGTCTCTTTTCTCTATGGAAGATTTTGGTAGTTCCGCCATTGAGATCTTTCCAGGTAAAACATTTAATATCAACAAAAACTTGGAAAGATCACAACAGGAGAGCTAACCAAAATCTTGCAAAAATATTCTACTGCATTTGCATGGGAGTGTACTGATATGAAAGGTATTGATCCTAAGACTTGCATTCATCACATCTACATCGAGGAAAACAGTAGACCAATCAGACAACCTCAGAGAAGGATGAATCCAAACCTTAGGGAGATAGTGAAAGAAGAGCTCCAAAAACTACTCAATGTAAACTTCATTTATCCAATTTCAGATAGCCGGTGGGTTTCTCCTTTGGTTATAGTACCTAAAAAGAATGGTAAATGGAGGGTATGCATTGATTACAGGGAATTGAACAAAGCAACTTTGAAGGATCACTTTCCTTTACCATTTATCGATCGGGTATTAGATACTTTAGCAGGAAAAAAGTATTTTTCATTTTTGGATGGTTTCATTGGTTATAATCAAATTCAGGTAGCACCTGAAGATCAAGATAAGACCACATTTAACTGTCCATGGGGAACTTTTGCTTACCGAGTACTTCCTTTTGGATTATGTAATGCACCAGCAACATTTCAAAGGGTAGTACTAGGAATATTTTCTGATCTAATCCATGATTGTGTAGAGGTTTATATGGATGATTTTACAGTTTATGGTAATTCGTTTGAAGAGGCATTAGAGAATTTGGAAAAAGTCCTTATAAGGTGTAAAGAAACAAACCTATCGTTGAGTCATGAAAAATGCTTTATGATGTTTACTGAAGGGATTGTTTTAGGACATCATATTTCAGGGGATGGGATTAAAGTTGATAGATCAAAATTTGAAGTCATCTCCAAGTTACCTATTCCAAATTGTCAAAAAGATGTTAGAAGTTTACTTGGATTTACTGGACACTATAGAAGATTTATTGAAAACTTCACCAAAATAGCATCCCCACTCTTCAAATTACTTACAAAAGACTGTGAATTTAAATGGGATCTTGATTGTCAATATGCATTCGAAACTTTGAAAACAAGAATATCTGAAGCACCCATTTTGAGAGGGCCAAATTGGAAACTTCATTTCCATATTTCCATAGATGCTTCAGAGACAGCTCTAGGAGCTGTGTTTGTTATAGACATTTTTGTGCCTATCAGCATGGAGCATGAAATGTCAATAATCTGAGGGATCCAAAGTCCCTAAACATGTTGTTCTTACCCTTAGAGGAACAAGGTCTGCAAACCACAGCACTGAAAATCAGTTCTCCACCTAAAAACACTCAAAAACAGGCTATTTCTGGATCATGTCAGCTGCTCCACTGAGCATCTGTGCTGAATGTTAACTGCTCCTCCTTGCACCTGCGCTGAAGGTCAAAACTAATGAAGGCTACCTGCGCTGGGCGAGATTGGCCAAGTGGCACAGTCATTCTGCAAGGTGTCAACTGCCCAGGAAGCTTCCAAACTGACACTTGGGTCAAGGAATTCGCCTAGTGATGAGTAAGAGGGTCTTGATCTCCAAGTGGAAGCAAGATTCTCCAAGTGGACTCAAGAACTGAAGATTAACTAAAGTGGGAGAGGACACAAGTCAGCTTCAGGCCAGTCTCAAGATGACTCATCCTTTCTCCAAAAACCTATATATAGAGCTCTCTCATGAGGTCTAAGGAGGCTGGAATTTTGTGCAAGTAAGGAAGTTCTGTTGGTTTGTGATTAGAGCTATTGGGTGTTTGCTTGAAGGAGGTGAAGAGGAGATTTCTTTCAGCTGGGAGGTGTTGCTGGATTGGGCCCATTGTGGTTGTAACTCTCTCAGAACTTTACTTCTATTATCAATAAAGTATTTGAGGTTCTTCTATATGCATGTGTCTTTATGATGAATAGATGCTTGTATATTTGATTTATGCTAATCCTATAATCGATTATGGATGTATGCTTCTTGTAGTTTCCTTTTCTTGTGCTTTTACAGGATCTGTGTGTAGCTGGCCCGGTGAAAGGACAAGGAGCTAGGAGTAAGCGGCAAGGAGTGAAGACTGGATCGACTATTAGCGCAAGATAACGGTTAGTAGATCATCCTTTTCTTCCCTCTCTCATCTCGTAAAGAAGAAACTTTGAATAGCTTTGCATTCTGTTGTTGCTGGAGTACTATCACCTTTAGAGTGGGATAGAGGCATTCTGCATTAGATACTTTTCCCCCCAACAGTGTTGGGTCAAAAGGATTTAGTTCCTTATGCCATTTACTACACCAATAAAAATTTGACTCCCATCGGGTTAAACTATACTGTGACTGAAAAAGAGTTCTTAGTTGTTGTTCATGCAATCAATAAGTTTAGACATTATATAACAGGCTATGAAACTTTTGTCCATACTGATCATTTTGAAATTATATATCTAATGAACAAACCTGTTACTAATGGCGGAGTTACAAGATGGCTTTTAATTTTACAAGAATTCAATATTACTGTGTTGGATAGACCAAGGAAACAAAATACAGTAGCTGATTTCTTGTCTAGAATCCAAAATACTAATGAAGATTCTCCTGTAGAGGATAAGTTTCCAAATGAGTATTTATTTTTAGTAACTACTAAGACTCCTTGGTATGCAAATATTGCTAACTATTTGGTTACAGGAAAACTACCTCTACATTTATTTCCTAGTGAAAAAAGAAGAATTATTCAGGAGAGTTCGAATTATTCATGGATTTCTAATGAATTGTTTAAAACATGGCTAGATTGTGTGATCAGAAGATGTGTTCAGGAAGATGAAATTCCTGACATCCTCAAGGCATGTCATGATGAACCATGCGATGGACACTTTGCTGACAAAAGGATGGCCTATAAAATCCTTTCTTTAGGATATTATTGGCCTTCCCTTTTCAAAGATGCAAAACAATATGTCAGAAGGTGTGACAGCTGCCAAAGAGTTGGGAGACCGACCCTTTCAAATGAAATGCCATTACAACCACAGGTACTCATCGAACCCTTTGAAAAATGGGCTTTAGATTTCATTGGATCCATTAATCCACCATCTAAACAGAAAAAGTATATATTGGTATGCACTGATTATGTCACTAAATGGGTAGAAGCCAAAGCATTGCCTTCTGCCACTGAAAATTCAGTTGTTCAATTTCTTTTTGAGGATATTTTTACTCGTTTTGGTGTCCCAAGAGAAATTGTGACAGATCAGGGAAGTCAATTTACATCTAACTTGATGGAGAAGCTGATGGAAGAATACAAAATCAAGCATAGAAAATCTACTCCTTACCATCCGCAAGCAAATGGCCAAGTGGAGTCTACAAACAAAGTTCTTGAGAGCATCATCACCAAAATTGTTCATCTACACATAAGAGATTGGGCAGAAAGGCTTCCTGAAGCCTTATGGGCCTACAGAACTACATGGAGGAATACAACAGGACATTCTCCCTATGAACTTGTTTATGGGAAAGAAGTCCTGCTCCCCATTGAGTTTCAAGTCAAGACTTTCAAGATGGAAGTCCAGTTGGGGATGAATCTATCAGAAGCCCAAAAGCATAGAATGGAGTAGCTCAATGAGCTAGATGAGATCAGACAAGAAGCAATTTTAAGGACTGATCTAGTTCAACATCAAAGAGCTAAGTGGCATGACAGATACATCAAAGAGAAAAAGTTTCAAGAGGGAGATTGGGCGCTACTGTTTGATTCCAAGTTCAAAGACTTCAAAGGTAAATTTCAAACCCATTGGCTTGGGCCATATGAAATTGACAAAGTCTTTAACAATGGAGCGATAAGAATCAAGACCATTGATGAATTTTAGATTCCTCTTATTGTGAATGGCCACCGATTGAAAATTTATCATAAGCCACTCTCAAAAGAGGAATTTGTCAAGATGTTCTAAGAGAATTCTGCAATAAGGCTGGTGGAGAAGAATCCTTCTTCCCCACCAGCCTAGCCTTTGTTTCTTTCAGTTAAAAAAAAAAAAAAAATGTATAAGCCTGAAAACCAATCATAGATTGGCAGTCTTATACATAAAATATAGAGTGAAAATCAGGGACACCTAACACTCTATATTTTCCAACAAAAAAAAAATCTCCTCTCCTTCTTTTTCCATCTTCACTCCACCTCATTTTCCATTTCACTCCATCTCCATCTCATTCACATTTTCGCTTCACTTCACTCCTCTTCATTTTTACTCCATTCCACTCATTTCACTTTCATTTCATCAATAAAATTTCCTTTCAGGACTATTTTCACTCAGTTAGTTTTTTTTCTAACTATCTTTGTTCAGCTAAGTGGGTGTTGTCCCAGTTTCCGCAACTAGAAGCAATTTCCGCAGCCAGAAACAGTTTCCGCATCCAGAAACGATTTCCGCAGCTACCACCACTCTGTTTTCAAATTCACAGTTAAAATGTTAGTGCAAAAATCATGAAAATGCAGGTGTAATTGAGCAAATGCCATGAAGACATGGAGCATCTCCAAGACATCAAGAAAGAACAGTTGGTTAAAAGCTATGACCAAGAAATGACAAAGTTTCCAAAGGTATGAGAAAAAAATTTTATCAAATAACAATTAAAGTCATGATTATGCATAGTTATCAAACCATAAAAAGTTCTACTATGTGAAATGATTCGATATGATAGCTCCATTACCCACTCCTATTCCACGATATTACTCCACACATCATGCATTCATTTCTTAACGGTCTCATGATGGATTTTCAAGTTTAAACTCAAGTTGACTGCACTTTCATTTGCCACCTGTGCTCATGAGATGTGATCAATCCCTTTACGACTCCTCTCCACCGCATTTCCCACAGCCATCTATCAAAACATGTGATATCCCGTACGCAGCTGTTAATTCAAAAAAAAGATCTCGCCTCCACTCCATTCACTTACCATTTCATTAAATATCTTCCTTTTCATATACACGCATTTCAATTTGTGAACTTATTTGCGACTGCTTATCCTCTATTCCGCCTGTAATCTGAAGCATTCTTGTTACCTGCTACCGACCAAGCTACCTTCCCTCTGCTAAATCCTCATCCGTAATTGCATCCTCAGTTGAAATTTAAAACAGAGGAAGGAATGGGAAAACTACTAAGAGCAGAGCCAGAAGGACCGAAATATCTAGAAGGTTACCCTCAAGCAAAAGATTTGCTGAAGAAAGCCAAATGGTTATGCTCCATCCAAAAGTTTAAAGGCTATAACAAAGAGGTAACCAAGGCTTTTGCACAGTCTTTCAATGGTCAAATGGTGGAGATTGGATATTTGAAGCTCACGGTGACCGAAACAACAGTAGGAGCTGCCACAGGCTTACCCCAGGAAGGTGAGCGATGGTTCAAAAACAAAAGCGTGGATGAACAGGCATGGAGAATTATGCTAAGAAACCCAGGTATGGACACCACTGTGTTTACTAAAGGAATTCATGTTCATGCATTGAAGGAAGAATGGGCCAATCTAGTGTTAGTTATCCAAAAATTTGTCACTTGTGAAGGACGCTTTGGTTCAATGTACATGTACCATGCTAGATTGTTGATGAATTTCTTAGAGAATCAGACTCTTAATTTGCCTTATTTCTTACTGTTGAGTTTAAAGAAGATGAGTATTACAGTCCAAAAACACATAGGCAATATAGAACCTCATCTGTATCATCATGGACTTATAAAAATTCTTATTGAGGACCAACTAAAGAAAAACAAAGATACCTGGGAACAATTCTTGATAAGAAACTACTTCCAAGAGCCATCTGAGGCCTCTAAAAGTAGTACACCAAAGACACCAAGAAAAAGTAGGAGAAGAGAAAAGAGCACCATGGTCCAAGACTCCCCTACTACAGAAACTCAAGAAGTTGGTCAAAAAGAAGAAGAAAACAGAACTAAAGACAAGAAACAGAGGAAAGAGAAAGGAAAAAGGACCATCCAAGAAGTCTACCAATCACCTGAGCCATCCATAGAGGAGGATTATCAACCACTGTCAGAAATATTAGTACATCTTCAGGCTGCTATAGCAAAGAAAAAGGAAAAAGGGAAACAAAGTATACAAGAAAAGAGTACTAGTCCACCATACTTAAGGAGAAGCACCAGGCTAAGAGGAAAAGGGAGTAAAACACAAATAAAATGGCCCCACTTCATCAACTTGGGTGGAGAGACACCTGAGAAAACTCCAGCTGGCCGTAGTCCACCTCGTCCTCAGCCAAGCATTGAAACTAGTCCTCCACATGATGAAAGCCCTTCTCGGCAAAGCTAGAGAGCAGTACTCCTCCACCAGATTTTGAACTCAGTCCAAGAAAGACACCTAAATTAGATCCCAATCAACATGAGGTATATGACTACTTGGAATCATTAGAAAAATCAGCTGCAGGGTCAAGTACTACTCTGCCACTAGATGCACAAGTTCAGTCCTTAAAGCAGGAGGTATTTGAATTAGAGGTCCTAAACAGGTGTATCAAGCAGGAAAATGAAGCACTCAAGGAGCAGAGCAAAGTAGATAAAATAATTCATGATAACACTGTTACACTAAAAAATGTCACCATGACTATTTTCAGTTAGTATGGCTCCATCCACTGTCATACTATCCCCCTTTGCAAGTCTCATTCCTCTTCTTTCCATGTCAAACTTCAAGAAAGAGAGAAAAGTCATTTAAAAGTCAATTATCTCTGGTACGCAGTTTCTCTTAGCCTCACATGCGGGTACGCAACCCAAGTTCACAAAACCTGCGTACTTGTACGCTCTATATGTAAAGGGATGGGTGCGTACTCCTGTAAAGGTCAAAAGGCACAAGTTTCACTCCAAAAAAGTTACTTGTGGTCATTTCTAGAGTCTTCTAGAAGCATGTTTGATGTGTATGAAGCGCCTTCATATGGTTCATGTATCCCTACCAAAGAGGAACTTATCCCATCAATAGGGGAGCTATCCCATCCAAAGAGGGACTTATCCCATTGATGGTGGACCTGAATAACTTCCTCTAGAGCACTATAAATGCGGGCATTGGGCCAAAGGGAGGGGAGGTTGAAAGCTGAACATTCCTAAGGGTAGATGCTGCTGGAATTAGGACTTCCTTGTAGAAGCTTGTGAGGAGAGATTACCATCTTTACTTGTTTCCATTGGGAGGTGGGTGAGCTGATCAGAGTAAGGGAGAACTCTTGTGGACCCTGGGAGGAGCTTGCACAACACCAAGGCTCAGGTTGTAATGGTTCCTTTTGTTACCTTTTAATACAAATTAGTCCATTCTTCTCAACAATTTGTTATTAATGAGTTTTTTCATGTACTCCTTGGTCTACATGTTAAATATTTTTTATTTTATGTGATATTCAGGTGCTATTTAATCATTTGATTGTTGGTGAATGCAGGTTTCGAAGGGAAGGAGGAGCTCATCCGGATCAACGAAGCTGGACTACTACAACAGCGTTGGATTACGGGTAGGATCTAAACACTTGATTTCTCATATTGTAAAAGCATATTTAGAGAAGGGTTGCTCTTATTTGTCTTGTTTGTCATTAGAGAGTCTTAGGATTTCTAGGAAGGTCGGTTGTGTCCGCACTAACGACTCTTTCCGCGTGACAAAATGCCGACTCCACTGGGGAATCCATGAATGTGTTTGAGTTCTTTTTGGTTTGATATTTTGGTCTGAGAAAACTTGCTTGTTTTCTGATTTTTGGTTGTCTAGCTGTGTATTTGGGTGGGTTAGCTTAGAGTCAATTTAGTTTTTTATTTTTCTTAGCTTTGCCAGTAGTACGCAGTCTCTGGGTTTAACACGGTGCGTACTTGTATGCACTGCGTCTTTGTGCACAGTGCGTACCCGCGCCTGTGTGAACAGATGACCTGCGTACCCCTGTCAATTTTGAGAAAATTTCAATTTTTGCTTTCTGCTCTTTTAGATTTTGCTTTTACTTTGTTTTTACTGCCCAGATCCATCAGTTTACTGTCAAAGATCTTCACCTGAACTTGTCCCGTTAGTGTTGAGCGTTTTGGTGGAATTCATAGGGATTTTGCCTTAGGGTTTGATTTTTAACTGGTCCTGTAGTGACTTTGGCGTTAGAGGTTGTCAAACTTTGGATCTCCCTGGTTTTGATTAGTCCTCTTACGAGTCAGGCCTGTCATAGAAGTCACCCTAGTGAGAGACCTACCTTTGTGTGTTCTCTTTGCGAATCTCGGAAAGTTTGTTTGTTAAAGCCTTGAATTCCATTCTTGAGAAAAAAGAACAAAAAGATTTCGATTTTGTTTTTTGGTTAGTTTATGATTCTGCATGAACTGATCCTTAGTTGCATTTTGACTAAGTAAAACATCCGGGAATCATCCTTGTAGGTTTTTGTCCTCGTTATTTTTACTTTTAGGTAAATTTGCTTTTGATTTGCTTTTGAATGAATTTGATTTGATTGCCTTAGATTTGTTAAATTCGATTTGATAAAATAGTTTTATATGCTTTATTAACATAGAAAAAACACAAAAAATTATTTTGGAAAAAGTTTGTTTTGGTAGCATTTGTAGACTTTTGGGAGAAAAAGGAAATTTCGTAGAGTAATCAGTGGTCATGAGTTGTGTGTTTTGAAAAGATAAAGAGAATTGTTTCTTTGATTGTCTTTACTAAGAAAGTTGTTCTCTATAAAATTTGCATTTTTCCAACTCTCTAGTTAGGAGATTCATTGAAAAGGAAAAGTAGTGTAGATCATCTTAGGTGCATGTTTGTAGTGGTTGTGAGTCGAGTCTACACACCACCAGTTTCATCTCCATCACCTTTTGTCTTTAAGAAAAACCATAAAATTAACGCTTAAAGTAAAATCAACGTAGTAACTTTTATTTACTAGGGCTCTGAAACACCAATTTAGATCAGGCTAGTGTCTTGGAGTAGGAGAGTAATTAACTCTCCAAGACAACAAAACCAAACAAGTAGCTTATCTTGTGATAGAATAAATCCAATTGTCTCATTTGTACTCTGGGAAAGCTCCTCTTAAAGGAGAAGCACGAGCTCGTGTCCGAACCAGTGAGGGGATCAATCCTCCCTCGTTGGGAATGACACCAGACACGCACGTATTACAAACGGTAAACCTCGGATTAACCATTGTCGAGGAGCCAGGGGTCACTTGTCGGTAAACCTTGGATTACTATCAAGGAACCGGCAAGGGGATTGAGCTTGATACTCTGCCCTTGCGTGCTGTCGGAGTGTAGACTGTTCCCCGAGGTGCATTTGTTGCGGTTGGTAACCTTAGTGACCATTATCTTTAGGATTCTACCGAGGTGACGATGGAGGGAAGATCCCACTGTACTTGGAGCAGACGTCGGCTAGACTCACTTGGATTTTCCGGGGGGTTCACTTCACTCGAGACGGTTAAAGTGGAGGAACTTGTGCCGGTCTATTCATTAAGCAGGTTGCCGGGGTAACTGTTCCACCCGCCACTTCTGTACTGAATCCAGCGATGTTGGGTTTCATCTCCAACTAGCGTTTTCGGTCTAGAAGGCTACTGTTTGTGTTTGGTTTGACGCCCTAGATTCTTTAGGCATATGATTCAAATTTGTTTGGTTCTTTAGAGACTTTAGGTGATTTGTTTTGAGATTTTACTTTGTTTGCGTGTGCAGTAGTTAAAAGTTTTTAACTGTGGCGGAATTACCGAGACAGTCCCATAGACTTCGGGGCAAGTCTCCTGAGGTTGTTTCTGTGGCCGAATTGTTGAGAAGATCTCGTAGACTTCGGGGTGAATCTCCTCAAGAGGTCCCAAGTCATTACGAAGGTTTAAAGGTCCTTGTAACTCCTCCTAGCGACAGTAGAGTAGGTTCACCAGAAGAAGGAGAGTCTTCGTTGGTAGTCCATCAAGATTACCAAAGTCTAGAGACAAGTTATAATCCTGAAGTAGTTGAAGTTTCTGAGCTTGCTGGTAGTTTTTCATCTACTAGTGATATAGGCGAAGAACCTGAAATATTTGAACCTGTTACTCCAACTTCTAGTGTACCAGATTCACCTAGGGTAGAAAGAGTCATCACCGAAAATCTTCCTACTGGTTTGATAGCTATTGAAGAACTTGCTCCAGAGGAAGAATTAGGCGTATCTACCCTTGAAGATCAACCTACTATTGATCTCAGGGAGTGTGAATCTATCTTTTACAATCCTCCTAGAAGTACTACTTGGTACCTTTCGTTAACCAATTATTTAGACAACTCAGGGATAGGTTTTTCTCCACCTCGTACTCCTTTTCCACCTGGAGGTATTTATACTCCTGTAAATATGTCTGGTCAGTTGTCCGTGTTTACTCAATCTCCTTAATCTTTCTTGCACGGCGGTCCTTCTGTTCCCACCGGGTATCAATCACTTTCTGGTACCTTTGGGGGGGCATCTCCTCAACCCATTGATCATGGGTTATTAGCTGGAAACAATGGTAACAAACCGTTGGGTGTAGGGGAAATTTACATGATGTCAGGTTCAGTTCCCGTTTCTCAACCTCAAGGTGGTCAATTACCGCCTGGGGGGTAGCCTCAATTAACGCCTGGGGGGCAACCTCAAGGTACACAAATTGTGTCTGGGGGGCAGCTTCAAGGTCAGTATGTACCCGTGGTACAATACATGCCTCAAGGTCAACCCCAGCCTCAATATGTACCCCAGGGTCAACCTCAGTATCAATATTTACCCCAAGGGTATCAACCTCAAGGTCAAGGTCAACCCCAGTATCAGTATTTACCCCAAGGTTATCAACCTCAAGGTCAATACTCAAGTCAAAGTTATCAACCACCTCAAGGTCAGTCATATGTTCAAGGTATGGGAACTATGCCTTTCAGTTATCAATCCTATCCTCAATCCGGTTATGGATCTCAGTATCCTCAACCTGTTACGGGTCAATACCCCGGAATGATAGTGTGGGATCCATCACAAGGTCAACAGGTGTTGCAGCCAAGTATACAGTTGGTACCTCAAACTGGACAACCCGTAGTTTCTGGTCCACCCCAGCAACTGCAACCTGTCCAGTCAAATGTTCAAACTTCTGTAACTTCGGTAGTTACTCAGCCGCCAATCGCACCTAGTACTCCATCTCAAATGGTTGCTGCAACTACCGCAACATCTACCGCACTTACTTCTGGAGTATCGACAGCTCCGGTTTCTACTGTCGCTGCAACCACTCCTCAGACATCTTTACCGTTGTCCGGATCTACGATTCAAACCATGGTCCAGATGCCTGTAGGGCAGCCTGGTTTAAGTACTGTTGTAACAACTCAACCTTAATTTACCCACCAACAGTACCAGGGACAGTACCAATTCGGTCCTGTTGTCCAACAACCGGTTTACCAGTATCAACCGTATCCTGGGTACACTTATCAACAACCTCAACAACCCCAGTACGCTCCGGTTAATCCTGGTTTTCCAGGAGGATATAATATCCCTAATGCGATCCTGTTCCTAGTTATCCTGGATATCCTCCTCCTGGGACTGGTCTTGTGACCCAAAGTTTTAGAGATCCTAACCGGCAGTTACCATTTATCGCAACTTTGGATTTACCAGACTTGACGCGCCTAACGAACGATCCAATTCAATATCTTCCATTCTGGCTGCCAATGCCAAATAAGTTGCCCAGTGATATACCCAAGTTCGAAGGTAAGTCTGGAGAGGATCCGTCCAATCACGTGATGACTTACCACCTCTGGTGTGCTTCAAATTCTATCTCGGATGATTCGATCCGCTTACGTCTTTTCCAGCGTACGCTCATTGGTCTCGCGGCCAAGTGGTACATTGAGTTACCACGGGCCTCTTTTTACAATTTTAGCCAGTTAGCTACCTCGTTCCTAACTCATTTTCAGTTGCCGGTCAGATACGATAACGGCACGGAGCTATTAACTTCATTAAAACAGTCGACCTCCACTTATATTTCCGATCATATTCATGAATGGAGATGTCGAAGACGTTTAGTGAAAGTTTTTATCCCGGACCAAATCTTAGCTGAATGGTTTGTAAAATCATTATTACCGAAGATTACTGAAGATGTAGCTAAGGCCGGAGTAGTTACTGAGGAGCAAGTCATTGCTCAAGCTCAGTACCTTGACTTAGTTTACACTCAGTCGGGTACGTTGCATGAGAAGATCCCAAATCTTCCTAAGTCGAATCAGATTACTGCTGCTCCTTCGGGGTCTCATGCTGCTGATGGCATGATTGGTACGGTGAATACTAAAAGCAAGAAGAAATCCTCAAAGAATTATTCTCCAATAATAACCTTACCGAACTCGCCGACAGGAGAATCTTCTCCTGAAATTACTGCCGATATTCATGTTGTAGAGTCATCTACGGCTAAATCAAAAAATGGTGGTAAGAAGAAAGGCAAGAAGAAGGATAAAGTAGACAAGGCTCCAAAGGAGAAAAAAGAGAAGTCGGAATCTAACGACGAAAAGCGCAAACCTCGCTATCCTTGTTTAATTTGTGAAGAAGATCATTTCACAAGAGATTGCCCTCATCGAGCAGAGGTTGTGAAAATCGTTAAAGGTTCCCCAACTCCTGTTGTTTTGAAAGATCCATTTCCAAAGCAGGAGAGTAAGATGATAGGTTCTTCCTCGAGTGCCAGTGAATAACCCATATTGATGGTGTCTCATGTACGGATTGCGACTCGATCACAAGATTATGGTAGTAAGAATCCTGTTGATGGTAAAGAAGCAGAATCTTCTCATTCTAATCCATCAACCTCAGCTCCCGGTTCTGATCCACTACAGATCGAGAAACCTAACCCGGACTTGATAATTAAACCGCCCGCCAAGGGTATACTTCGAAAGTCTGCTTTCAATCCACATGCGAGAGCAGCTCAGAATTATAACATTGTTGAGGATTTAGCTGTTTCACCCTCAACAATGTCGGCTTTGGAAGTGCTGCAATCATGCCCAGCACAACAAAAATTACTCTTGTTGGCTATAGGAGCTGTTGATATTCAGGACCCAAACCTGATAATCTTTGATCTAGAAAATAGTACACCGCGTCTCCCTCATCAAATGGATTTCCAGATTCTAGTGATAGTCAAAAACAGGCCTATTCATTGGACTGTAATTGATGAAGGAGCTTCTACGTGTATTATGTCAATTCAGTGTTGGAGATCACTTGGTTCTCCTTCACTGAACCAATCCCCAACAATTCTTAAGGCCTTTGATGGCCGTGGGTTCCATCCGTTTGGCATTCTACAGGATTTGCCTATAGGGGTTGAAGGAAAAACCGTTAGTCTGGATGTGGAGGTGGTTGATTCCCCTCTAGACTACAACCTTCTTTTGGGTCGCAGTTGGTCTTACGCTATGACAGCGGTTGTGTCATCGGTCTTCAGAGTTATAAAGTTCCCACATAATGGTAAGATCGTGATGATAGACCAGCTGGCTTACTTTTCATCCGACCCAGCCTCTTCAGAGAGTATCCAGCATGTCGGTAAAACGACTATCCCTTACAGGGATGTTGGTGTAGGATTGGTTAAAGATCCTAGTTTACTGGGAACTTTTCCCTTTCCTTCCATCAATGCAGAGCCTTCATTCGCATCCATTCATATGATTACTTCAGACACTATTATTTACGATGATCCTTGGATTGTCCCATCTGAATCTAAAATAGACTCCTTCGGTAATGCAATGCCTTTGAGTCCATATGAAATTGCTTATGAAGCCGTGCAGTCTTTTTCCGACTCTAGTTCAACCCAATTCGACCAAATGAATGTGGTCCGTGAGGAATCATTTTTCACGTCAACCTCAGAACGGATAACATTTCCCGAACTTGTGTCATCTGACGAACAACTTCGCGAAATCCTAAGTGTAGACGATCTACCATGGGAAGATCTTCATCATAGATCTTCATTTTTACCTGAGGCTGATGACTTTGGAAATGATTTTTCATCAATTTTTACAGCTGAATATGTCAAGGACGCTCAGAATCCCATGAAACATCCTGATTCAGAGTTGAATTTGGGAAACATTTCCCAAACTATTGCCATTGACATTTCAGTCAAAACCGGAGTTATTGAAAACATTCATATAGGTGCCTCGTGTACAGATAACGAAATTCAAACATACAAGGTCCTATTTCAAGAATTCTGCGACGTGTTTGCCTGGTCCTATGAGGAAATGCTAGGAATTGATCCCTCCATTGTTGTTCATGAAATCAAGACCTACCCGGACGCTAAACCCGTTCGGCAACGTCTGCGTCAGATACACCCTAGGAAAGCGGTTGCGATTAAAGCAAAATTCGAGAAGCTGTTGAAAGCAGGTTTCATTTATCCGATCCCGTTAACGAATTGGGTATCGAATATTGTTCCGGTTAACAAGAAACAAGGAACAATAAGAATATGTATCGACTATAGGGATATAAATCGTGCTTGTCCAAAAGACAATTATCCTACACCCTATATCGATCAAATAATTGATGATTGTGCCGGCAGTGAAATATTTTCCTTTATGGACAGTTTTTCCGGTTACAACCAAATCAATATTCTACCTGCCGATCAACCAAAAACGGCTTTCATTTGTCCTTGGGGGACGTTTGCTAATTGCAAATTACCTTTCGGACTTAAGAATGTCGGAGCCACTTTCCAACGGGCAATGTCTTACGCGTTTCACGACATCAAGCACATTGTGCAACCGTATCTCGATGATTTGCCTGCTCATTCTTTACATCGAGCTGACCACCTTGTCCACTTACGCGCTATTTTTATGAGGTGTCGGCATTATCGAATTCGGTTGAACCCACACAAATGTATCTTCTGCATAGAAGTGGGACGATTGCTAGGATTTGTCGTTTCGAAAGCCGGTATCCGCGTCGATCCCTCGAAGGTCGAAGCTATCATCAAATTGCCTCCTCCTTCGAGTTTGCGCCAACTCCAAAGTTTGCAAGGGAAAGCAAACTTTTTACGTCGATTCATTCCTAACTACGCCGAGGTTACAAAGGGTTTCACCCGGTTGTTGAAACAAAACGCTCAATTTTCTTGGGATGAGATAGCTCAGAAATCTTTTGATGCACTTAAGCACGTGTTGACCCATGCACCGTTGTTGCATCCTCCCAACTACAACCAGGATTACTTTTTGTACCTCGCCGCCTCCCACTCCACCATTGGAATGGTCTTAGTTCAGGAAGATGAATTCGGAACGGAACATGTAATATATTATCTTAGCAGGACGTTAAATCCCACTGAGCTAAAATATTCACATGTGGAGAAATTGGCCCTGGCAGCTGTGCAGGCTGTCCAGCGTTTTCGTCATTACATTCTTCTCCGTAAAACTACAGTGATTTCAGATTGCAACCCTATGATCTATATTTTGACAAAACAATTGCTCGGGGGCAAGTACTCCAAATGGATTGTTATCCTGCAGGAGTTCGATTTGGAGTTTGAGAAGTCCAAGTCTAAGAAATCCTTAGTTTTTGCGGAATTGATGTGTGACTTCCCGCGTGCTGACACGGAAACTGTGGCAGAGGAACCCATTGCGGACGAATCTCTGTTTCTTATCAGCACTTTAGATCCGTGGTATGGGGATATAATTGTCTATCTCCAAACCCAATCCTTTCGGCCCGAAGCTTCAAATTCGGAACGCCGGAAAATTCGATTCCAGTCCCAACAATACAGAGTTATTGGAGATACTCTTTATCGTCGTGGGGCGGACTTGGTTTTTCGTCATTGCTTAACTCATGAAGAGGCAGAAAGGGTTTTGAATGACTGTCATTCTGGAGCATGTGGCGGTCATATGTCTGGGTATGCCACAGCCCAGAAGATGCGCGCACCACCTGCTCCTCTCCACCCTATAATTGTCGTTGGTCCTTTTGCTAAATGGGGTATCGATTTTATTACTTGTAACCCTCACTCGACCGGGGGGCATGCGTATATCATCCTTGCGGTTGATTATTTTACTAAATGGGCCGAGGCGATGCCTACATTCGAGGCAAGCGGCAAAACAGCAACGATTTTCGTATTCAATCATATTATTGCTAGGTTTGGTGTCCCACAAGCGATAATCACTAACCATGGGCGCCATTTTCGAAACATTATGATGACAGAACTTACAAGCCAGCTTGGTTTACGCCATGATAGTTCTACTCCTTATTATCCTCAAGCAAACGGTTTGGTTGAATCCATCAACAAAGTTCTCGTTATCATGATCCGACGAATCATTGGTATTCATCGGTCGAATTGGCATAACATGTTATTCTCAGCGCTTTGGGCGTATCGAACCTCAGTAAAAACATCAACATGGTTCACTCCTTTCCAACTAGTTTATGGTTTGGAAGCAGTGTTGCCCATTGAATGCGAAATCCCATCACTTAAAATGGCTATCGAATTACTTCCAGCTACTTCCAAAGAGGAGAAGCGTCTGTTATACTGAGCTAAATTAGATGAGACTCGACGTGACGCTGCTTTGGCAATCGAGACTCACGCAAAAAGGATGAAAGCTTAGTATGACCGTAACGTGACCCCTCGTAATTTTTCCGAAGGAGACCTAGTGCTATTATACGATCAAGCTACCGATAAATTAGGTGCTGGAAAATTTGTTCCCATGTGGCATGGGCCCTACATTGTCAAGCAAAAGCTGGCAAAAGGGGCCTATGAGCTGGTAGATTTTGATGGGGACTCTTTGGGTAAGCCCAGAAATGGACTTTACCTAAAGAGGTATTATGCTTAAATGGTGGGTATGGAGATTTAGTTAGTCCTAGTTAGGTTAATTTTCTTTTTAACTGGTATGTTTGCTTAGTTTAGGCTGTGTGCTTAGTTTAAAGAGTGTGTTTTTGTCGTTATTCTGGCTTATCTTGGTTTTACTCTTGATATTGCAGATGTCGACGCCTCTCCAAACGTACATTGGATTTTCTGATGGTGCTTGTCGTAGTACACGGAATATCTCTTCCGCAGCTTGGGTTATCTATTCGCCCTCTGAAGAGTTAGTTTCTATGCATGGGGTGAGCCTCGGTCAAACAACAAACAACATTGCAGAATACAGTGCAGTGATTGAATTATTATCTGAATCTATTTCATTTGGGATTCGGAGTTTGATAGTGAGGTTAGATTCTGAACTCGTTGTATTACAGCTTAATAGAGTCTATGCCATTAGAAATCCAGTGTTATTAAGATTGTTTTTGAGGGTGCGTCTCTTGGAACGTGAATTTGATTACATTGAATATCAGCATATTCCAAGGTCTTTAAATACATTAGCAGATGCAATGGCGTCTCGAATGTTAAATAGACATTTGTAACAATTATAAATGTAAATTTATAAACATTTCATCACACATGTTTAACAAAATAAGCCGGTAATAATGATATATATAGATAGGAGTGTGTCAAAAATATACATCGTCTTCGATCATAGGTTGAAAAACACCTTATGATCGGCAAAAATGATAAGTACAAAAATCAAAAATGTCATATGTGTCTACAAAAGCGACTTGCCAATCACTGGTGGTGCTCTCTATATGAGACCACTGCCTGTGCTACCCTACACAGGAACCTCCTGAAAGGTCCTGGGACTGCGACCACGTAGTGCTGAAGTCGGATAGGAATGTCATCTATAGTGGTCTCTGGTATATCCGCCGTCAGACGCTCTAGATCCTGTTCCAGCTCGGCTAAGGTCTCTGCGGCCGCATCCTGTGGGGCTGGTGCTGGTACAGCTGGTACTCTCCTCTCAAAAGCCCGGAGGTTGGCCGGACGCCGTGGACCTACATCTGCATTTTGAAAATTTGTGTTGTTAGTTTTGAGACGATATATAAAAAACAAAAAAAAAAATACATAATTTAAAAAACCTGTGAAGAATGAAATACCTCTGTTGTCCCATTTTTCACCCTGTGGAAGAACCATGTCCGAATCATTGCGAAAATCCATTCCGGAATACGGAAAATCCTGAATCGCAAAGACCTGGCCCTCTAGCCAGTGAAAGTAACCATCAGGAAATCGAACAACTGCTGCTCCCTCGTCAGGATGTCGGGCCATTACCGCGACCCATCTCGTCAACTTAGGCTCCCGAGGAGCCCCAACTGGAACTGTAAGATGCTGGGGGATCAGCATTGGAACTCTCTCTAGGGAAAAGCTCACAACTAAAGGCCCACATCCAAAGGTCTTCAGTTGTCCTCTCTTTGCCCTGGTTAGTTGGCCCTTCATATTGGCCAACACAGCATCGCACCAGTTGAAAATGGTGCCTTGGAAGCAATCTATAGCCATCCGCATTTGGGATCCAGTGGCTATGTGCAAAGCGGCAGCGCCGCAGAGTCTGGTAACTGTAAAGGCAATTACCATGAGTTCAGGTCGGGATATATATTTGATTTCTATCCCCTTCTCCTGGTTTTGATTGTTGCACCACTCTAGCCGGAGACTAGAAAGGGATTGGCCACCCGGCCTAGTCCCGAATAGAGAGAGTTGCTCACCCCTGTTAGGCAAGCCAGTGAGAAAGTATATGTCGAAGGACTCTATCTCGAGCTGGTTTTCTCCGATGTAAAAACATTGATCCTGAATATTCCACCTTTCAACCAGCCACTCTAAGAATGGCACCTGGGCCCTCATGCCAGGTATAGCCCAGTATTTATAGAGACTGCATGCCTTTAACACATCAATAGAAGGTTGATGACCTATTGCGGCCAAATCAACGTCTTCGTGCTCTCTTTCACGCCAATCCAGCATGGTGAGTGACCTACACACCAAAAAACAATAGTTAGAATTCATTAAATAAAATTTGGTTGGTTGAAATTGGAGTTTGGGGTTTCAAAATCCGTGTTTCACGGGGTACGCACCCCGCGTTCAGAAGACAGAGCGGCGGTACATAGCTGTCCTGAAGGCGGGCTGCGTACCCCGACCTTTTTCCTATATACGAAAAAGTCGGGGTACGCAGGTCGCCCATAGGGCACCTGCGTACCCCGAGAAACATATTTTAAAACCCTAAACCCCCTAAAAAAATCAAACTAAAACTTGAAATGAAATTCTAAACGGATGAAATTGAAGAGGAGGATGTTGTGAAATACCTGAAAGAGACGGCGCTCGATTCTGACGGTCGGATTCTCCGCAAAGTCCACGGGAAGTTTTCTTGTCAAAAGCCCTTTTCTCAACCTCAGCAGTAAAATGGTAAAAATGACATGGTAAAAGGTCTTTTTATAGGTTTTTTGGATGAATGAATGCTAAGTTTGTTTATTTTTCACCATGAAAGGACGTTTTTCAATGTATTTTTACCCATCTTAAACAGGTATGAGTAATGTGTCGTTTTTGTGCAGGACAAAAGGACTTTAGAGTAAAATCATCATTTTTCATGAACCAAAACATCAGAGTCATCTTTTAAGCTCTTTTCTGACTCCTGAAATATGAAAATATTGCCGAGCGTTTCTTTTACACTCGTTAAAACGGAACTAAAAGACGGTCCCCTTATAGCTCTTTTCTGACCGTAAAAACAGGAAAAGATTGTCAGTTTTTTGTCATTTCAAACTCGATACGGAAATAAAACGACGTGTCCTTGATCGCTTTTTACTTTTCAGGTCAGAGACACTAATCATGAAAGTACTCCTTGGTCGCGAGATCAAGCGGTTCTCTCAGGTATTATTTTATACTTTTTTGGGCTTGGGAGACACAAATTTACGAAAAAGTTCACCGTGGAGTCTTCTTTAGTTTTTTCAGACTCTCTAAAAATGAAAAACGCCGAGTTTCTCCTATACTGGACTCGTTAAAATTTCACAGTAAAGGACCTGTTCGATTACAAACAGGAACGGACCACTCCTTCTTAGGGTCCGAATCTAAACTAAGTTGGACTCATCCGAAGTATGAGATTATAATCAAGCATATGTTATCCTCCTCAAGCTTGTAAAAAATAAAGAGGTACTTGCCAGAAATGGTGGGGGAAAAGAGAGAAGAATGAACCAATTTGTCATCCTTTGTTACAGAAGAACCTTATCACCGCTCTTGAACACGACACTTTTCATTCACCTGGGTTGGGAAATCCTTTGCCTTAAAAGTTGATCAAACCACTTTGAAAGTCTTCAACCGTTTCCGGGTATTAACTTTGGGTCAATCGTCACCAAAACATTTGTCGTGTCGTTATGTGTTCAAGAGGTCTCTGCAAATAAACCATTCATATGCAAAATACTTGTCATCCATTTGACCATCCCTGAGTCAGTCCTTACAGCAAAATTTCTTCAACTTGAACAATGATTTCATGTTGTGGGCTTGCCTGCAATGAGTCGCTTTCTATCGACATCAGCACATTATCTAGAAAGATGACTTAGAAATCGTCAGTACCTTGAAGGCTGCATGCATCAATGGCAGGTTTCTCGCCTTTGACGATAGTTTACATCATTGACTTTCGATCAGAGGATTCCGTGACGTGTTCGACATCAACTCATTCATTCACATTTCATGGATTGTACTGGGTACTTTGAGAACCATTGACATCACTGGTGGTCTCTCTCACACTTGTTAACGGTTTACATCATTGACTGGTAATCAAGTGGTTTCTACCATGCTCGACATCAACTCATTTATTCGCATGGATAGAATCGTACCAATTCGGGAGGTAGAAATGAAGACCCTGGATCTAGTTTCCACCATCCAGGCTGCGAGGAGTTTTGTATTCATTATACAGTAGACTAATCATAAACAGATGGCTGCGTCCATACTGTGTCTACAAAAGTCTATGATTGTGATGTACTGCGAAATCATTCTTGTATCAGAGTAGTAGTTAAATTGTTCGTTAAAGTTTTCAATCTGAGTATGGGAATGCCTACCTCAGCGATGATATCATCTTATATATGTATTTTGTGTTGAATATTTGCAGGTTCTGACCGGGTCCTCCACAAGATACTCCTTGAAATGATAAAGTACTTCACCCTTCCTAGATCATAAAAACCCTAATCTACTACAGGCTTCGCACTTTAGGGGGCAATCTGTTACACTAAAAAATGTCACCATGACTATTTGCAGTTAGTATGGCTCCATCCACTGTCATACCATCCCCCTTTGCAAGTCTCATTCCTCTGCTTTCCATGTCAAACTTCAAGAAATAGAGAAAAGTCATTTAAAAGTCAATTATCTCTGGTACGTAGTTTCTCTTAGCCTCACCTGCGGGTACGCAACCCAAGTTCACAAAACTTGCGTACTTGTACGCTCTGTATGTAAAGGGATGGGTGCGTACTCCTGTAAAGGTCAAAAGGCACAAGTTTCACTCCAAAAAAGTTACTTGTGGTCATTTCTAGAGTCTTCTAGAAGCATGTTTGACGTGTATGAAGCGCCTCCAGATGGTTCATGTATCCCTACCAAAGAGGAACTTATCCCATCAATAGGGGAGCTATCCCATCCAAAGAGGGACTTATCCCATTGATGGTGGACCTGAATAACTTCCTCTAGAGCACTATAAATACAGGCATTGGGCCAAAGGGAGGGGAGGTTGAAAGCTGAACATTCCTAAGGGTAGATGCTGCTGGAATTAGGACTTCCTTGTAGAAGCTTGTGAGGAGAGATTACCATCTTTACTTGTTTCCATTGGGAGGTGGGTGAGCTGATCAGAGTAAGGGAGAACTCTTGTGGACCCTGGGAGGAGCTTGCACAACACCAAGGCTCAGGTTGTAATGGTTCCTTTTGTTACCTTTTAATACAAATTAGTCCATTCTTCTCAACAATTTGTTATTAATGAGTTGTTTCATGTACTCCTTGGTCTACATGTTAAATATGTTTTATTTTATGTGATATTCAGGTGCTATTTAATCGTTTGATTGTTGGTGAATGCAGGTTTCGAAGGGAAGGAGGAGCTCATCCGGATCAACGAAGCTGGACTACTACAACAGCGTTGGATTACGGGTAGGATCTAAACACTTGATTTCTCATATTGTAAAAGAATACTTAGAGAAGGATTGCTCTTATTTGTCTTGTTTGTCATTAGAGAGTCTTAGGCTTTCTAGGAAGGTCAGTTGTGTCCGCACTAACGACTCTTTCTGCGTGACAAACACTATGCTCCATTTGGGACTATGGCAAAAGAAAAACAAGAAACTGAAGAAAAGGTGCAAAAAGTTGAGCAGAGCATTGATCAATCTCAAATTCAGATGTCTAATAAGGAAACCAGGGATGGTGGTAGCACCAAAGAAGAAGAAAAGAGGGCTAGATGTCCTAGCAGAAGCATCAGAACATATGGATTAGAGGGAAATGACTAAATTTTGGTTGCATGAGGACATGCAACACCTTCACAGTGGGGTATGTTGAGTCCCAAACCTGCACTTCCCTATATACCCTTTCAGCCTTCTTTTTCCATTTACTTCATCCACCAAGCTATCAAATCATTGCATATTAGTCTAAAAAGAGCTTATGAAATGGTTTCCTAACTATGTTTATGATTGTTGTTTGATTTAGATTTTTGTTCAAACAGCTGCAAAAACTTGTCACTTTCTGCAGCCAGCTCAAGTTTCCGCAGCCATTTTGTTAAAGGCTATGTTACAGGTGTCCAATGGAGAAACCGGCCACATGGGCAAGCTGCAAGTGACGTGTACATGGAGTGTGTCCCCTCAGTTCAGCCAAATCACTCATAAACGGTCATGGTCAACGACGGTCAAAGGAAGGGCCAAACGAGGAGTTTTGCGGTGGCACGGCTCTGTTTTGCCCACGTGAAGGTTTGCGTGGCACGATCCTTAGTTTCTGGAGGTACTGGCACACCTGTAGATCAGCCCGTGAACTGAATCGAGCAGCCACCACTCCATGGATTCAACTGTCATGATGACCATAACGCTAGATCTCAGGCCGTGGAGATTTACGTGTCTCTTGGCAGCATAAAATCTAGGAATCAGTTGCAGCATTTTCACTTATAAATAACGAGTTGATATACGCTGGATAGCTAGCTTTTGAGATGTAATTTTGACTGTTGTTATCAGCCCACTGTACTGTGCTTTACTTTGTTTTATTACTACACTTTAAATATATGTGAAGATAGCATTCCTGAATTCGATTTGTGACTAAGTAATTGACTGGCCGAGGTTGCAGAGGGCCCCTGTACACCAAAGCTTTGTATAGTTTCTTACTTGCTTTCATTTACTGTTTTTATAATCATTGCTTGTATATATATTGCGTTGTTTTGATGTTCATTGTTGTCCATATTTCCTTTATTTTTTTTATAACTGTTAGCTGATCAGTGTTTCTTTTACAGGTTTTTGTAGGCAGCCCGGGAAAATTTACATATTTTTGATAACTACTGACATGAGATCATCTTGTCCTTTCTGCTGATTTTCATTTACTGAGTTTAATTCCAACATTGTTATTTCTTTCAAGTTTTGTTTTGCTTATTTTTTTTTTCTGCCACTTAGACATCATATTACTCATCTGTTTATGATTTCCTTTCTATAGCCAAGCGACTCAATTAGTAAGGAATCAGAGTATTACTTGTTGTAGTATGATTTAGTTTGCTTTCCTGCAAGTTAGAGATTTAAGTATGGGGGTTTACGCGATGCATTATATTAGATATTTTTGGATTCAACTGCGTTAAGTAAGTCATTCATGTATGACCATTTCCATGGGAGGTAGTCGTAACTGACTAATTTCTCATGATTTTTGAATAGTTCACTTAGCACTCATTGCATCGGGTGATGCTCACAGGGGTGAAGAAGTGGGATTGAAACTAGTGAAATGAATCACATAGCATCAATCATCACTTCCGGGGCTTGCACCCGGTAACCGGGACTTCCCAGGAGGTCACCCATCCCAGAACTCCTCTGGCTCAAGCGCGCTTAACTGTGGAGTTTTCCCCACAATCAAGCCCACTTAGTCAATTACTTATGTCATTTTCAAGAGTTGAGATATGAATGAGTAGTTAAATCTTAGTTTCCTTTTATGCAATTTAATTTCCTACAATTTAGATATCATATTACTCAGCTTGTTTATGATTACTTCCTATAGCCGGAGCGAGTCGAAAGGTGAAGGGTCAGAATGTGGGTTGAAGTAGTGTGATTTAGTTTGCTTTGCTTTCAGTCTTTGAGTTGCTTTAAGTTCAGTTTTTATTTTCTTTTTCATACAGCAGTAAGGATACTGGGCCATTGTCACTAGTTCACTGTTTTGGTACATTTACTTCCTTTTGAGAATTGATTTCATTATAGTCAGTTTGAAACCTTCTTTTTGAGAACTTTTAAGTTTGGAAAATCACTGTAGAGATCACCATTACCATCCATACTTAACTTTCAATTTCGCCATCTCACATTAGGGAATACACAAAAGATAAACCCAAAAACAAACTAAAAAACTCAAAAACGACAAAAGACTAAGAAAACGGTTATCTTGCACATACAGTGCACTTCACTTCATCAGTTTACGAATCCCAGATTGACATTTTAAATAGAAATTTAGGACATACTAAATTGACCAAACAAGAAGTTGGCTCAATTATGATTGAATATGCCCCTTGATGAAGTTAGCCTACCCACAGAAGACAAGTCAACTTAAAAGAGAGAGACATTCCCTCTATAAAGGAGGAATTGCATCTTCATTTGGAGGAATCAATCTGGTTAAGCTCTAAGATCAAGTGTGGGAAGAAGTCAAAGTTTCAATGCATTAGGAAGAGGCAATTCAGCAAAGAAAAAAGAGAAATATAGCGTAGTAATAAGCTCATTCTAGTTTGGGTTTGTACTGAACTTGTATTTCTGAGATAAGTCGAAGTTAAATTCAGTAAAAAGAATAGTAAACGATCAAAGTTCACTTCAGGAAAAGAACAGTAAAGGGTCTTCTATCTAGAGCTGAAAGGAAATATGACCATACATCAAGAATTAAGGGACTGCAATGCGTGTAAAAGAGAGAAAATATCAGTCTCGGTCTTAATCTCAGATATTCCTAGAAGAGACCGAAAATATACAGAGTATGAAGGAAGGTTTCCACAGTAAGAAGGTGAGCTTGATATGGTGCATCAAGTGGGTACAAAGAAGGATCAAAAGGAATCTAAGGAAGGTTCAAAATAATCTTATTTTAAAGGGCTATTAGACTAGGGACCGAGTTTCCCTAGTCCTGGTGCAAAGCAGCGCAAAAAGGAAGATCAACATAAGGTGACTAAAAGGAGCAGTGACAAGGTCTTCGAAGCATACTGAATTCAAGGGCCCAGTGTTTGGAACTTTTCAATCAAGGCTTCAATAAGAGAAATTTTCATAATGGTTTTCCTCTCTAGGTGGGAGAGGTTTTTCCCTGGCTAAGAACCAACATCTTATGTTCTTGTCTCTTGTGTTTTTGGTAACTATTTGATGAAGTAAGGAAAACACACACAGATAATAATAAGAGAAGATTGTGATAATAATAAAGTAAAAAGTACTTCATAAATTGTTTTCATTGCTAAAAGAATCACATTATAAATCAGATTCCCCAGATTCTTCAACAATTGGCTACTTGCAAGAAGAGTATCACAACAAAAGCCACAGCCAATCTCTTCTTTGAATAGGTGCAGCTATATTTTGGGGTCCCGCAAACTATTATATCATATCAAGATAGTAAGTTTCTAAGCACATTTTTATCAAGCATTATTGGACACCAAGCTCACCAAGTTGACAACCTTCCACCCTAAGACTAATGGCGAGACAAAGGTCATCAACAATATGATAGTGCACATATTATGCATGTACAACTTGAAGCACCCACAAAAATTGGATGAGAGTCTCCCCTATGTGCAACATATCTACAATAAAGTTCTCCACACTTAGACTGAACATAGCCCTTTTTAGGTGGGCTTGGGATTTCAACCATTGTGTCCCATTGATGTTGCAATGCCTCTTGCAACTACACAAATGAAATATGCACATATTCAATCTGAATTTGATAAATCCATCAAGTTTATTGAATTAACTCATCACATCTACTATTAGGTTCTTGATATGCTCGATAAATTCAACGTCATGATTATAATCGATTACCACATAAATTTCAAGTGGGTGACAAGGTTTGGTTTCCTTTGTAGAAGGAACGACTTGTTGGGGCCCATCGGAAGCTTCAACCTCTCTGATGCAAGCCTTACAACATCACCAAGGTTATGGGTGATAACATTTTTGAGATAAATATCCCCCCATTCCTTGGCCTGCTTCAATATGGACTACCTTCGGTCATACTTTCCACCATTGTTGGACCCATTAGACATTGTCGATCATTTGAAACCAACAGAGCTCAAACTATATTGCATTGAACAACACGCAATTTATTGAATCATGGACACACAAATTAAGAACACTCACCAATATAGGATCCAACTGTATTAGGTTGTCAAAGTTGGCAAGCTCCCTCACCAAGGCAAGTGGCTCACCAGGAACCAAGTTCAATAGAAGTTTCCCCATCTCATGGAGGAACTCAACACAATGGAGACCATTACTTCCTAAGGAGATAGGATTGATCTAGGTGGATATTAGTGGACACTCGTTTATTCCACTTGGACCCATAACACTATTTCCTATCAGTTTCTTATTTTTTAGCACAGTTTCTTATTTTTGCGGTTTTCTATTTTTGGTAATATTTAGGACTTGAACTTTCGGAGCCGTTTTGAGGCCCTGGGCATAATTTTTTGGGGAAACAGGAAAATGTGAGTCAAATTTTATGTTTGTATTCAAAAGTTTTTTTCCTTAGATATACTTTTTTAACAATCTATCGTGTGTGCCAAACGCATATCGTATGCCAAAGTTACAACCTTGGGACATTCCAACTAACCCCATCACGGCCCATAAGCTTTTGGTGCTTCATCTCCTAGGGTTATGTTTTTTAATGTTTATGGTTTCTCATTATTCATTCATGACAAAAAGGCCTCAAAGCCTCATTGTAACATAGTTCAGAAGGCATCTAGCCATCACATCTCTTCTCAGAGATAGGCTACCATCGCCCGAGCTAATTTTCTTTCATTCCGCATGTAAATAGTTTTCAACATTTGCTATTTATTAATTAAAGTTTTGTTTTGTTGTATCATTGTATTTTTTTTAAATCTGTATTTCATTTCGTTCCTTCATAAATCTGAATCAGAGTGCATCCTCTTATTTTCTGAAGCGTGATAAAGATAAAAACAATGATGGTGTATTATCTAGAATAATGGATCCAAATGTAAGTCACAACTATTTTTTTAAGTATTAATGGTTCATGTTTATTTTAGTTATGTGCTTTTGATATTATTTTTCCAACATTATTAATTTCACATTTGGATCATTAGTTTAAAACTAACATTATTATTTTGACATTGATGTTATTAATATAATGTTGATGTTCTTTATATCTAAAAGATTTTGTTGATTACCTTCTCTAATATTTCTAAAGGCATGTATCTCAAGGCTTTGGTCCTCTTCCCTAGTCCATGTAACCTTGCATTATTAAGGTGTTTTCAAACTCCGTCTCCTAGTTACAAAGTCCTTTTGATCTAATGTTTATCATGCCTTGCATTATACCTTCCTTTAGACTTGTTTAGTTTCTCTTGAGCCTATAAGTGTATTCTTCTTATCCTACTTATGCATCACTTGAGGTTATTGCACTTGCGTCAAGTTTTCCATATACAATATCCAATTTTATTGGTGTTAAATATCCAAAACAAAGTTCGAAATGAGACTTAGTAGTGGAAGTGTTGATAGCTCTATTATAATAATTTTTATCTAACCAAATTTTCGTGCCAACTCCTTAGATGCTTATGATTTTAACCTCTCCAAAATTTGAACCAAATTTTGATTTACTACCTTTGTCTACCCATCAATCTATGGGTGAAAGGAAGTAGATCTCTTTCACTTGGTATCCAATTTTTTCCATAGTCAATGTATAGGTGAAAGGCAATGGATATATTTAATTTGATATCCAACTTTTTCCATAATCAATGTGTGGGTGAAAGGCAGTGGATCTCTTTAATTTGGTATCCAAATCATCCCATATGGATGTCTGAAATACTTGGAGGAATCTAGTACCTCTATTTGAAATGATGCTCCTAAGGATTCCAAAGTGCACCAAGACCCTTTCAAAGGACAACTTTGTAACTTCTTGTCCTTGATGGTCTTCTTACAAGTCGTTAAAATGCACATCTTATAAACATGTCTCCAACCACACATAGGTTTTCATGCCCTCTTCTTATCCTTGGAAAACCACTAATAAGTCCATGGATATGCTTTCCCATGGCTTTGTAGGGACTGAAATTGGACTTTATTTTCATTGCTTCCTATTGCTAAGCTTGCTTATAGAACATAAAATACAATCTCTATAATTATAACTACTTCATCTTACATATAGGCCAATAAACATGCCTCTACAAGTTAGCCTTAATCTTCTCAACACGGAAATGACAAACAACCTTGAAGGTGTGGAACTCCCTTATCAATTGTCCTCTTTCTTCCGTTGGTTCATAAATCTTTCCCAATTGTATATGGTAATTAACTTCTAGTGATTCTTTCTATCCTTGTAGCTACTAATACACCCATTTGAAGTCCTCATCTTCAACATACTCCTCTCTATATGATTTAAAATTTAATGCCTCCATGTTAATATGGTTTTCAGAGCTATAATCTTTGGTCTTGGTAACCTACATAAAAAAAAATAGTTAACTTGTTCACTATTTTTTTAAAATTTAATCACCAAATGAAATTGTTGTAGAAATTTCATCCATTTATGGTGAATTACTTGTTGTAGTTTACTCTAAGTCTATAAGTATTATAAAGGTTGGTGTCAACATCGATAATGATAACCTTACCCAAGAAATAGTACTTCCATTTCTTTACTACTTGAACCAGGTTATAGAGCTCCTTGTCATATGTAGGGTAATTTAACATTACTCCCTTGAATAGATTTGAATGATAGAAATCCAATATTCTCCTTGCATTAATAGACCTTGCATAGTGTACCCACTAGCATCAGTTTGTATTCCAAAATATTTCTACATGGACAATAGTGCTAGGATTAGGGCTTGACTAATATTTTTCTTTAGTTCTTCAAAGGATATCCATGAGTTCCTACCTTACAATAAATTCTTACCACTGGCTATTATAGCATGAATTGGTGTTGACATAGGTGAAAATGGTGTTGTGAACTTTCTTAAATATTGAACAACTCCTACAAAATCTTAACTTACACGACATTAATAAGAGTGGTCCATTCTAGAATGGCCTTTATTTTTACAAAATAAATCTTCAACTCACTTCCACTAATCATATCTCCCAAGTATACCAAAGACTACTTAGAAAACTTGCACTTCTTGATGTTTCCCCAGTGTTTATAATGCTTGATTCATATGTAACATATGTTCCTTCCAATTCAAACTAAAGATCAAAATTTCATCCAAATAGACTATGAAAAATGAATCTACAATTCAATGCAACACATCATTCATTAGATGCATAAAATTAGTTGGTGTCTTACTCAAAATATAAGGCATCACTAACCACACATAAAGGCCTTGATTTATCTTAAAAATGACATTCCAAATGCCTTATTCTTTGATCTAGACCGGGAGAACTTTAAACATCATAACTAATCTAAAATGTAATCAGTATAACACAAAGGGTATTGATTCGTAAGAGCGATATTGTTTAATTACTTATAGTTAATGCATGTTCTCCATGTCCTATCATTACTTGGAAACAATGTGACTAGGAACTGCATTGTGATGTACTTGCTTCAAAATTTTCTTCACTTCATTATTATTAGCTTATTTTTCACCCTTAGGATGGGGGAGAGACCGTATCTCAACTCACATCAATTGAGGGCTAAGATACCCCTCCCATATCCTTGGATAGAAACACTACCATTCCCCATCACTCCAATTCCTTAAGAAGAGTGAGATGCATCACTCTGTCTTAGTTGGCCAGGAGAAATGAAGTTGTAATCAACACTTGTTGCCTTCAACAAGTTAGCAATGATGAGTCAAATATTCTAGAGTTTGGTTTCACAGGATGATGAATTTGAATTTGGATAAGATGACTAGGTATGGATTAAATATATGAATGCTTGGCCTAACTTCTCTTAGCACTAGGTTTCCATATTCATCCTCCCATATCTATGAGAAGCTTATGTAATGAGACCCATCCAAGGGAGGGGGGAGAGAGACACAAGTTAATACCCTTATGCTAGTGTATTTATTAGGAATAATTGTTTCCATTGTTATGGTGAGATTGATCATGGAAAGTGAATCAAGGAGGTGAAGGAACGAAGGTAGCTAGGAGGGAACTTCTCTACACCACGGTATAATTGTAAGTGGTTCCTATCTTTATTAGTGTAAGATATGTTATATTTATCCCTCAATAATGGTATTATGTGTTTATGCTTGATAATTGGATCTTAATATACTTGGATTTATAATTAGATTAATTTTTTTACACTAATAACTCTTCATTTGGAGACAAGTTGTTCACTTTTTTGTGGTGGTGTGTGTAGGTCACAGGAATTTGTAGAGAAAGAAAGATCTATAGAGATAAAGTAAGTTAATTCATGGTTGGTGTAGTAAAAAACCACACTAAAAAATTAAGAATGAAGGTATACCTATTTTTGACCTCCTCGGAAGGTCTAGGGTAAAACACAAATAGTTTACCACCAATATCTACAGATCTAAGGGAAAGATTTGTGGAGCAATATTACTTTTTTGATAGGAACATTTTATGCAAAGAAAACTAACGACTCCACTGGGGAGATATCATTGATCTCTCCTCATACATTTCAAAATTCTTGGGTCATTTTTTTTTCCAGAATTCCCTAGTGATTGATATCTTTTTGGTGTATTTTCTAGGTTAAATCCATGATTGTTTGATTAGACCTCACTGAAGAAGCCTAATGTTATGTCCTATGTTGATATAGTGATATTTATATAGTCATCACCCTCTGCACACTACAAGGGAGTGATAATGAAGTTTCCATTGCCTTTTTCTCACCCAAACATAACAATTATGCTTGTAGAATTCCTTTTTGGTTGAGATAGTAGGTTTTTGTTTCCTAGTTTGAGCTTGCATATGATTCGTTTGGTTGTCTAAGGAAAAGATCACTTTTGGATCAATTCTAGAAACCTAATTTCTCTATGCATCTATCTAATTTGGGAGAATTTGGGATTAATTTTCTTTACTTGAATCACCTTGTTTGGTGAAGCGTGACCCAAGTAATGTCCCAGGTGGTTAAAACTTGATCTAGTTTGTTGATTAGTACTTGTCTCTTATTCCAATTGAAAATTTTCATGGAAAATCAAGGGTATGGTGGATTTTTAATTATTTTGGGTGTGTTTCCTTGTTGAAACATTGGGGGATCAGTTTCTTTGTTGCCATAATTTTTTTGCAGATCCAAATTTTCTTTGCTACCTATTTATATGACTTTGTTTGCATTCTTAGATAGGTAAAACACCACATATGATTTTATCACAGATTATTTCTTTTGAGTACTTGTGGATGCCAAATTGCAGTACTAATCTTGGATTGATTGAACAAGTTAGTGATCAATTTCTTATAAAAATTTGGAGTGACCATTAAGAGAGTGTGAGGCTTCTTGTATCATTTGAAAAAGGAAAATATCTATCTTTCCATTATTAAATAGTGTTCATTTAATTCAAATAATTCCATCTTGCATATATTGTGCATTTTTGGTATTGGTCAAGATTATTCCTAAAACACCATAAAAAGTTTCACTCATTACATTCTGATTAACAACAATTATTAAAATATGAGAACTAATAAAGGCTACCGATACACTATTGTGTTTATAACAAACCAACATAGAATAAGTTGTAGGGCCTTGAATACAATTGGAGATGCAACTCTTCAAGGCCGCAAAAATAAAGTCACAAAACCCATTGTAGCATAGATTGTTTGTTTGGAAGCTCCTCTAACATAGGATTCAAGCATGAGGTCACATTGGGAGCATGTGGAGAGATGTCCCCTCTTAATTTATTTTTCAATGTTTCTTGGATTGTGTACATCCAAGGATTACTTGTGGGCACAAGGTTCACTTTGAGAAAACCCTCATAGAAGTTTCAAGATTATTTTTCCTTCCCATACATATGGTCCCTACCCATAAATTCCCCCCCGACCTTGTGATTATGAAGTGGTGCCTCAGTTTCCATTCTTTAGGGAACCTAATATTGATGTGTTTTCATGCCACACATTAAATACAATGATTCTGAAACAAACAAAAAAAAATTAGTCAGCCCTAATGTTGCAACTCTTTTTCATATAAGGTCGGTAAGGATGGTTTCTCCTTTTGAATAGAGAGAAGAAAATAAAATACATCAGAAAGAAGGAAATTTCTCATGTTTATCTTCTCATTTGATATCCCTATTTCTCAGCTTCAGCTAGCATTTTGTATCATCAAAAACAAATATCATATGCCAAAAATATTATTATTTTCCCCACATATATCCATTACTTCTTTTCTATCATTATTTCCATTATTCATATCATATCTTTGTTTTCCATTTTCCTAATTATAAATTATTTCATGTTGAATAATCCTACCTCCTCTCCCCTTTTTACTTTTTCATTTTCCAGTTCATATTCCTCCACACACTTCTTTCTCCACACATTATATTCCTCCTCATAAACCTTTACCTCTGCACATTACTTAACCCACTTCATATTTATCCATAAAACCCTTCTCTCCACACACACCTCTCACACTTCATGTTTTATTGCTTTTTTATTTTTCCCTTCATTCTTTCCTTCACACACTTGTTTTATTATTTAGTCATTTTTACCCTTACTTTTACTTTTCACACTTATCTTTGTTTCCATTTTCTCATATCTCACCTTTGCATTATTAATATTTCCATGGCATTGTTATCCTATGTTATTTTGGCAATCTACTTATGACACAAGGTAGCCAACTGGACATATCCCTTCGTGACACTTGGAAGGTATTAGTTGGGCAAAGATGACTAGGCAATGACTTAGCATAATGATTGGGCAATTATGAGGTGGTAACCAAAAATTATACCATGTGTAAGCTACACAAGGTTTTGTGGCTCTTTCTATTTCATACACAAATAATATAAAAATTCCATCTCTTTATAAAGCATTATAAATCCCCTCCCATAATGCATTTCAGATGAGTAAAGTGGTTTTACAAATAGAAAGGCCAAAATTCGTGTGGAGTAGATCAATGGTTGTTGAGTCACTTCCAACAAATCAACAATGGTTGAGTCATGAAATTTTCAAAGCCATAACATGATTTTTTGGTGTCTTTTTTGGGAAAATGAGAGTTTATTGGAAATATAGAAGAATGAACAACATTTTGGGAGTGATTTCCAAGGCTAAAATTATATATATTAGCTTAGAAGATCAAAGAACAATCATGACCAATTTTGGGCTTATCACCAAATTATTTTTTAAAATGATTTAGAAAAAGGGAAATATGGAATATTTGAAGTGGAACCCAGCTTGGAGGATGAATTCCTAACTTCATATATTGAAAATGAATCTTTATTCAGTGAACATGAAGAGGAAAAACCTAAACATCAAGTAGTTTCAAAGATGAAGATAATATTATAACGGGAGAGAATAACAATGAGAAGGGGGTTGTTGAGAGAGAGAATTCATTCCACTAAGCATCCTTCTGCAATTTGGTAAGTGTCCTTTATATTATTTTGAAGCAATTATGTTTCTTTATCCATAGTTTTTTATCATCCGTATTTATGATTTTTTTTATAAATTTGTAAATTTGATCCCTGACTACAATTTCTCTCATTCTTCCAGGTATCTTCATATTAACTAGTCCACGGGAATTCAATCCCAGTCCCTTGGGGATGAACGCCTTTACATTTTACATTTAAGTATTAGGATTTTTTAAAGTATTATAAGGATTTACTTTTTTTCAACCCAAAGGAATCAATAACTAGATCAATCTCATACTCGCATAACATGGGGTCGGTTTTTGCCACTACCATTATACCTTTGCGGGCCTATGAATTGTCCTCCTATCCATAGACCGAGTCACGATCAGGGGATCGAAACTTGGATGTCTTAGTTTGCATGATTTTACATCACTTCAATCACCAATTTAGCTACCCCCCTGGGACACTGTATGAACTTACTTTATTCAAAAACTTAAATTCTATAAAAATGTTCTTTGACATTCACAGAGAGCTATTTCCAAGAGGGAATGTCATTTGTGGTTTCTAGACTTTAAAGCAATGAAATATCATGAATGATCACCTATTGTCTTTATGATTTTTAAATATGTTATGTTCCTATACTAATAGGAGTCATAATTTTTTAATATTTGAGGTCAAATCTATAATATGTACATATTTTTGCTTTCTGCAAATGTTTTCCAAATTAAAAAATAAAAATAAAAAATAAATAAATAAATAAATAAAATAAAATAAAAATTAAAAAATTAAAAAATGTAAATAGGGTACTTCCTAAAAGAAAAGTCAAAGGACAAAAAGAATTAAAAAAGGTCAAAAAAGATGAAAAAATGAACCCCAAGAAAGAAAAATACCATGAAAGTGTGCAAGACAAAATGCCACTACTATTTATTTTTTATGCAGAATAAAAGATTGTGTGTAGCTTGTTACCTTTGCCACAATTCATGGATGGTCAAAATGCTTAAACTTGGCTATTTCATGTTTTCAATTTTATGCTTAGAGATAGAGAATAAAATATGATCAAACTGTTTAATCTTGGAAGATAAGTAGATAGGTAGAGTAAATAAAAGGAGCTCAACAAATTTAATCTAAGCCCTTGGATGTAATAAGGTTAGACTTAGATAGATTACTCTTGTAAAAGAAAATAAAATGTTTTGATAAGGATTTGTCAGCTTAAGTGCACCCTAATAAAGAGGAGTAAAAATGGTAGGATGAGTAGGTGGGTAAGTAGTTGAATGGTTGCAGAATTGTGATGATTGATTAGATAAGATCATATCATTCACCTTCATCATCAAATTTCTAAGTATGGATGAAAATTGAGCATTTACCAAAGTACACAAAGTCAATTAATTAACCTCCCTCATTCATTACATTTTTCACTTAACTAATTTCCAAGGAAAGTCTTAAAGTACCTAAAATCTTAAGTTAAAGGGGCTCAGAGCATTTCTCTGACTTCTGGAGGGACCGGACCCTCAGCCCAATAACTTATAGGTCCTAAGTACTAAAGGTCCCCTCATAAGCATTCACCCCCCTTCAAATTCACTCATATTCCCAAATAAACTTACTTTCCCCTAATAAACCCATTTCTCTAAGGATAAAACCTTAGAAAAGTGATCACCTCCCATGTAAAAACCCCTTTTTACAAAAACTCACAAATATACACTTAGCCTAAGTTTTTATTTTTTCTATGTGAAAAGCAAAAACAAATTGCAAAGAAATCATTTTACACTTAGCGCTAAAACATTCTCCGCCTTCGCTCATATTAATTGGTAACTTTATTTATATTAAACTCCTGAGAAAATAACCCTTTTCCCTATATATTTATTAAAAACCCCTTATATTAATATCTCGTCCTGAAGTTTGAAACATAAAATTTATTAATATCATGAATGATTAATGGGTTAATTAGTCGATCAGTGACTAATTAAGAACCAAAACCCTCTACCGAATAAAAGAGATTAATTAACTGATCTGCGGTTAATTAATAATCGACCTCCGCCAATGAAATCACCCCTGATGCCCTTAATACGCCATAATCTATTAATTAACTTAATCTGGCCATGCTTAAACCTCCTCCAGGCCCCTCCACTAAACCTCATGTCAAATCCTTGCCCCGATCACCGTGCGATTAGGCCCCATTTTATCTGACGGTTGACGTTCATATCGGGCGGCCTCCCCTCGAAACCACTCTAGCCCAAAAGTAGTGCAAGCTAAACCCGCTTACCGCCTCCCACTAGACAACAAAATGTCTCATCCCTCGCTTAACTCCAAATGCACCTTTCTTGTGTACCTGCCAAAGCAATTGACTTTGCAAATAAAACTAAAAAAAGTCATTGTTTTTAGTTTTATCGTGAAAAATACCGCTCAGACCTCCATGCAAGCACCAGAGTACGTGCAACTATCAACCCATGTCCAACTGCCAACTTGTTGAAGCTGCTAAACTCCCATATCACCCTTCAGTCACATATGCTTCCTGAAAACCATGCACAGTCGCCCATCAATCCATTCAAAGTTGAAACCAGGTATTTACCCAAAATCACTGAGAAACCCTATTTAATTCCCAAACCTTTACTCAATTGCTTTAAGTTATTAAGTAATTCAGCAAAACAATTACCCAGCAATCCTCAACTACTCCAAATTGAACCAATTTTCCCCCAATTTGCAGAAAACCTTTCGTCCCTGTCCTTGAATCCACAAGAACCAAGGATGGTTGCACCAATTGCATTAAATGTCCTACCAATCCGTACTCCCCATAGGGATTTAGACCTTCTCCCGTTGCCAGACAATGACTTTCAAACCAAAGACACCTTTGTCCAAGAATCCCCACTAAAGCTATACTGCAGGTACAGAGACCAGTATTTAAACCACACAGACAAAATAGGTCTTTGGGAATAAGGTTTGCCCAAATACCAATTCCCCAGTGTTCATATCTTCCCTGAAATTGTCCATTATTTCCATATGAACTATAGTCCCAGCCAAAGAGCAGTGATGACTCCTGACCATACTGTATTATTTACCATCACTGCTGAATCCATCAATGAAATGTTGTAGTTGCAACCAGGCCAAAACCTAACCCCCCTTTTTGTTGGAGACCTGCTTAACAGATTCCCTAAAGTCACATCCATCAAACTTGCTCAGTTATTCTAGACCTTCATTAGGGAAGAGCAATACATTCCAAAGGACCCTCCCCCATACATGTGGACCATATTCTCTGAACTTGGCTGAGACATCATAGCAATGATATCTAGTGTGTTAGGCCAGACTACAAGTGAATTTGTTGATGAGATTATTATAGCCTTCATGTCCATTTACACTCCTAGATAGCCCCCTGCCATCATGTTTGACTATGCTAAGTTCATTGCAGATAAGATGCATGATCAATTCATGAGAATGGACAATGAAAGAGTATTCAAATATTCATCAGTTTTATATCATCTTTTCCTGTACTATCAAGCTGATAAATTCCCATTTACACTCCAAAATATTGATACCAAAGGCAACCCTAGATCAGTAGTCTTTTGGACTTCATTAATCCATCAATATGACTCTCCATATACTTATACAGATTTCATATATCTCTTTGTGCACCCAGTGGAAACTATGTTGTTAGGAAGTCCTCCCCCCAGAATCAGTGCAGATATCAGGAGGGTCCTACAGTTGTCCAAACAATATAGAGTGGGAGATTGGTACTTGTACCAAAATCACACTAAAATCAGAATATATGGTTGTGAGTTAGCACCCTACAAACTGCTAGCATACCTCCCCATGAGATTGCTTGCTATGGAGTACTACAGGAAAATCATTAATTCAGATAAGGTACATTTTATGAAGGCCAAGAAGAAAGTTCAACTCAGAATAAAGGACCAGCTTGGCCCCTTTATATGCAAAAATAGGGAAGTTGGAAAGGAAGCAGAATAAATCCTTGAAAAGCTGAAACTGAAACAAAGTTTCATATGGAGATATGACTCTTTAGATTTCATCTGTAATAGAAGAAAAAAGAACAAATTTTCTCCCTATATCCACCATAGAATTCCTGAAATAGAACAATATGCAAATCAACTAGAATGGGTGGAGAACACTTTAGTAGATCGAGATAGCACAGAAGTTGTTGTCAATAATGTGTTGATTGATCTAGAAAGAAGACTTGATGAAGATTCCTTTGTATAGGTGCCAGGAGAATCCCAATCCCAAAGGGAAACACAGGAACACAATGAGAAACTAGCAGAAGAAGGACCTCAAGAGTAAGAAGAATCAGAGCAACCAGACATATCAGAAGAGCTGGCTCAGCCAGAACACATCATGAGTAATCCTCCTATTGTACAGACTCCTCTAAATGAGGAGAAGAATCCCAAAAGAGATAGAGAGGAGGCCACTCCTTTTAGCAGACCTGTTGAACAGAATTATGTCAAGAGGTAAAGGTTAAATCCTTTTTTAGAACAAGAGTTTACAAAGGAAACAACTGGAACTACAAGTACAGAAAGAGTAGAGAGCAGGCAGACCACTCCCTCTGGAGGTACACAAGAACCTTCCACTACACAAGCTCAAATGATGGAAAGACAATAGAGCATGGAAGTATCCTCATTCAGGGCTCCAACTGGCCAGAACTAGGACATTAGAGAGAAATACAAAGAAATAAAGGCCAGAAATGAAAGATTGAAGGCCCAAAGCTATGCACAATACCTTAAAATGGCTCCCACTAATCAAACAAGGCTAATGTCAGCATTTGATGTAAAAGAAGGTAAGATGCAAATGAATTTCATGAAGCCTACCACACAGCAACCCAGGTCTATAGCAAATTACTTGAAAACAGATTTTTAGGTGTTGGCGAAGGATATACATCTTATCAACCAAATAGAATTACACAAGCAGACCTGAGATATGGTATATTCCACATTGACCAACAAGGCCATTGCAGCACTTCAACTCCAAAATTCGTTGAATATCAGCACAATTCCAGTTAAAGAAGGCCTCTTCACAGGCCAAGGATACCAAGATAAAGTCCTTATAGGACTTAATCATAGAGTTGGGGCATGTTCCCAGGGATATAAAGGTTGCAGAAAATCTAATCGAAAAGAAAAATGATGACATAGCTACATTAAAAAAGCAGCTCAAAATTCCTCCTCTGCATCGTCCACAAATTGCTGAAGTGTTAGAAACTCGGAAGGAAGAAGAGCTTATGGACTTAGTTCTTAAGCTGAATGATCAACTAAAAGAAATAGAGAAAGAGTTGGATAACTTGATTCAGTCTAGACAAAGTGAGTTGGCCACGACTCCACAGATTATCATTCCTATAGTCTCTACAGCAGTTCCCTCCACATTGGCTGCTTCCTTAGCACCAACAGTTCCACCAGCTACAGCTATGCCAGTCACAGGTACATCTACAAGTGCAGGGACATCCACAGAAAAGACAGCTAAATTGGTAAAAGCCATGGAGGAAATGACTATCCAGGCTACTGAACTCAAAAAGCTTAGAGAAAAAGTGTCAATTTTGAAAACTGATTGCAAACTTGCACAAATACAACAGAAGGAAAAATCTTAGAAGAATCAAAGAATGGGAGAAAGGATAAAAGTCCTTGAAAAGGACTTGACATTGCAACAACCATTAGGAGATATAAAGGAAATAATTTGGGCCAACATTATTGACTCTGTTAATGATGTTTGGCCATCTATTCAAGTAATTTTTGAGCAAACTAAACTTGTGAAAGTGGCCACCGAAGCAATTCATAAGACAAGAGAAGAGTTGGGAGACAAGCCTGAAGAGGCCAACCAATTGATAGCACTCTTGAACAGCAAGAACAGGTATCAGCTAGATGAACTGGGCATAGAATATAGGACAGGGACCATTATAGAAATCAAGAAGATTCTTACTAAAAGGAACCTTATGCTCAATCTTGAGAAAAAATGCCAAAGCATCCAAGCTGATATTGATAGATTTATGAAAAAGTTTGGTATTTTAAGGGAAAAAGGACTCCCCAGTCCTATGGTAATCCATGACAAGATTATGACCCAAGATGATTATGTTGAAAGACTAAACAAGTTGGCCAGCAGCCAAGCTAGTACTTCAGGGGTAAAAGCTCTGCCCATAGGAAAGGTATTATATGATAATCTGGAAAATCTGTTTTTCCTAGAGCATGAGGTAAAGCACCTGTTCATCAACAAGCCAAATTTTTCCAAGTACACCAAAGCTGATGAGATATATAGAAAGATGCTAAAGATGAAATTACCTGAAGGTGAATGGTGGATGAAATTAACAGATTTACTATAAAGTTACTGTAGTAAATCTATATGGCAGCCAGGTAAAACAGATGAAACAAGGTCAAAGTGTAGCAGATAAAGAGTATTAGTAGGTAGAAGACATGAAGTAATTCCAACACACAGACATCAAGCAACTGAAAGAGCCAAATATAAATTACAACAACCAGCATAATCACAATAAAAGGGACAACAAGAAGGCAGTTCTCCATTTGTCTCTATCTTCATGCTTGAAGATATTTTTGGTTTCCTAGAATAATTCTCATATTGTTTTTTTTTTTTTTCTACGTAAAGACTGAGCTAATATATTAAGAAAAAGAAAAGTATTTACAAAGAGGGTCTGGCCTCTGAGGATGAATAAATTCACCCTCCATCTGGAAAACATAACAGGTGCAGAAGGCTGCCTGAATTACAACGGAACTGGAAGTTTGGATTTACAAAAATAGATGCATTGAAAATGAGCATGGAAGTAACAGTTGCCTTAGGACTTCCTCCATACCGAACCTTAGCAGCATAATTACGACACCAAAGATCCTCTTTCCTCTGCTCTCTTCTTGCTGCCATTGCCATTTTACTGATAGAGGGTAAAATGGTTGGTGATTCCAGAAGTCTGGAAACACTACTGGAACTGGGTACACCTCTATTCTTAAAACAAAAAATGGGCATCTCTGACAGAGTGAGACCCCTCCAAGACTTCAAAATTTGTTCAATTTTCATCAATCAAAACTTCAAAATTCGCCTGCAAAGGCTCACCTTAAACGTTTTTGTCCAAGTCTGGAATATGCGCATCTTCATTCATTAACTGGCTGGAACTCGGAGGAAATTCTGTCTGTTGAGACTGACCCATAACCCGAACATGCTCGTCAGAATGAGCAGCGTCTGGAGGAGGATTATCGTTGCTCAGTTCCGCCCTCTCTTGCGTCATGCTGGCTTGTGCCAGCTCCCCTGCATCGTCCTCCTGGCTCTCAGAATCATCATCCTCTTCCTCTGTTGCAATAACCGTGATAAGCAGTGAAACCTTGGATCGATTTTTCCTGCACCTAAATGTAAAACTGGAAGTGTGCATTTGGCTATCGTGCTGGTCCGACTCCTCAGATGGAGAAGACGGTGGAGAAACCATGGCCAGAGGTTGAATTGCCCTTGCTTGGGCCTCCTCCCTTCCGCTGATGCCCAAAACCCCTCCTCTTCTCGGAACACCACGTCTTCTAGGCACCATAATGGACTGCTGGGCCAAACTCTGAGTACCCACTACCAAAATCCTCGTCCTACAGCGATGGAGCTCCCCCTGAACTAAGGTATTTCCTCTGTCTCCACTCACGCTAACGGCAATAACATTCTCTCCCCTCTGCTCATCGCAGAGCCTTATAACATCACAGACACTCATGATCTAAAATCGATTCTCCTTAATGGCGTTCTCTGTGCGGAATTCTCTGGAATCCGCCATTCCGAAAACCAACACAATGGCGTACAGTGCTATGGAGCTCACCTCACGCGAACCCATCTCCCCTGCTGCCGTTACCTCCATTCAGTGTTTAATAGCATTAAAGACTGGTATCGCCATCTGGAATGGCCTTCCCACCAGCTCTTAAGTTCACGCCAGCTGCCCTTTGCTGGTTACCTTTATAACCACCCGCATCCGGGTAATAATTCTCATATTGTTATGAGATATTTTGCAACATTTTTTGTATGAATACCTCACATTTTTAAGTAATAAGGGTGGATTAAAATACATTTTTGTAGACATTTTATATCAAGTTAAGGAGCTATTGTAATCAAGACTGGACTAGTTTTGCTAGGTCATGAAATAAAGCTAAAGACATTTCACTGAATTCTTGTGCACAGTTAGAACCAAATAAGTATTATCTTCATTTTTAATTATTGTTTTCTCGTCATGTTATAAATATTGACATGTTTTCTCTATGAAATCTGAATAGTAAACATGGAATGATATTTCAGAATTAGTTGTAATGCTCTTTGTCTTGTCTATTTACTTTCTCATTGTTTTCTACTAAACTATCTTGGTCTGGGAATTCTTAATTGCTCCCTTACTTCCATAGTTTCCCCCCTTAGGTCCATAGTAAAGGATTCTTAGTTGCCCTTTGCTACTGATCTCCTTCTATTCTTCATCTTGATCCCGGTTTAAGAATTCTTCATTGCCCTTTTACCCTGGTTAGGACTACCTCATCCATTTGAACTTGCAGATTTGCTTTTTGCTATGCTAGCATGCCCTGTGAACTCCTCATTTAGTAATTGATATAATCCAATTAAGCCACTCTTTGATTGACTCCATAGCCCAATGGCCTGAATACTTGCTCTGCCCATCTGTTCCCTTAAGTCCACCACCCAATCAAAACCAAAACATCATCAGCATTAAGAACTAGCCTAAAATCCTACTCAAAACAAAGTTAAATTATAAAGAGAGATCCCTCTCTGGACTTAGGTTGGATAGAACCTGAGTCTAAAAGATTAGGTTTGTGGTTACCTTGGATTATTCCTTCTTTTATAACTTCTAGGGAAGACTTCTAAGTGATAACAAAATACATGAAACTATTTTAGATCTCTTTGAATATATAAACCATATTCTCTATATTATGTCTATTGATTTGCTTCAAATGGGTTCTTCTCATGATATGTGAATGGATGTATATAGTGGAATGAATCTTAAGAGTACATTAATTTCTTGTATCATTATTTTATTTTTATTTTAGAACATCTAGTCAACTCACAGGTGAATGTGATGAATGTTGCTCTTTATATATTTGAGTTATTTGAATATTTGAGTGAGTCAAAAGAGGAGTACCACCTCTATAAAAACATATAGGGAACCTCAAAACAAGACCTAGGAATTTGACTCTTTCCCTTGACAGGAAAATACATCAACACCTACCTAGGTGACTATGGGTAGGAAGTGTGTATGGCACCTAAGATAGATGTTGCATCACCATATTAATTCTCTTGGGGGGTGACGCTTAGTGACATTTGAGATGTCACTTGTGTCGGTAAAGGATAATATAGGGAGGTTAGCATAACTATTTTTTCTATCTTCATTAGTTAGACCCAAGCCCTAATCATCCTAGGTTGATCTCCAAAAGGTCCATGTATCCTTTTGGTTTTCTTGTTGTTATCTCTTAGATATTACTAGGAGTGTGATGTTTTGAGTCTAGTCATCCATAGGGGTGCCTTGTCTAAATTAATTAAATATATATATTCACCATGGCTGACCAAATTGTTTGTCAATATCGAAGACTTCAAAACCTTCCTCTATGATAGGAAGGCCTACCACCACAAATAAATAGTACAAATTCAAAAATAGATGACTTAGATTGAGAAGAGCCTAAGAGAGTTTTGATTTTCTCAAAGGGGAGAAAGTAGGTTATTCTTGAGGTAGTAGATGAAGTCTACCAAGCAATGCAAATCCGCCTTTGACTAATCTTATTGATCTTTTACTCATTCAAGTGAATGATAATTTTAACTTTTAGAAACCTTTTTCATTATTCTCTCATCTAATGGCTAGTGAGAGTAGAGCCTTGAGAATGGGAGACATTGGATCATATTCAAAATATATATTGGGATGTGTACTTTGATTTCCTCATTGCCTTTGATTAGTGCAATGGGTCTAACTCCTTCCACATCCTTTACATCTCCATTCTCTATTTAGGAAATGCCACAAGGTGCTTCTAAGCCTCCAATGAGTATCCATAGTCATGCAACGTCCCTTCCCCCCATTAGTTTTTTCTTCTATGTGGAGGGATTCAAAGATCACAACCTGGATTTGGGTGGTTTACACCTAGCTCCTCTATCCCTATGGTCAATATAACTTTATTTAGTTTAGAACAATCAATTATGAGGAGTCTTCCTCGGGGGTCTATGACTATTCCCATTCATTATAGGGGAAAAAGTGTTTTCATAGTGTTATATAACACTTGGGGTAGTACGCCATAAGGAAGAATTCCATTCCTTGGATGCCCAAGTTCCTTTGGGGGGGATGTAGAAATAACTTGAAATTTATAGCCTATAATGACTTCAGACTAGAAAAAATAGACACAAATTTCTTCTACTCAATTTGCAGAAGGGAAAACATACAATAGAAACACATGCATTAATTTAATCACAATGAACACATCTTGTACTGGGGAACCCAACCGGGAAAAACCTCTCCTTTGTTTGTATTGTATCACATGAGAACAATGATCTATTACAATGGAAACTTCAATCCTTGAAGCTCAACCTGCACTGCAATTTTAATCTCCTCTTGATTCTGCTCTACCCAATACTTAGGAAAAATAGGTCGCCTTCTTCCTCCTATTTCCATATGCAATTTATACTCCTAAAGAATAGGGAAGACCCTATTTCCTTGTGCAAATCCAAGAGAATAAGCTCACCTACTACATGCAAACAATGTATGCTCACTAGTATACAATAATGATTACAATTATGTATTTTCCTTTAAATTCACTAGGAAATTGAAATTGCATGCATGAATAGGGTTATTTTTAGTAAATTGACTATTTAACTGAGAAATCAGTGAGTTAAAAATAGTTATAACTACTCAATTGAACTCATGTTGACTCTATTCTAGACTAGAGATCAGATAAATTAGTTTCACTAAATATAACTCTACTAGATAGCTAGATCTTAGCAATCAACTCATGCACAACTCTACTTCTTTCCCACAAACTCGAATTGACTGACTTAACTGAGTGATTTTTCCATGTCCCTCCTACTAACTGCAACTCAAGTCATCCTGATAAAGTGGAAATTGAATTTCTCCATTTAACTAAGCCACAAGTGAAATGAAGCCTTTTCTTGCTAAAATTTAATACTCACTCTTAGCAAGAAAAGGGTTTTGAACAACCTCAATCATGATCCTGTGGAACTCAAACTTGCCTCTTGATAAAGCCTTTATCAAAATGTCTGCATCCTACTCCTCTATAGGAATGTATTGTAATATGAAAATCCTCCTCTACACACATTCTCTCAGGTGATGGTACCTGATGTCTATATACAACTTTGAGAGTTTTATATAGAGTTTTCAGAGAGTTTTATACAACTCTGATTATCACAATGGATCAATGTAGGCTCCATCCCCTAATTTAAAATACCAACTAGGGTCTTCCTCATCCAAATAGCCTCGCATGTTGCTTGCCTAGCAGCCATATACTCGGCCTCTATTGAGTTGAGTGCTATAGATCTCTATTTCCTTTTGTACCAAGAAATTGTTGTTGGCCCAACACTGAAGACTGCTCCCGATGTGCTCTTACTATCTGAGGGACTCCCTACCCAATCTGAATTTGTGAAGCCTTGGAGATTCACTCCATCAATTTGCCTATATAATAAAATTAAATTATTGTGCCTCGGATTTTCAGAGAGTTTTATACAACTCTGATTATCACAATGGATCAATGTAGGCTCCATCCCCTAATTTAAAATACCAACTAGGGTCTTCCTCATCCAAATAGCCTCGCATGTTGCTTGCCTAGCAGCCATATACTCGGCCTCTATTGAGTTGAGTGCTATAGATCTCTATTTCCTTTTGTACCAAGAAATTGTTGTTGGCCCAACACTGAAGACTGCTCCCGATGTGCTCTTACTATCTGAGGGACTCCCTACCCAATCTGAATTTGTGAAGCCTTGGAGCTTCACTCCATCAATTTTCCTATATAATAAAATTAAATTATTGTGCCTCGGAGGTATCTAAGAACATTTTTTTTTTTTCTCCAATGAAGCTTGGAAGGCTACACCATGAACTGACTAAGTTGGTTCAATACAAAACAAATATTGGGCCTTTTTTTCACCAAGTACATCAAGGACCCCACCAATTTTTTGTAGATAGTTCCATCTACTTCCTCTCCTATAGAATCATCCTCTTTCCTCCAATTAGTACCTAGAGGAGTATCCATGGGTTTTCAATCCTACATATGGAATCTCTAAAGGATTTCAAAGGTGTACTTCCCTTGTCCAAAAAATATCTCTCCATCTCCCTGCCACACCTCCAAGCCATGGAAGTAGTGCATCAAACCCATATCCTTTATCTAGAACTCTCTTACAAGGTCCTCCTTTTAAGACTGGATCAATCTGTCATCTCCTGTCAATATCAAATCATTCACATAGAGAACTAAGATGAGTAGACTTTCATCTCCACAATGTAGTAAATATTGGCATCTGCTTCACTCTTAGTGAAGCCCAATCCACTGAGATAAGAATCTATGTGATTGTATCAAGCATGAGGTTCCTTCTTGAGACCATAGAGGGCTCTCTTGAGCCTACACACACGTGTTTCCCTACTAAAGGTCTTGAACCCCTCAAGTTTCTCAATGTAGATCTTTTCCTCAACCACTCCATTGAGGAAGGTAGTCTTAAAATCCATTTGGTGGATCCTCCACCCCAACTGTGCTGCCAATGCAAGTATGGCCCTGATATATGAGTATATTTCCATAGGGGGGATTTCTCCTCATAATAAATCCCCTCCAACTGTGAGAAGCATTTGGCCACAAATATGGCCTTGTACTTCTCAATACTACCATCAGATACATATTTCACCTTATACACCCATCTGGAGATAATAATCTATTTTCCCTCAGGTCTAGGCACAACCTCCCAAGCATCATTCTTCATGATGGAGTCATACTCATCCACCATGGCATCTACCCACACCTGCTGGGAAATTGCCTCTTCAAAAGAAGAGGACTCTTAATCTATCAATTTTATCATGAGTACCATATATCCAGTATATTTGTCTGGTGATATCCTCTGTCTATGAGGGAAACTAGGAGCTCCAACCTTCTCCTAAGCTTCCTACTCCAATCTTTTAACCATCTTGGTCCTCTTCCTCCCTTCTCTAAAAGACTCTGTGTTAGTAAGTGCCTCCACTTGGTCTGCTCTCTGCCCCTCCACGTGTGGCTACTCCACATCATCCTCCTGGAATGTACTCTTTCCTTTAAGCAATATCTGACTCTGTGGATCTGACTAAGGCTCCTCCTTTGGAACTAGAAGCTCCTCCTCTGGTGGTATGCTCATCTCTCACTCTAGGGAATACCCCGTGGATTTCTCCTCATTAAATCTTACATCCCTCCTCATAATAGTTGTTTAGTCAATTTAGTATGTCCTAAATTGCTACATTAATTATCAATCCAGGAGTCGTAAACTGATGAATTGTGGCGCACTATATGTGCAAGACAGCCTCTTTCTTACTTTTTATCAATTTTATCTTGTTTTTGGGGGTTTTATCTCGGTTTGTCTCCTAATGCAAATGATAATCCTATTCCTAAGTTTTAAGAATACTTTAGAAGGTAGGTTTGGGTATGGATTTTAAGGCAATTATGTCCTTTATGATGACTTCCAAAACTTAACACTTCAGAAGGTCTTAAAACATACTAGTGATGAAATCAATACTTGAACAAGAATGTAAATGTGCAACTTAAACAAGAATGTAAATGTGCAACTACTTGAATCAAACAAATGATGAACTATTGATCATGAAATCTCTATCCATGTTGCTTATCTAAATACAGAAATAAAAGTTAAGCTATTGCACTCAAACAAATCAAAAACTGCAAACTAATAAAAGTAAAATCAATTCACTTCATTTATAGTCCGATAGCTTGCCAAGTAGTCTAAGCTATGGCTCTAGAGATAACGTCAATAATATGTGGAATTGATATCTAACTACAGAAAAATAAAGTTAAAATCAAATCACATCATTCATAGTCCGATAGCTCGCCAATTAGTCTACGCTATGGCTCTGGAGATAACGTCAAAGATATGAGGAATTTGATATCTAATTGTAGAAAAATAAAGCTAAAATCAAATCACATCATTCATAGTCTGATAGCTCGCCAAGTAGTCTAAGCTATGGCTCTGGAGATAACGTCAATGATACGAGTAATTTGATATCTAAACTAACTGACAAAGAAAATGAATAAAACTGAAATCAAAGCATAACCGAAATTGAAAAGCTAAGAAAAGCAAAGTCGGCAAAGAGGCTAATCTCATGTCACTAGTTATCGTAAAAATTGTGGAAAAATGCCCGGGCCTAGCCTTTCCTGAAACACACACTGATCAGTGTTAGCAACACTATACAATACTTGAAAAATCATGTACAAGACTGTAATGTTAACACCATGACTATCTTATGAAATATACATAGGTGAACGAATTATATGTACAATGGAAATAAGGAAACAATACATAAAACTATACAGCAATAAAGAAAACAAAACCTCAGCGTGCAGGGGCCCTGTGCACGGACTTGGTCAACACGTTATCAGTCTGGAATTACGCTCACACAATCATATAAAATAGAGTCTTGATATATTGCAAAACAGAGGAAGACTCCTCTCGTTACAACAGCAGGACCAGTACCCGGCACAGTACAACTACTAACAGAAAAATGACATCAAAAACTAACTCTACATGCGTTTGCAAACGCATTATTTATAAGGAAAATTACATAACTGTTTTCTCATGAAACACCTTCAACAGAGGACACGTAAAAAGACGGCATCCGTGGGTTTAGCATGATGGTTGCCAAGATCATTCAATATATCAAAAGATGGTTGTTGGATTGCATCGTGGGGGTAGTCTACAGCTGTCAAAATCAACCCAGAGATCTAGGAACGGCCTCGGACCCTTCACGTGTTGAAAAACAGAGACCTGTTGCCGTAGGACTCCTTTGTTTGACCACCATTTGACCACGACTTTCCTTCATGAATCCGGCTAAACCAATAGGACCTGATCCCTGTCCAGATCATTCCTGGACTGCCCATGTGCCTCGTTTTGCCTAATGACACCTGTAATATAGAGAACAAAAAAAAATGGCTGCGGAAAGTTGAATCAGCTGCAGAAAGTGGCTGCATTTCGTAGCTAATGAGAAAACTCTAATTCAAATAGCAAACACAAAAATATAGTTAGAAAACCACTTAAATGCTCCTTTAGAATCAATATGCAATGATATCTGATAGCTTATGAGGTACTGGTGAGGGGAAAAGGTCTAGGAAAATGTGTAGGAGAGATGTAGTTTCAGAGCTCAATATACCCCCACTATGAAGGTGTTGCATGTCCTCATGCAACCAAAACTTTGATCATCCTCCCTTCAGTTCATGTGTTCTCTGACCTCTGCCAACACATCCAACCTTCTTTTCTTCTTTCTTGGAACCATTGTCATCCTCGGCTTCCTCATTAGGCACTTGAATTTGAGGTTGATGAGAGCCCTGCTCAACCTCATGTTCTTTTTCTTCAGTTTTCTATTTTTCTTCTGCCATAGCCCAAGATGCAACATGGTGTTGTCGTGAATAATCTTATCTAACATGCCCTATTCTTTCAATGTTTCATTTTCTCTTTTGATGTGTCTACTTAGGACCTCCAGCTCAAAAACTTCCTATTTTAGTGATTGGATTTGAGCTTCTTGGGCTGTATTAGGCTGGGCAGATGAAGTGACTTGATCTGTGGCAGTTTTCTCCAACGTTTCAATATAATCATGCATTTCTTTTTGGGTTGGATCTATCTCAGGTGTAGTCTTCTTTGGGCTGTCCCCAAAATCTGGTTGAGAAGGACTGATCTCAAGATCTGGCTGAGAAGGACTAATCTCAAAATCTGGCTGAGGAATAGGAGTATGGTGTGGGCCATGGCCAGGAGGGATTGTTGGAGGTTGTTTTGGTGTTTCCCCTCCTAAATCAATGAAGTGGGTCCCTTTAGTTTGTACTTTCCTTAGTTTTCCTTTAAGTCTGGAGCTCCTTAAATTTTGTGACCAAGTGTCTTCTTTCTCCACACTTTGTTTTTCTTTCCCTTTCCTCTTTACTGCAGCTGATTGTTCCTGAAGATAAACTAGTCTTTCAGAAAGTATTTGGTGGTCCTCTTCTGAGGAAGCTTCTGGGGTTTGATAGACAGCTTCAATTTTTCTTTCCCCTTTAATTTTCTTTGCTTCCTATCCTCAGTTCTTTCCTTCCTACTTTCTGGCAGCTTTTCTTCCTTATTGGTTTCTTTAACTATGCTAGTAGGAGTGTCCTAAATTCTCACACTTGTTTTCTTTCTCCTACTTTTCCTTGTTGAGTTGCTCTCAGGTGTTTTAGGTGGATCTTGAAAGAAGTTTCTAACCAAAAATTGTTCCTAGGTGTCCTTCTTTTCCTTTAACTACTTTTCTATCAAAATTTTCACAAGGTTGTGATGGTACAGGTGGGGTTCTATGTCCTCCAGATTCTTTTGGACAGTTATGGACATCTTTTTAAGACTATTCAATAAAAAGTAAGGCAAATTGATAGTTTGATTTTCTAGAAAGTTCATTAGCAACCAGGTGTGGTACATATACATGGACCCAAACCATCCCTCACATGTAATAAACTTTTGGATTATCAATAATAGACTGGCCCACTTTTCTTCTAAAGCAGAGACAGGAATTCCACATTTGAAAATGGTTATATCCTTACCTGGATTGCGTAGGATAACCCCCCAAGCCCTCTCGTCAAAGCTTTTGTTTTTGAACCACCATTCCCCCTCCTGTGGGAGTTTCGTTGCTGCAGCGATAGATGCCTCTATAACTGAAAATTTAAGGTCTCCAACCTCAACTTCCACGCCATTAAAAGACCTCACAAATGTCTTCGTAACTTCTTTGTTGTAGCCTCTGAATTCCTGGATGAACCGTAGCCACCGTGCCTTCCTTAGTATGTTTTTCAATTGGGGATACCCCTCCATGAATTTGGGTCCTTCCGGTTTTTCTCTTAACAAAAAACCCATTCCTACCTCCTACCTTAAAATACATCTGAGTGAATAATGGATTGATGGAGGTGAAACAGTTGTGTTAGCGGGGAATGGCAAAGGTTTGTGGAGAAAAACCAGTAATCGTAAATGAAAGAGCAGAGAACAGGTAATGAGAATGAGTTCACGGGAGTGTAAACAGGCCGGAAATAACAATAGAGTGAGCTTAGCTTTTGAGATAGACGGCTGCGGAATAAGTGTGAGCACGTTCTCAAAATGGCTGCGGAATGTGCAGCGGGATAGAGCCGTGATCAAATAGATCACGTCCTCATAATTACCTAGTTCAGCAGGTGGAATGCCAACGTACAAATAAACACGAGTTAAATTCGGAGGCGGATCATGAGGCCGTTGAAAATTAATGCAGGGTTCGTGGAAAAATCATGTAAAGGTTATGGAGTGGTTATAGAATCTATTAAAGTCTAATCATTACATATAATGGAGTCGTGGTTTCATAATTATATAAAATGTGCTTTTTAAAATGCTATTTGAAATAATCTTGCTCATACCTTGGAATTTTTCCACTTTCGTCGATTATCTTTTGATTCGCTGCTTCCTGTTGGTGCTTTAGGTGCTTTGTATCTTCAAAATATTTTCCCTTGTCATACCTGCACTTGGTTCTCATCATTATTTGGCTCACATCCGACTGTCAGTGCTGAATAACAGAGTGTTAGCTGCGGAATTAATCAACTGGCTGGGGAATCAGTTTCTAGCTGCGGAAGCTGAATTCAACTGCGGAAACTGACACAACAAACATATGACTGAATGGAGATGGATGGAAATGAATGATGATTGAGTGAATGATGTATGAAAACTGGTCATGAAGGAAATTTTATTGGTGAAATGAGATGATGGAAAGAAATGAAATAAAATGGAGTGAAGTAAAATGAAGTGAAATGACATGAAACTATGAATAAAATAAGGAAAGTTTTTTTTTTTTTGGAAAATATAGGGCGTCAAGAGTTTCTGATTTTCGCCCTGTATTTTTTGTATAAGACTGCCAATCAGTGATTGGTTTTCAGGCTTCTACACATTTTTTTTTATAAAACAAAAAATAAAAAAGACTAGGCTGGTGGAGAAGAAGGATTTTTCTCCACCAGCCTTATTGCAAAACTATCATGAAAGATTTTGACAAATTCCTCTTTTGAGAGTGGCTTATGATAGATCTTTAATCTATGGCCATTCACAATAAGAGGAGTTTGATTTTCGTCAATGGTTTTGATTCTTACCGCTCCATTGCTAAATATTTTGTCAATCTCATATGGCCCAAGCCAATGAGTTTGAAATTTTCCTTTGAAATCTTTAAACTTGGAATCAAATAGCAATGCCCAATCTCCTTCTTGAAACTTTTTCTCCTTGATGTATTTGTCATCCCACTTAGCTCTTTGATATGAACCAGATCAGTTCTTAGGATTGCTTCTTGTCTGATCTCATCTAGCTCATTCAACTGCTCCATTCTATGCTTTTGGGCTTTTGATAGATCCATTCCCAACTGAAATGCCATCTTGAAATTTTTAACTTGGAACTCAATGGGGAGTAGGACTTCTTTCCCATAAACAATTTCATAGGGAGAATGTCATGTTGTATTCCTCCATGTAGTTCTATAGGTCCATAAGGCTTCAGGAAGCCTTTCTGCCTAATCTCTTCTATGTAGATGAACAGCCTTGGTAATGATGCCTTCAAGAACTTTATTTGTAGACTCCACTTGACCATTTTCTTGCAGATGGTAAGGAGTAGATTTTATGTGCTTGACCTTGTACTCTTCCATCAGCTTCTCCACCAGTTTGGATGTGAATTTTCCTCCCTGATCTGTCACAATTTCTCTTGGAACACCAAAGTGAGTAAAAATATCCTCATAAAAAAAACTAACAACTGCATGCTCAGTAGCAGAAAATAATGCTTTGGCTTCTACCCATTTAGTGACATAATCAGTACATACCAATATATACTTTCTTTGTTTAAATGGTGGGTTAATAGGTCCAATAAAATCTAAAGCCCATTTTTCAAAGGGTTCGATGAGTACCTATGGCTGCAATGGCATTTCATTTGAAAGGGTAGGTTTCCCTACTCTTTGGCAACTGTCACACATTTTGACATATTGTTTTGCATCTTTGAAGATGGATGGCCAATAATATCCTAAAGAGAGGATTTTATAGACTGTCCTTTTGTTAGCAAAGTGTCCGCCGCATGGTTCATCATGGAATTCTTTGAGAATATCAGGCATTTCATTTTCCCTAACACATCTTCTGATCACAAAATCTAGCCCTGTTTTAAACAATTCGTTAGAAATCCATGAATATTTTGAACTCTCCTGAATAATATTTCTTCTTTCACCAGGAAATAAATGTGGAGGTAGTTTCCCTATAACCAAATAGTTAGCTATATCTGCATACCAAGGAATCTTAGTAATTACTGCAAATAAATATTCATCAGGAAACTTTTCCTCTACAGGAGAATCTTCTTTAGTATTCTAAATCCTAGACAAGAAATCAGCTACTGTGTTTTGTTTCCTTGGTCTATCTAACACAATAATATTGAATTCCTGTAACAGTAAGAGCCACCTTGCAACTCTGCCATTAGTGATGGGTTTTTCATTAGATATCTAATTGCAGAATGATCAGCGTGAATAAAAGTTTCATAGCCTGTTATATAATGTCTAAACTTATTGATTGCATGAACAACAGCTAAGAATTCTTTTTCAGTCACAGTATAGTTCAACTCTGTAGGAGTTAAATTTTTACTGATATAGTAAATGGCATAAGGAACTAAATCTTTCTGTCCCAATACAGTCCCTAGAGTTGTATCTGAAGCATCTGTAGAAATATGGAAAGGAAGTTTCCAATTTGGTCCTCTCAAGATAGGTGCTTCAGATATTCTTGTTTTCAAAGTTTCAAATGTTGATTGGCAATCAGGACCCCATTTGAATTCATAGTCTTTTGTAAGTAGTCTGAAGAGTGGAGATGCTATTTTAGTGAAGTTTTCTATAAATCTTCTATAATATCCAGTGAATCCTAGAAAACTTCTAACATCTTTTTGACAATTTGGAATAGGCAACTTGGAGATGACTTCAACTTTTGATCTATCAACTTTAATCCCATCCCCTGAAATATGATGTCCCAAAACAATACCTTCAGTAAACATCATAAAACATTTTTCATGGCTTAGTGAAAGGTTTATTTCTTTACATCTTATAAGGATTTTTTTCAAATTTTCTAATACCTCTTCAAACGAATCACCATAAACTGTAAAATCATCCATATAAACCTCTACACAATCATGGATTAGATCAGAAAAAATTCCTAGTACTGCTCTTTGGAATGTTGAAGGTGCATTACATAATCCAAAAGGAAGCACTCAATAAGAAAAGGTTCCCCATGGATAGGTAAAAGTGGTCTTATCCTGATCGTTAGGTGCTACCTGAATCTGATTATAACCACTAAAACCATCCAGAAATGAAAAGTACTTTTTGCCTGCTAATGTATCTAATACTTGATTGATAAAGGGCAAGGCAAAGTGATCCTTCAGAGTTGCTTTGTTCAATTCCCTGTAATCAATGCATACCCTCCATTTACCATTCTTTTTGGGTACTATAACCAAAGGAGAAACCCATCGACTATCTGAAATTGGGTAAATTAAATTTACATTGAGTAGTTTTTGGAGCTCTTCTTTCACTATCTCCCTAAGATTTGGATTCATCCTTCTCTAAGGTTGTCTGATTGGTCTAATTTTTTCCTCAATATAGATATGATGGATGCAAGTCTTAGGATCAATACCTTTCATATCAGTATACTCCCATGCAAATGCAATAGAATGTTTTTGCAAGATTTTGGTTAGCTCTTCCTGTTGTGACTTTTCCAAATTTTTGTTGATATTCAGTGTTTTTCCTGGAAAAATCTCAATGGTAGAGCTACCAAACTCTTCCATAGAGTAAAGAGACATTTGTCTTGATGATAGATATTCAATATCAGAATCTAACTAAAATTGTGTGTGGTCATATTCTAAAGATGTTTCAAAATTTTCTAATGTGTTCAAAATTTGACTATCTTCACTAATTTTAGAAATAGTAAAGACATGTTGTATAATATCTTCATCATCGACCCATTCATTGTCTCCTACTTTTGTAATTACCTCTGTTGGAGGATACAAATTGAATTTCTTTGTTGAACTACCATCAGAAATGTACATATCTCCAGATCTACAACTAATGAAAGCATCAGTTGTGGCTAGCCAAGGTCTTCCTAAGATGAGTGGATGCCCTCCTAAATTACTCTTGGGAGTCAAAATCATGAAATCTACTGGATACTCCCAAGAATCTAAGGAGACTAAAATATCTTCTAGTACACCATCTGGTTTGATTATTGATCTATCTGCAAGTTGCAGTAAAGTGGGTGTAAAAAGAAGATTAGGAAGTTTAAGTTGTTCCATAGTCTGTCTACTCATAATGTTGATAGCAGCCCCTAAGTCAATCAAAGTGTTTGGAATTTCTATCCCATTTATATGTGTCTTGAAAATTGGACTACCTGGATCTACATACTTCTGCATGGTAATTTTTCCCATCATGATATCTGCAATTTTTCCTACCAGGTGGATTCTTCTTGTATCTCTTGGTTTCCTTCCTGGTCTTTTAAGACTCAACTCCTTTATTTTTTTTCTAGAATAGGAATCTCTCGAATGGCTTGTAGTAAGGGAATCTTGATACATACATTCTTCAATTCATCTAGAAAATCATAGTCAGGCAACAAGATTTGTTTTTCCACCCCTTTGTCAATTTGTAATCTTTCAGGGAAAGGAGGCGTGGATGAAGATGCAGGTTGCTGAAATATAGGAGTTGTGGGGGTTGACTCTTTTTCTTTTTCTTTTTGAATGATTAGGTTTTGAAGAGATGATTCCTCAGAACCTTTATGGACTTTAAGAGAATCCTCCTCAGAAGTACCTTGCTCTTGAACATCTATAGAAGGTTTTTCTAAAACTCTACCAGATCTGAGTTAAACATCATTAAGAGGAACAATCATATAGGTAGGAAATTGTTGTCCTTCTATCATGTAAGCATTCTGAGGATTTTTGTTGTTGGGATTTGGCAATGGCTAGGCTGGTAGTTGATTTGTCTTTTGTTGAAATGGAAGCAAGAGTTGAGAATTTGGATTCTGTTGAGAAGGTTGTTGTTGTGGGAATGGTAATGAAAGTTGTGGGTTTTGATTTGGAATTGGTGGATTTGTTGATTTGGAAAAGATGGAGGATATTGATAAAATTGAGCAAATCTCCCATAAGGATTTTGCATCCCTTGTGCCCATGATTGGTATGGATTTTGAGATTGGGGCCAAGTTTGTTACCAAGAATTCCAATTTGGCGGGAGCTAGAAGTTCATAGGATTGTTAAATCCCTGATTTTATTGCCCCTGCCATGGTCTTCTTGAAACAAAACAAAGGGACTCTACTGAATTTGGATCTTCCTGAAAGACAGCTTTGAGCCTAGGAATTGAAGGACAATCCTTGGTCTCATGGCTTTTTGAGCAAATCATACATGTTTCTACAACTTTTGCATCCAAGGGGCATTCCCTTAGAGCATGTTTCTTTCTACATTTTGGACAAAAGATGGCCAAGGCATCAGCTTCTGCTTTCTACTTGTTTTGTATTTTAAGGGTGTCTAGTTGTTCACTAAGGCTCCCTAGAATATCATTTTTGAACTCATCAAGCATATTTCCAATCTCTGCCCTACTTATTGATCCAGTTGCAGATTTGTTTGCTCTAATAAGAGAAGGATCTCTCGGACCTTTCTAGTTTTAGATTTTCCCCTTCAGAGATGGACACATAGTTCTGCTATGTCATGAAGTGGAAGTTAAGAAATATCTCCTTCCCCATCATGTTTAAAATATCTATCCATTCATCTCTAATGGCTTTCAGTAGAAGGGCCTTCAAGGTTTCCTCATCTAAATTACTCATTTTTGCTCCCTTTAAGTTGTATTGAAATCTTTCAAGTAAATCCTCCAAGTTTTCATCTTCTTTTTGCATCATCTTGAATACCTCATCCTTATGATTGGTGGGCATACAATAATCCAGGTATCTATTCAAAAATGTTTGTTTCATATCATTCCAAGTCCTAATAGATTGAGTGACTAATCCCATGAACCATTTCAAAGCAACTCCTCTCAATGTTGAAGGAAACAGTTTGAGTTTTTGAGTCTTCCATATAGTCATAGGTTCGGCACAAGACTTCAAACTCAAATAGAAATGTTTCAGGATCCTCACTTCGCAACCCATAAAAATTTGGGAGGACAGATGGTGAAATGTTTTTCATTGTTGTATGAGTTTCCTCATCAGCTATAGGGAATCGAAATGAGTTATCTCCATCCCTATTTCCCCCATTGTTACCTCTACCTCCTCCATTGTTTCCTCTTCCTCTACCTCGACCCCCTCCTCCAAATCCATTTACTACTTCCTCAGTCATGATAGTTTCCTCAGAGTCCTCAGAGTCCTCTGGTTCTTCTATTAATGGTGAATGAGGAAGAGTTTCTCCCTCCTCTTCTTCAGGTGATTCTACTTCTTTGATTACAATATGTTCCCTTGTAAAAGTGAAGAAAGGTTCTTCTCCTAGATCAGATTTAATGGATAGTGTGGGAGAGTCTCCTAATTCGGCTGTTGCCCCTTGAATTCCAGGAATCCTAAGGCTAGGAGTATGAGTCGGAGATGATGGAGATGTATCTTGTCTATGCCTTGAAGTAGCTGGAGTTGTGAAAATCGAACTTTTGGCCCTAGCTATAAACCTTCCCCTAGAATCTCTTCCTCTATGCATGTCATTTTTTATCTTTTTTTTTTTTTTTTTTTTTTTTTTTTTTTAAGTTGGGCTAATAATTCTCTTTTTGATCTTCTAGGTCACACTAGGTGCAAGAAGAGAGCATAATCAAGAAATTATTGAACTAATAACTCTCTTTTCTGATCCTCCAGATCATGCTAGGTGCAAGAGGAGAGCATACTTCAAGAAGTTATCAATTTTCCCTTCTTTTTTTAAGAGATCGGCTACCTAGTTACACTTCCCCAGCAATGACGCCAAAAATTTTAGTCAATTTAGTATGTCCTAAATTGCTACATTAATTATCAATCCGGGAGTCGTAAACTGATGAAGTGTGGCGCACTATATGTGCAAGACAACCTCTTTCTTACTTTTTATCAATTTTATTTTGTTTTTGGGGGTTTTATCTCGGTTTGTCTCCTAATGCAAATGATAATCCTATTCCTAAGTTTTAAGAATACTTTAGAAGGCAGGTTTGGGTATAGATTTTAAGGCAATTATGTCCTTTATGATGACTTCCAGAACTTAACACTTCAGAAGGTCTTAAAACATACTAGTGATGAAATCAATACCTGAACAAGAATGTAAATGTGCAGCTTAAACAAGAATGTAAATGTGCAGCTACTTGAATCAAACAAATGATGAACTATTGATCATGAAATCTCTATCCATGCTGCTTATCTAAATACAAAAATAAAAGTTAAGCTATTACACTCAAACAAATCAAAAACTGCAAACTAATAAAAGTAAAGTCAATTCACTTCATTTATAGTCCGATAGCTCGCCAAGTAGTCTAAGCTATGGCTCTAGAGATAACATCAATAATATGAGGAATTGATATCTAACTGCAGAAAAATAAAGTTAAATCAAATCACATCATTCATAGTCTGATAGCTCGCCAAGTAGTCTAAGCTATGGCTCTGGAGATAACGTTAATGATATGAGGAATTTGATATCTAATAGCAGAAAAATAAAGCTAAAATCAAATCACATCATTCATAGTCTGATAGCTCGCCAAGTAGTCTAAGCTATGGCTCTGGAGATAACGTCAATGATATGAGGAATTTGATATCTAAACTAACTAACAAAGCAAATGAATAAAATTGAAATCAAAGCATAACCGAAATTGAAAAGCTAAGAAAAGCAAAGTCAACAGAGAGGCTAATCTCATGTCACTAGTTATCATAAAAATTGTGTGAAAATGCCTGAGCCTAGCCTATCCTGAAACACACACTGATCAGTGTTAGCAACAATATACAATACTTGAAAAATCATGTATAGGACTGTAATGTTAACACCATGACTATCTTATGAAATATACACAGGTGAACGAATTATATGTACAATGGAAATAAGGAAACAATACATAAAATTGTACAACAATAAAGAAAACAAAACCTCAGTGTACAGGGGCCCTCTGCACGGCCTTGGTCAACACGTTATCAGTATGGAATTACGCTCACACAATCATATAAAATAGAGTCTTGATATATTGCAAAACAGAGGAAGACTCCTCTCGTTACAACAGCAGGACCAGTTCATGGCATAATACAACTACTAACAGCAAAACGACATCAAAAACTAACTCTACATGCATTTGCAAACGCGTTATTTATAAGGAAAATTACATAATTGTTTTCTCATGAAACACCTTCAACAGAGGACACGTAAAAAGACAACATCCATGGGTTTAGCATGATGGTTTCCGAGATCATTCAATCTATCAAAAGATGGTTGTTGGATTGCATCGTGGGGGTAATCTATAGCTGTCAAAATCAACCCAGAGATCTAGGAACGGCCTCGGACCCTTCACGTGTTGAAAAACAGAGACCTATTGCCGTAGGACTCCTTTGTTTGACCATGACTTTCCTTCATGAATCCGACTAAACCAATAGGACCTGATCCATGTCTAGATCATTCCTAGACTGCCCACATACCTCGTTTTTCTTGATGACACTTGTAATATAGAGGTCAACAAAAATGGTTGCGGAAAGTGGCTACATTCTGCAACTAATGAGAAAAATCTAATTCAAATAGCAAACACAAAAACATAGCTAGAAAACCACTTAAATTCTCTTTTAGAATCAATATGCAATGATCTATGATAGCTTATGAGGTACTGGTGAGGGGAAAAAGTCTAGGAAAGTGTGTAGGAGAGATGTAGTTTCAGAGCTCAACAATAGTCATCTTGAGTGAGGGCATGTAAACTCGATAAATATGAGGTGTCTCTAACTAGCCTACAAATATCCCCCTCTCTACAGTGGGCTCCAACATTTTCCTGCTATCTTCGGAGACATGACAATAGAATATGGATCCAAAAATGCAAAAGTGGGAGACATATAGCTTCTTCCCAGTGAAAGCCTCTTATAGTGTAAACATTCAAATAATTTTGTGAGGGCTCCTATTCTGCAAGTAAAAGTTGTATTGCAAGCTTTTGCCCACAGGGATAGTTGCAACCCCTGGTCATGCAACATTTATCTAGTAGCTCCAACAATACTTCTATTTTTCCTCTCTACAACCCCATTTTGTTATGGTTTGTGGGGTGCAATTAGCTCCCTTCTAATATTATCCTTAGCACATAGTTATTTGAAAGCATTGGACACATACTTTCCTACATTCTCACTTCTTAGGGATTTAATTTTCTTTCCAGAATCATTTTCAACTAAGGCTTTAAATTCAACAAACTTTGAATAAACCTCATCTTTCTTCTTAATGAAAAAAATCCAACATTTGCCGGAAAAATCATCTATGAATATCACATAATACATGTGCTTGGTATTTGAGACTATGGAAAATGGTCCACACACATATGAGTGAACTTGCTCCAAGATAGCTCCAGCTTTGCTATCTCAGCACTGGAAGGAGGATTTAACATATATTCCAAGAGTGCATCCCTTCCAGACATCATGTTGATCAAGGGTGCATTTTGGAATTCCAGTGGTGATCTGTTGCATTATTTAAAAGCTTCATGGTGTAGGTGTCCCATGTGCCTATGTTAAATCTCTCCAACATCTTGGCACTGAACATTTTTTTCCTTACTACTCAATGCAACACATGCATCCACCTCTAGCTTATAGATATTTTTGAACCGAACACCAATTTGTTTTACTTGTCTAGTAGCAACATGCTTTAGATAATCCTTACCTTTACTAATCACCACATCATATCCTTTGTCTTCAAATATAGCTATAGAAACTATATTTTTCTTTAGAACATGCACATACATTACATTCTTTATGTAAATATGGGAGCTTGACTCCCTCTTAAAGGTGATAGTGTCAATCCCTTTGGTACTATACCTTCCATCATCTCCAAGCTCTATGTGTAATTGTAGGTCCTTCTCCTCTAAGATGTTGAAGAACTCCTTATTTCCTATTATATGAAATGAAGCACCAGAGTCTAAGTACCATACACTACCTTGTATATTACTTTCCATGCAATAAATGAGGGTAAAATCCAACTTGATTTGTGATGTGACAGCATCTCCTCTTGCTTCTACTTCATGCTTCTTATTAGATTTCTTGTGTGGACACTTGGTTGTGTTATCACTCAGAATTTTCTCTAGAAGTTATTAAAAGAAAGAAAATGACTGAAGTAACCACAAACCAACTTTTAAGCATAGGCTCTATCCAACCTATGGCTCAGAGAGGGCTCTCTCTATATGATTTAGCTTTGTTTGCTGGGATTTTAGGGTAGTTCTGAATGTTCAAGGGTTTTTTTATTTTTATTGAATATTGGATGGTGGAATCCTTCAAATAGATGGATAGAATGATGTCTTTAGACCATTGGGCTATGGAGTTAGCAGAAGGGCAGAAGGTTTGGAATTAACTCACTAAAGGGAATGTTCAAAGGGCAAGATAGTAGAGTAGAGCATAGGTATTTAGGCCAGAGGGGTGAAATGGTTTGAATCAGGGTGAGAGAGCAATCAAGAATTATTAGTCTGGGACTTAAACGAGGAACAGAGGGTAATTGGAAACAAAGGGCAATTCATAATCCTTTTCTATAGATTATAAATAGACAATCTAAACTAAGGAGCAATTAAGAATTCCTTAACTTAGATATCAGTAGAAAAATTTTAAATGCATAACAGTTAAAACAGAGTGTAATTAAACAAATTCCGAGATATCATTCCATGTTATAGCATTCAGATACAAAAATAAATTAAAGATTATCGAAAAACTTTAAGGAAGATAACAATAACATGAGAGAATACTTGTCCACACTTCGCTTTACACGTGAATCTTGTGAAATATCTTGTCTTTATTCATCAATCCATTTGCTAGTCCAGCCAGTGATACAATAGTTTTACAGTCTTTTGATCAAGAAGTCTATAGAAATGTCTAATAATCCACCCTACATACTTCGAATTGTGAAGTATTTATACAAAAAATTATTACAAAATATCTCAAACTAACTTGAGACTTAATCTAGGAAATAAAAATATCTTCTTGCAAGAAGATAGACATAGTTATTGAACTGTTTTCAAGTTGTCCCTTTTATTGTGGTGTTGTTGGCCTTTATAGTTTGGTTTTAGCCCTTTATGCTCTTTTCTATTTGAAATTACATGCTGGAGGCTTTAATTACTCTTGGCTTTCATCTAATACTCTTTAGCACTCATACTCTTTAACTATGTTGACCTGTCTTTACCTTTTACCCTATTGACTGTACATTAACCTTTTACTATATTTTACTATAGTAAATCAATCAATTTCTCCCATAATCACTATCAGGTAACTTAATTTTCAACATCCTCCTATAAATTTCATCTACCTCGGTATACTTGGCAAAAGTAGGCCTAGTGATGAACAAGTGTTTTACCTCATGCTGGAGGTAAAATAGGTTTTCAAATGTCTGGTAAAGGACCTTGCCTATTGGCAATGCTTTGATTGATGATGTGTTGGCCTGTTCCTTAGCTAGCTCTCTGATTTTACTGTTATAATCCTGTTGTGTCATGAGCTTGTCATTAATGACCAAGGGACTGGGTAATCCTTTCTCCCTCAAAATTTGAAACTTAGCCATGAATCTATCAATGGCTACCTGCATGTTTTGACATTTGTCCTCCAAGTTTAACATCAAGTTTTTCTTGGAAAGGACCTTTCTTACCTCCAAAATTGTTTCTGTCCTATCCTCTATATCCAACTCTTGAAGTTCATACTTATTTTTGTTGTTGAGGAAGTGAATAAGTCTGGTTGCATCTTCAGGCATGTCTCCCAATTCTTCCTTGACCTTTTGGATAGCCTCTGTAGCTATCTTTATTAGCTCTATCTATTCGAAAATCACTTGAATGGATGGCCAAAAATCATTGACATAGTCAATGATATTGGCCCATAATATTTCCTTGGCTTCCCCAAGGGGTTTCTCTAATGTCAAATCTTTCTCTATGGCCTTCAATCTATCACTCATTCTAGCAGCCTTTTGCACTTCTTCCTTGTGCACAATCTTGGCAAGCTTGCAATATGTTTCCAAGCTTGTCACTTTTTCTTTTAACTTATTCATTTCAGTTGCCTGCAAGGACATCTCTTCCATGGCTCTAGCCAATTTTGCTGCTTCCTCTCCTGATGTACCTGCTGCTGGTGTAGACTTTGTAGAAATTGGTTGTGTTGTAGGCATAGGAGCTGTGGGAGCCAATGAGGCTGCCAATGTAGAAGGGACTATTGTTGAGACTGTTGGGATGACATTTGCAGATGTAGTGGCAATGTTACTTTTCTTCAATTGGATCAAACTATCCAATTCCTTCTCTATTTCCCTTAGCTAGTCATTCAATTGGAGGACTAGGTCCATCAATTCTTCATGCCTTGTTTGATTTTCCAACACTTCCTGTGTTTGGGGATGTTGTAGTTGAGGGATCTTCAGTTGTTTTTTCAGTGCTGCAATGTCATCATTTTTCTTCTTTATCAGTTGTTATGTTGCCTTGATGTCTTTGGGATCATGTCCCAATTCAATCACTAAGTCTACCAAAGACTTAATTCTAGTATCCTTGGCCTGTGAGGAGGCCTTCCCCAACTGCTATTGAGTTGAGATCTTGGTTAATGAACTTTGTAGCTGATGGGTAGCCATGGATTTACCTGTCAAGGTGGAGTATATCATCTCTCCAACCCGTTTATGAAATTCTATTTTCTCAATGGGATGAATATCCCTTGCCAATACCTCAAAGTCAATATTTCTTAAATTTGTTGATGTCTTTGATTTTTGCACAGTGGGCTTTATGAAAGACATTTGTAGTTTTCCCTCTTTGATGTCAAAATCTGACATGAAACTAGTTTGATTGGTGGGTGTGAGTTTGAGATAGTAAGCATAAATCTGTGCCTTTAGTTTCTCATTCATCAGCTTGATTTCTTTATATTTGTCCTTTATGTCTTTGTCCTTATCAGCAGGTCTACTGAATGAAGACACTTCTACACTTAGTTGCCTTTCCAACATCTAAGTTCGTGATGTGAATGGTTCTTGTGTCTCCCCAGATGGGGTTGTGCCCTTTCTTCTGTCCAATTTAGTGTTGGTCACCTGTGTTGATTCTTCTGTATCTTCCTATTCAAAAACATGATTAAGCCTTTGACTTTTGTTGTGACTGGTTTCACACTGTACATTAGATGTATCCATGCCTGAAGTGGAGGCTACCTCTCTATTTCTCTCAGGATTTCTTTCTTCATTTTTGGGAGTCTACATGATAGGAGGGGTACTCATGATGGCTTCTTGCTATTTTGGTACCTGCAGAAACGAGCTCTCATCAAGCTGCCTCTCTAAATCAATCAAGGTATTTTCAATGTCTACCTTTGTACTATCTTTATCTATAAGAGTGTTCTCCAACCACTCAGATTGATTGGCATATGCTTCTATCTTAGGTATGGGGTGATGAATGTAAGGCCCCAATTTGACCTTTTGCCTAAGTCTGGTCATGAATCCTTGAGGGTCATATCTCCACATGAAACTTTTTTGGAATTTCATTTCTTGCAAAATGAGATCTGCCTCCTCCCCTACTTCTCTAGAATTACAAATGAAAGGGCCCAATTGATTTTTGACTCTAAACTGGGTTTTCTTCTTGGTCGAAACAAAATTGAATTCATCTGAGTTCATTATTTGCCTATAATATTCCAAAGAAAATAACCTCATGGGGAGGTATTTGGGTAGTTTATATGGTGCAAGCTGGCACCCATAGATCCTTATCTCTGTGTGGTTTTGGTAAAGGTACCAATCTCCCACTTTGGTTTGCTTGGAAAGCTGGAGGACTCCTTTTATTTCTGGACTTATCCTAGGTGGAGGATTTCCTATCAGCATAGTCATGACTGGATGAACAAAAGAATCTATGAAATCTGAATAGGTGTATGGTGATTCAAATTTGTGGAACAGTGGGGTCCAAAAAATGATAGACCTGGGCTGGCCTCTAATATCAAGCTTCTAGAGAGTGAAAGGAAACTTGTCTGACTGATAATACACAAATAGGTGGTATAATACAGATGAGTATTTGAATACTCTCTCATTGCTCATTCTAGTAAACTGCTCATGCATTCTATCAGCTATGAACTGGGCATAATCATACATGGTTGGAGGAGGTTGTCCTGGGGTGTAAATGGACATGAAGGCAAGTATAAGCTCATCAATGAATTCACTTGTAGTGTAGCCCAAAATACATGATATCATGGTCACAATATGCTTGCCCCTTGTAGAGAAAATAACTGACATATATGGAGGGGGATCTTTAGGAACGTGTTTTTCTTCTACAATGAAGGTTTGAAACAACTGGGCCAATCTTGATGGACTTAACTTGGCATACTATTCTAACAGGTCTCCAATTGAGAGTGGGGTTAGGTTTGGTCCTGGTTGGAAATGTAACATTTCATTGATGGATTCAGCTATGATAGTAAACAACACCTTTTGGTCATGAGACATTATGGCTCTATGGCTAGGGATGTAGCATGCATGGCACATATGGACAATTTTTGGGAAGATATGTACTTGGGGGAATTGATATCTGGGTAAATTAGATTCCCAAAGGCCAATGTCATCTAAATGGTTTAGGTATCTGTCTTTGCTAAAACAATGAAATTTGAGCAAGAGTTCTGATGAGCTTGTATCTTTAATTTAGAAATCCCTATTAGCCAGGGGAAGGTGGTCCAAGTCCAAATGTGGAGTTGTAACAGGTCTGACGTTCATGGCGACAGGGGCAGCCATTATTCAGTTCTTGTGGATTTGAATTAGGCTTTGGGGGTTTATTCAAAGGTTTTGAATGGAAATTGGAAACTATCAGAGGGTTTGGCCGCATGTTTTCAAATTTAAAGTATTTTTCAATTAATTTTACTTAATGAAAATACTTGACAGGCTAAACGTTTCCAAATTTGAACGGGGAGTGGTATTCTATGGTGAAATACCTGGAATTGGGTGAATTGGCTTCAAGTTGATGGTTCACGGTAGCTGCAGAGGTTTGTATAGTTCTAGTACAGACTGAGAGGTTAGTTGGGTTGTCTGCAGCGTCTTCTGGAGCGAATTTGGAGGTCTGTTGGCAAGTTCGGTGTTTGCAGGAGTCGTAAAGGTTTTTAGAGTTTACAGAGAAAATGAGTGTAAAAGGGCGAAAAGAGGGATCCGCGACCTTTTATAGAAAAACAATTACTTTGGCGATTTCATTTATGAATGAACAGTTGGCGGATTTTTTTTATTTTTTTTTTTTTTTGTGTTTAAGAGGGGAAGCGGTTTTGCTTGGCCATCGCACCACTTTTGTGGCGTGGGCGGTTTTTAGGAGGGGTCACCCGATATACTTTAGAGCGCAACACATAGCATTCATGGGGTCAGGGAAAACCACCTTATTGAGCGGGTAAAGGTCAGCGATCAGGTTCGACCGATATGGCTGTAGGTCGTCGGATGAGGTGGGTGATGATCAAACAGGAGCCAGGTGAGGGAATTTCACGGGGGATAAAGCAAAGGCTTTCGAGGGGGCCATAACTTTAATCTTCGGCAGTATGGGATTATTTTAGGATTTAATCACTAGATTAGCAAATCAGGCGCTGCTTAATGATAGGATTAGGCGATTGGGTGGGGTTAAATGCCGGGATTAGCAGATTTTGTCGGGATATGGAGTAAAGTGTATAGTTTATAACTAAACTAGGGGTTGGGTTATTTATATAAAGGAATTAATTAATACAAGATAATGGAATTTTGGGGATTATATAATAAAATAAAAAATTAATATGAAGTGAATGAGCAGAGTGGGTAATATCCCTTAAGCATAATGTAGCATGTAATATTTGCGCGCTTTACATACACTTAATACTTAGGATAAAATTATTTTGTGGATTTTTTAATGAAATATGTTTTACTGTAGGGGGTTTTTATTTTCCCTAGGCAAATGAAGTTTTACCTTAGGGAAAGGGGTTTTATTAAGCTAATGAGGGGAAATGAAGGGAGATGGATTTTATGAAGGGGATTCTAACACTTTTGTCCATAAGTCATTAAGCTAAGGGTCCGGTCCCTCCAAAAGTCAGAGAAATGCTCTAAGCCTCTTTGACTTAAAGGATTTAAGTACTTAGAACTTATTTATGGGAAATTAGTAAGTAGAGGGGTGAAAAGACTGAGGGGATGTTAAATAAACCAAGTTGTAAACCATTGTCCTTGCTTTGTTTACTGCTTATGCACATTTGAAAGATGTATTTAAACATGACATAGGTACTTTGTGTAATCACTTTATATTTCTACGACCTTTCTTCTACTTACCCTACCATTTTTTCTTCAATTTATTTGGGTGTGTTTAGGCTAGCAAACCCTTATCAATCCTTTTCTTTTATAAAGTAGACTATCTAATTCTAACCTTATATCATCCAACGGCTCAGATTAAATTGATGAGCTCCTTTTATTTTCTCTACCTATCTAATTATCTGCCAAGATTAAACTATTTGGTCAGATTTTATTCTCTAACTATAAACACAAAATTCAAAGCATGAAATAGCCAAGTTTAAACAATTTGACTATCATGGATTGTGGCATGAGTAACACGCTGCACACAATCATTATTATGCATAAAAGTAAATAGTAGTGACATTTTTACTTGCACACTTTCATGGTCTCTTTTGTTTTTTTTTGGGGTTCATATATTTTCATTTGTTTTTTTGACCTTTTCTTATTCTTTTTGTCCTTTGACGTTTCTTTTAGGACATACCCTCTTTATATTTTTTTATTTTTTTAATATGGAAAACATTTGCAGAAAGCAAAGGTATGTGCAATATTACAAGGCTTAGCCTTAGTCATTCAAAATTAGGACTCCTATTCGTATAGGATCCTAATAGTGGCTCCACTTGGGGATGGAATTTTCTAGTGAAATGTCAAGAACTTTGTAGATCAGTGGCCTTTGAATTGTTGTTGATGTTACCTTGCTAGGTGTCCTTCTGCAAATTTGCATTACTGATACTTATGATAGTAAATCTTTTAAAGCTTAGGGCCTTCTCTTCAGGCTTAAACTTCAAATATCACCACCCAATCCAACCTAGACTTTGTAAAATAAAGTATGTACAAAATGGGAAATGAACATTTAGTAACTTGTTTCAAAGTAATTTTTTAGCATTCGACCATTCACTGGCCCACCTCCTGCATCTGTACCATCAATTTCTCTCAAAAAGAAAGCATTGTTTCCTCTGTAAGAATAAATGACATAGGGACCTTTCCATAGGAAATAAAATTTCCCATGTTTTCCTTTGTCTGCCCTCATTGAATCCCACTTGAGCCCTTTTTCACCAAGGTAGAAATCTTCAACCTTGGTTCTCTTATCAAAAATCTTTTTAATCCTTTCTTGCACAACTTGAGACCTGAAATAGACCTCCTCTCTGGTTTGTTGTAGATGAATAGTTTGGTTGATTCTTCTTTGGATACTATTTGGTTCAACCTGCAATTATTGAAGTAACTTCATCACTGGTATTCCCAAGGAGGATGGAAAGACAGCTTCCATCCCATAGACTAGTTGATAGGGAGAAGTACCAATTGATTTCTTAGTAGTCAATATGTCTTCCCATAAGGCATTGACTAGCTTTTTATTCCAACTTTTCTTATTGTCCTCTAGTAACTACTTGATGAAGTTTTCTAGGCTTTTGTTTGAGGATTCTACTAGTCCATTACCTTGAGGGTAGTAGGTTGTATAATGGCCCAGGGTGATATGATACTTGTTGCAAAAATCTATCTTTCTTTTGGATTTAAAGGTTGTTGCATTATCAGTAATGAGCTTAGTTGGGCATCCAAATATTGATAGAATTTTAGTTTCAAGGAAGGTTATGATAACAGTATTTGTGGCTTGCCTTGAAGGTATGGTCTCTATCCATTTTGTGAAGTAGTTTGTGGCTGTGAGGATCCATTTGTGCTAGGCAGAGGAGGATGGGTGAATTTCACCAATGAAATCTAAACCCCATTGTTGAAAATGCATTTCAGTAGAGATTGGCTTGAGGGGTAAAGGTAAGAGCTTTTTCTTCCCCTCAAAAATTTGACATTTGTGACAGCAGGTCACATATTTTTTGACATCAGCAAACAAGGTAGGCCAGTAGAAACCAGCTCTAAGAGTTTTATTTGCAATGGTCTTCTAGTAAAGGCGTCCTCCACAGTCACCTGCATGAAACTCTTGCAAAAATTTGTCAGATTCTTCTTTTAGTAAGTAATTGAGAAGGATACCTTCATGATCTCTCCAAAACAGAGCGTTGTCTAATATACAAAATTTCAAGGATTTCATCTTCAAAAACCTACTTTTATTCCTCGATAATTCAAGAGGAGCTTGTAATTTCAATAAAACATAAATGATATCAACATACCAAGGTGATTCAATAAAGGACTGGCTGATTAGTGGAGTCGCCATCTCCTCTTGATTATCTATTTCTACAATAAAGTTTATAACCAAGGCCTGACAATTTGATTCAGCCATGAGCTTGGCTAAACCTTGGCCCCTGATTAACTTAGTAGGTTTGATTTCTATATCATATTTTAAAATAATAGCAATCCACTTTCCCCTCTTTCCATCAGGACCATCCTGAGTTAGGATATCTTTAACTACTGAATTAGGAACTTAGGCCACTATATGAGAATATAGGATGTACACCCTAAAGTCCTTAATGGCTTTGACTAAAGCCAATGCTTGTTTTTCCATTATATTATATTTCAAGGGTGCATCCCTCAGGGCTTTGCTAAAGAAAGCAAAGGGTTGTTCATAGCCCTAGTCATTTTTCTGCAATAGAATTGTAGCATTTGTGTGCTCAGAAGCAAAGGAAAACAAGATGAAATCTTTGTCAAATTTAGGACTGATTAACACAGGTGTTTTAGTCAAGGCTAGTTTAATTTTTTCAAAGGATTTTTTAGCCTCAACAGTCCATTTTATGGTGGAATATTTTTTCAACTTGTTATTTAGTGATCTAATTAATTCTGCTAGATTAGATATAAATCTTCTAAGGAATTTATTTTTTCCAAAGAAATCTTCTAACTCTTTAATGTTCCTAGGGTGTTGTATTTGCAAGATGGCTTCTATTCTCGTAGGGTCTATTCTTATACCATCTTTTGAAATTATATGACCTAACAACTTTCCTTCTTCTAACCCAAAAAAAGACTTCTTTGGGTTCAAGGAGATTCCAAATTTCCTGTATTTAATAAAAACTTGTCCTAAATGATCCAAATGTTGATTATCATATTTTGAAAATATAGTGATATCATCCAGATATATCACATGGAGATCATGAATTTCTTTTGCAAAGGCTATATCCATAGCCCTCTAGAAAGTGGCTCCTACATTCATTAGCCCAAAAGGCATTTTTACATACATAAATGTGCCCCAAGGAGTAGTAAAGGCAGTTTTGGGTTGGCCATTAGGATGAACTAAGATTTGATTATAACCAGAAAACCCATCCAACAATGAGATTATGGTTTCTCCAACTACTCTCTGTAAAATGTAGTCCATTTTGGGGAGAGGGTAATTGCCTTTTAGTGACACTTTGTTGAGGTTTCTGAGATCCACACAGAGTCTGATCTCACCAATTTTCTTTCTAGTTGGCACCAAGTTTGAGACCCAATCAGAAAATCTGATTGGTGCAATTATTTTGGCATCATACATTCTCTGAATTTCTTTTTCAATTGCTGGTAATAAGATAGGATTAATCCTTCTGAGTTTTTGTTTGAAAGGATTTTGATTTTCTTTAATGGTAATTGTGTGTTGGATGATGTTGGTGTCATAGGATTTGAGGTCCTCATAACTCCAAGCAAATACATCTTGAAACTCTTTCAACAACTCAATGTATTTCACTTTTTCAGTTGGGGGTAATGATTTTGAAAGTTTGATTAGTTTAGGATTTTCATCAGTGCCTATATTACATTCCTCTATATCCGACTTCAAAGGTTCCATCTTAGGTTTCCTAAGAATATCATTTGAATCAAATAAATATTATAGAGGGGTTAATCCCTTTGGTAAAAAATTATCCTTGAGATTAATTACTTCGATTTCTTCACTGATTATTTCATCAATCTCAATTTTCTCTAAGTTATCTACATCTAATTTGGTAAATTTAGTTGGGTTGAGTCTATTCAGTTCCTCACCTTCTATCTCATTTATTTCTATCTTACCCTTAGTGTCAGGATCTATTGATGTAATAATATCTATATTGTTATTTACAAACTCTTCTTCTGAAAGTAAAAATTTATTTATCTATTTATCATCAAAAAATATTTGCTAGTTCTTCAAATTATCTGGAATTGCATATCTATGCCTAACTTCAACAGTGTATTGATGGTTAGATTGAAATGGTAATTTGCAGGTGCTGGCAAACATTTCTAATCTATGGGCTTGCATATTGTGTTTTCTAGGGATTACTGCAAGCTTTGTTTCTAGGAAAGTATTAAGTATTTCTATGATAGTTCCTCTATAGCAACTTAATCTAGGGTCCTTTGTCATATATACAACATAAATCTGTTTTATAATTAGTTCAGAGTCTCCCATGACAGAAACCCTTTTAGCTCCTAAATTCCTAACTAACTTAAGACCTAAAATTAATGCTCCATACTCGGCCATATTATTAGTACATTTAAAATTCAGTCTATATGCATGACCTTCTGAGTGATTATTTTCCAAATTATATATCCACACTCCTGCTCCTGCTCCTAACTTATTGACTGACCCATCAAATTCAAGATGCCATAATATCTCATGCTCATAATTTTCACTATCTGGTGCAACAAACTTTTCATCATTTATAGCAGTTTGACCATCTTGTTTATTGAAAAGTTTTGTAGTTTGGTTAGTTTCATTTTGTGTAGAAACTGCAATTTCTTTTGGTTCTATATTAATATTGTCTGAAATTTCTTCTTGTGTTTGATCAACATTATATAGGATAAAAGAATCGATATCTGAGTGTATGGAGTAGATGGGAAAGTTTTGAGGCCGATCCTAGCTACTTACCATATATTTCATTAAGGTTTCTCGATATAGTTTCTTAGGTTGTCCAAAAACAGAGATTGTTTCATATGACATATCTAGTTGTAGGGACCCTTGAAGTTTGGCTCCCCATGATCTAGATAACATCATGCCACACTTTGGTGGGATGTCAACAACTACAGTATCCATAAGGATGCTTTTGGTAGGATATTGAACTAAAGTAACACACAAGTATTTCATCAATCCTAGATACTGTACCTAACTGCAGTCAAATGAAAAAAGTCTTTATAAGGCCTTGTAATGTCTAGGTTTAATTTCTCCATCACTGATTTGGGAATTAAGTTGTGAGAGGCCCCAGAATCCAACATTGCATTGTGTAGAATTTTATCATGGATGCTAAGGCTGATGTAAAAGGGTGGAACTCCTCCTTCTAATGGTTTGCCATTAACATCTGGACCAAATATGAGTTCTGGTTGGTCATCAGACAGGTTGACTGAATCCTCATTTTCAGCAATGTTTAAGGTTTGGTTTATCTGTGATCGTAAGTTTCATTCTTAATTAGTTCTGTTAAGGGAACTAATTTTTTTAGCTTTGCTATCTCTAATCCCAGATTGAATGGCAAAGAGTCCTTTTCTATTTGAAGGTTTTGGGTTTTTGCAGTAGGGTTTTGAGTAGACTTGTCTTCTTTTCTTTTATTGGGTATCTCCTTATGTGGATCTTCAAATCTGATGTTTTGAGCTTTGTCCACTGGTTCCTTAGGTGAAATCAAAGTGGATGGTTGATCATCAGAAGGTTGATCAGAAGTTATATCTACAATTGTGGGGCTAGAAGGATTTGGGTTCTGCTTAGGAAGAATTTGGAGGACTTTTGAAACAGGGGCTTATTTTATTTTCTTGGGTTGATTTTGCACTGTTTTCTTAGCTTAGTCAGGGACATCAGCATTCTTTCTACTTCTTAGATTATACAGTGTATGAACTTCAAAGATGTTAGATTCATATCCTTGTTTGTAACCAAATGATTCCCCATACTGTAACTGTAATTGTTGCAGCATATACAGTTCCTGCTCATCTTGGGTTAAAAAGACAATGTCCTCATCATTTACTCCCATTAGGTTTATTTATGTATCTTGTTCTAGATCTTCTAACTGGGATGTCTCTGCATAATTTTCTTGAAAAGGAGGCCTAATGTTCTGATCCAGTCCATTTTTCCCAATGTTTTGGTTTTGTTTTTTCTAAAATTTGGGTTTCTAACTAGAGGTGTTTGTTGGTTATCCCATTGGGGTTTCCTTTCTATGTTTTCTATTCTATCCATTAGTTTTCCCATACCTTTGGCTAGACTATCTATCTTAATATCAGATGGGGAAGCTTCATCCTTAGCATTTCTTCTTCTTTCATTTCTAACTCTAGCCCTCTTGGCTAACAAATTAGCTTCAACACTAACAACTACCTTTTGCATCTCTTCTAATGTTGGGGGTTTCTTTCCCTAAGTTGGAATGCCATATGTGTCAAAACCATAAGGGAACTTTATTAATGCTAAGTCAGGTGGGGGTATAAGATTAATTGGGATGGCGTTATATATATTATTGAATCTAGTACAGTAATCTTGAACAGTTTCATTAGGTCCCCTTCTAATATTCTCATATTCTGAAAGGATGTGTAGGGGATTTTTTTTCTTTTCCCATCTGTTCAAAAATTGATGGTGAAATGCATCTAAACTATCAATTCTATTAACAGGCAATGCTCTAAACCATTTCCTAACATCATCAGCTAAAGTCTGGGCAAAGAGTCTCATCTGAACATTATCTGTGTGGGTTTTAACCCCATACAGAAATTACCTACATACGAATTCTGAAACACAGAAAATAAACAATGCGAGAGCATAACACATAAAAAGCATATACACAGAGATTTTCCCCTGGATCCCAAAACCGGGACTACCAGCTTGATTTTTCATATGTTCCTTTCAATGTTACAATACATACTTATACATGCTGAAGCATCCAATACCATGGACCGAAAACTGTCACGTCCAAAACCATGGACCGAAAACCATCGCATCCAAAACCATGTGTGAAAATCATGCACAAAACCACAGGTAGGTCGTCCAACCTAATATAGGGTCCAAAAATAGAGGCGGGTTACCTGTACCCATCAAACCCCTTGTGACCCCCCCTTGCTACGTAATTGGCGCAATGAAGGGGGGGTCCACCCCCCCTTTAAACCCCGGGTTAACTACGTGGGCTAGTCGTGGAAAGAATATAATTCTCCCACTTGTTGTTTTCTTTCCACAAGGGGCCACAAGAGAGCTTAGTCATTTATCTAACCCTACAACGTCCATTGTTTCTCTACACCAAGAGAACTTCTCAAAGCTCACAGATTTTTTCAATGCATCTGCAGTATTATTCAAAGTGTCCACCTTTACCAGCAACACCTTTTTGTCTTCTTTCATATCCCTCACAAAGTGATACTGAACATCAATGTGCTTTGTCTTTGAATGATATGTAGGGTTCTTTTCCAAGAAAATTGCACTTTGTCTATCACAGTCTATCCATATAGCTCCCTACTAACCCCATACTTGAACACAATCTCTGCAACCAAACTGCTTCCTTGCTTGCATGAGTGGCTGCCATGAATTTTTCCTCTGAAGTTGATAGTGCCACTACAAATTGTTTCTTACTCATCCAACTGACTACACCTCCAAATAGGTTAAACACATACCCACTTGTAGATCTTCTCTGATCTAGATCTCTATCCCAGTCTGCATCAACAAAGCCATAAATATCCAACACTCTGTCCAATCCTGGTCTTCCTTGGTAGCACAAACCATAATCACTAGTGCCATGCAAATACTTGAAAACCCGCTTCACTGTTGTCTAGTGCTCCTTCCCCGGTTTTGACATAAACGTGCTCAATACTCCCACTGCATGTGTAATGTCTGGTCTAGTATAGGCCATTGCATACATCAGGCTACCGACTACACTTGCATATGGAACACGGGACATGTCCTCTTCCTCTTCTTGTGTCTTGGGACACTGTTCATTAGATAACCTCACACCTATAGGAATAGGAACCTTCACCAGTTTAATATCCTGCATATTAAACCTCTACAGTATTGTCTCGACATACTTCCTCTGGTTTAACCAGAGCTTCCTCTTTTCCCGATCTCTTTTAATTTCCATGCCCGAAATATAGTTTGCAGCACCAAGATCTTTCATGTCGAATTTGGAGGAAAATTGGGTCTTCAAATCTTGGATAATTTCTTTGTCATTTCCAACCAGCAACACATCATCCACATATAAGACTAGATAAATAACACGGTCACCAATTAATTTAAAATACACACAGTGATCTGCTTTACTTTTGGTGAAGCAAAGTCCCCGTATAAATGTATCAAATTTTTGATACCACATCCTTGGTGACTGTTTTAACCCATACATAGACTTCTTTAACTTGCATACCATTTCTTTCTTACCCTTCACTGCAAAACCTTCAGGTTGCTTCATGTAGATCTCCTCTTCTAGATCCCCGTGAAGAAATGTTGTCTTCACATCCATATGTTCTACCTCAAAATCAAAAGCAGAAGCAACAAATAAAAGTAATCTAATAGAAGCTACCTTGACAACAGGAGAAAAAATATCACCAAAATCAATTCCTGGCACCTAGGAATAACCTTTTGCTACCAACCAAGCTTTGTACTTCTCCACCTTTCCTTCTGCATTTTTCTTCTTCTTGAACACCCATTTTCTGCCAATGGGTTTCCTTCCAGCTGGAAAATCCACCAGATCCCAAGCCTCATTTTTGTGCAAAGATGTCATTTCATCAACCATGGCCTCTTTCCAGAATTTGCCATCCTATGAATCTACTGCTTCCCTCAAAGTTCTAGGATCATCATCAGTAACAGATAAATAAAAATTTGAACAAAAAGCAGATGGACTATACCTTTTCGGTTGCCTTCTTTCTCAAACTGATCTTCTCACACTCAGAGTTTGTGGCTCTTCATCTTCCGATTCCTCGTCTGCTGTAAAGTTTGATTCTTCCTCCTTAAGCTCAAACTTTATCTTCTCAGGTTCCTTTGGTTGGACTTCATGTTTAATAACATCTTTCACCTCTCTAAACACCACATCTTGGTTGTACACAACCTTCCTTGTTACTGGGTTCCAAAGCTTATAACCCTTTAAACCATCCTTATACCCAATAAAGATGCACTTTTTAGATTTACTATCCAACTTGGTTCTTTTCTCCTTTGAAACATGTACATATGCATCACATCCAAATACCTTCAGATGTGAAAGAGAGGGTTTCTTACCAGTCCATACCTCTTGTGGAGTCTTATCCTCCAACACTGATGAAGGTGATCTGTTGACTATGTAACATGCTGTCTCCACCACCTCTGCCCAGAATTCATGTCCTAACCCGGCACCACTAAGCATGCTTCTTGCCCTTTCCATCAACGTCTTGTTCATTCCTTCTGCAACTACATTTTGCTCAGGTGTCTATGGAGTAGTCTTCTGTCATGTGATACCACACTTCTTACATAATTCTTCAAATTCCTTACTGCAAAACTCTCCACCATTATCTATCCTCAACACCTTTATCTTCTTCTTTGTCTGGTTTTCCACCAGAGCCTTAAATTCTTTAAACCTGTCAAAGACTTCAGATTTCTTCTTAAGGAAATATATACATGTATTCCTTGAGAAGTCATATATAAATGACACATAGTACACATACTTACCTAGTGATGGAACCTTCGCAGGTCCAAACACATCACTGTGCACAAGTTATAATATATGTTTCACCCTCTTACCACCAGAGGGGAAACTCACCCGATTCTGCTTCCCATATACACAATTTTCACAGAAATCAAAATCCAGAGAGCTATTACTCATACCTTCTACCATACCTTTACCATGAAGTATTTGAAGGCCCTTCTCTCCAATATGTCCAAGCCTTTGATGCCACAGCATGGTCTTATCTCTAGAGACCACTAGATTTTCTGCTCCACTTTCAGGAACCATAGAACTGTTGCACCCATCAACAACAGTGCTACCCTGCATCTTCTACAGAGTTCCAATTCGAACTCCCCGCATCAATACCAGTGCCCCCCGAACCATCTTGCATGTATCCTTCTCGAATACTATTTTTACAGCTGCATCATCCAGCTTGCTTATAGAAATCAGATTTCTGGCTAATGCAGGAATATGCAGAACACCCAGAAGTGTTCCAACCCTTCCACCTTGCAACTTCAACTTTACTTTTCCACGACCAACGATTCTAGCCTTCATGTCATCCCCTAAGAAGAAATCACCACCATCATATTTCTCATATTCGCAGAACCACTCTCTATGGGGAGTGAAGTGAAAGGATGCACCTGAGTCAATCTACCATGCCTCATGATCTACATGTGTACTTGAAGAAGCCAAGTACACATCCCCACCTTCATCTGAGGTGATTTTCACCTCTACAGAAGGAGCATCATCAGATCCCTTTCCTTTATTAGGAGCTTTAGATTTACAGTCCCTTTTGTAGTGCCCTTCCTTTCCGCATTTCCAGCACACCACCTTTACAAGTTTTCTTGGAGATTTAGATCTCCCTCTAGATTTAGATCTCCCACTCGATGACTTATTTTTGTTTCTGTTTTGGGACCGTCCTTGTACAGACAAGGCATCACCACTCTGGCTCTCCATATTTTTTTGTCTCATCTCCTCTGTCAGCAAGGATGAGACTATTTCATCAAACTGCAAGGCAGTTGTATTGCTACCTATTTCAATAACCAGACTATCCCACAAATCTAGTAGAGAACACAACAAACTGATGCACTTATCTTCATCTGAAATTTTAATATCAACAGACAATAACTGACTTACCACAGTATTAAATGCATTCAGATGCTTTGTCATAGAGTCTCCATCTTTCATCCTCAGGTTACACAACCTTTTCCGCAGGAACAGTTTATTCACCAAAGACTTAGATTGGTACAAAGTCCCTAACTTGTCGCACAAATCCTTTGTTGTAGCTTCCCCTGATATATTCAGCAATACTGAATCTGAGACACACAATCATATTGTGCTCTTTGCCTTCTGATCCAACTTCTTCCATTCTTCATCAGACACTCCCATTGGTTTAGTACTCGGTTCTACCGCGATCCACTGATCTTTATCCACCAACAGATCCTCCATCTTGAGTTTCCACAATTCAAAACTCTGACCATTATATTTCTCGATCTCTATCTTTCCACTACTCGCCATCTTCTTTCACCACCAAAATTGATCTCGCAGATTTCCCACTGAACAGGGTCTACCACAGGCCCGAGCGAAACCCCTCAGCAACAAAGGCATCCCCTTGAAGCTAGAACAACTTCGATACCAAATGTAGGTTTTAACCCTGTATAGAAATTACCTGCATACGAATTCTAAAACACAGAAAATAAACAATGCGAGATCATAACACATAAAACACATATACACGGAGATTTCCCCTGGATCCCAAAATCGGGACTACCAACTTGATTTTTCATTATGTTCCTTTCAATGTTACAATACATATTTATACATGCCGAAGCATTCAATACCATGGATCAAAAACCATCGCGTCTAAAACCATGGACCGAAAACCATCGCGTCCAAAACCATGTGTGAAAATCATGCTCAAAACCATAGGTAGGTCCGCCCAACCTAATATAGGGTCCAAAAATAGAGGGGGGTTACCTGCACCCCTCAAACCCCTTGTGATCCCCTACCCCCCACCACTACACAATTGGCACAACGAAGGGGGGGTCCACCCCCCCTATAACCCCCCAGGGCCCCAGTTAATTACGTGGGCTAGTCGTGGAAAGAATATAACACAACCCAACAATCTATGTCAATCTCATGCAACTCAAAGTAATTTGTTATCTTTTTGACATGTTGTTGTGCAGTATAATGTCATGTGCCATGAAATTGAACAATTTTACTTTGGTAGTCTGTTGGCATAGCACCAAGTTGGGCAAGTAAAACAAGAGGAGCATATCTATTTTCCATGGCTGTAAGGTGAGAGGGGCTAAGATGTGGGGTTGAGGTACTCAGAGATGATGCAATAGTGGATGAAGAACTAGGACTAGCAAATGATGGATTAGTAATGATAGGTTGGCAAGGGGGTGTAGGTACAAATGGTGGTGAATAATGGACTTGAAAGGGTATTATTGATGAAGTAAAGGGAAAAACAGTGAACTCAAAGTAATGGACAATTGTTTAGAAAGCTTAGGGGTTGTGGCAGTATTAGTGGATTATTATGGAGATTTTAGAGTGTATTCATCAATTGATTGGTTGGCATGTTGAACTTCAAGGTCTGCAATAAACTCGGGATCTAGAACAGTTTCATCTATTGCACTTTCAAATTTTGTTCTAAATAATGAAAGATCAAATAGCACATCAAAGGGAAGTTCTTCTAAAAATAACCACTCATCAAAACATGAATTAGCTTTAATTAATGGTATCTGGCTAACTAAACTTTCTTATTTTTTAGATTTTCTTGAAATTAGGTTGGGATTATCAACTACTGGGGCAGGGTTTGGGTCTGGATTAGCCCTAGTAAAATTAATCTTCTTAGAAGCCAGAATTTCAAAATTTTTAACTGTTTTTGTAGGACATTTTTAAGATAACTTCTAACAAATGAATTTAAGAGGCTCAAAATGTAGATTTAGAATTTTCTTAAAGCTTTATTAGGACTGAGGATTCATTGATTCCCTAGTGGATTTGCCACTATGTTATCACTCAAAATTTTCTCTAGAAGTTATTAGAAGAAAGAAAATGATCGATGTAACCACAAACCAACTTTTAAGCATAGGCTCTAGCCAACCTATGGCTCAGAGAGGGCTCTTTCTATATGATTTAGCTTTCTTTGTTGGGATTTTAGGCTAGTTCTGAATGTTCAAGGGGTTTTTGATTTGTATTGAAGATTGGATGATGGAATCCTTCAAACAGATGGATAGAATGATGTCTTTATGTAGGTTTTAACCCTGTACGGAAATTACCTGCATACAAATTCTAAAACACAGAAAATAAACAATGCGAGAGCATAACACATAAAACACATATACATAGATATTTTCCCTTGGAACCCAAAACTGGGACTACTAGCTTGATTTTTCATTATATTCCTTTCAATGTTACAATACATATTTATACATGCCGAAGCATCCAATATGATGGACCAAAACCATGTGCGAAAAATCATGCACAAACCATAGGTAGATCCGACCAACCTAATATAGGGTCCAAAAACAAAAAAAATTGGGGTGCTACCCCGGACCCCATAGAGTGGGGTTACCTGCACCCCTCAAACCCGCTGTGACCCCCCCCCCGCTATGCAATTGGCGCAACGAAGGGGGGGCTCCGCCCCCTTCTAAACCCCTAGTTAACTACGTCGGCTAGTCGTGGAAAGAATATAACACAACCCAACATTCTCCCACTTGTTGTTTTCTTTCCACAGGGGGCCACGGGAGAACTTAGTCATTTATCTAACCCTGCAACACCATTGTTTCTATACACCAAGAGAACTTCTTAGAGCTCACAAATTTTGTCAATGCATCTGCAGTATTCTTCAAAGTGTCCACCTTTACCAGCAGCACCTTTTTGTCTTCTATCATATCCCTCACAAAGTGATAATGAACATTAATGTGCTTTGTCTTTGAATGATATACAAGGTTCTTTGCCAAGAAAATTTCACTTTGGCTGTCACAGTCTATCCTTATAGCTCCTTGTACTAACCCCATACTTGAACACAATCTTTGCAACCAAACTGCTTCCTTGATTGCATAAGTGGTTGCCATGTATTGTGCCTCTGTAGTTGATAGTGCCACTATAGATCGTTCTTACTCATCCAACTGACTGCACCTCCAAATAGGTTAAACACATACCCACTTGTAGATCTTCTCTGATCCAAATCTCCAGCCCAGTCTACATCAACAAAGCCATGAATATCCAACACTTTGTCCAATCCTGGTCTCCCTTGGTAGCACAAACCATAATCATTAGTTCCACGCAAATACCTGAAAACCTGCTTCACTGTTGTCCAGTGCTCCTTCCCTGGTTTTAACATAAACCTACTCAATACTCCCACTGCATGTGCAATGATTGGTCTAGTATAGACCATCGCATACATCAGGCTATCGACTACACTTGCATATGGAACACAGGACATGTCCTCTTCCTCTTCTTGTGTCTTGGGACACTGTTCAACAGATAAATTTACACCTACAAGAATAGGAACCTTCACCGGTTTACTATCCTGCATATTAAACCTCTGCAATATTTTCTCGACATACTTCCTCTGGTTTAACCAGAGCTTCCTCTTTGTCTGATCTCTTTTAATTTCCATGCCCAAAATATATTTTGCAGCACCAAGATCTTTCATGTCGAATTTGGAGGACAAATGGGTCTTCAAATCCTGGATAATTTATTTGTCATTTCCAACCAGCAACATATCATCCACATAGAAGACCAGATAAATAACATGGTCACACACAGTGATCTACTTTGCTACTAGTGAAGCCAAGTCCCCATATGAATGTATCAAATTTCTAATACCACATCCTTGGTGATTGTTTTAACCCATACAAAGACTTCTTTAACTTGCATACCATTTATTTCTTACCCTTCACCGAAAATCCTTCCGGTTGCTTCATGTAGATCTCCTCTTCCAGATCCCCATGAAGAAACGTTGTCTTCACATCCATCTGTTCTACCTCAAAATCAAAAGTAGCAGCAATAGATAAAAGTAATCTAATAGAATTTACCTTGGCAACAAGAGAAAAAATATCACCAAAATCAATTCCCGACACCTGGGAATAAGCTTTTGCTACCAACCGAACTTTGTATTTCTCCACCTTTCCTTCTGCATTTGTCTTCTTCTTGAACACCCATTTGCTGCCAATGGGTTTCCTTCCAGCCGGCAACTCCACCATATCCCAAGCTTCATTTTTGTGTAAAGATGCCATTTCATCAACCATGGCCTCTTTCTAGAGTTTTCCATCCTCTGAATCTACTGCTTCCTTCACAGTTCTAGGATCATCATCAATAATAGATAAAGCAAAATTTGAACAGAAAGCAAATGAACTATACCTTTCTGGTTGCCTTCTTTGTTGAACTGATCTTCTCACACTCGGAGTTTGTGGCTCTTCATATTCTGATTCCTCCTCTATTGTAGAGTCTGATTCTTCCTCTTTAAGCTCAAACTCTATCTTCTCAGGTTCCTTTGGTTGGACTTCATGTTTAATAACATCTTTCGCCTCTCTGAACACCACATCTTGGTTGTACACAACCTTCCTTATTACTAGGTTCCAAAGCTTATAACCCTTTAAACCATCCTTATACCCAATAAAGATGTGTTACACTAAAAAATGTCACCATGGCTATTTACAGTTGGTATGGCTCTATCAACAGTCATACTACCCTCTTAAGCAAGTCTTATGCCTCTGCTATTCATGTCAAACTCCAAGAAAGAGAGAAAGTCTTTATAAATATGTTTATCTCTGGGTACGCAGGTTCTCTCAAACCTTGCCTGCGGGTACGCACCTATTGTTCATAAGGTCTGCGTCCAAGGACACTCTGTATCTAAAGGGGCAGGTGCGTCCCTCTGAAAAGGTTAAAATGCGCAAGTTTTATCTTCAAAAACTTACTTGTGGTCATTTCTAGAGCATTCTAGAAGGTTGTTTGACGTGTATTGAGCGCCTCCAGATGGTTCATGCACTCCTATCAAAGAGGAACTTATCCCATCAATAAGGGAGTGATCCCATCCAAAGAGGGGACTATCCCATTGATGGTGGACCTGATTAACTTCCTCTTGAGCACTATAAATACAGGCATTGGGCCAGAAGGAGGAAGGTTGAAAGCTATACATTTATAAGGGTAAATGCTGCAGGAATTAGGACTCCCATTTAGAAGCTTGTGAGGAGAGATTGCCATCTTTACTTGTTCTATTTGGAAGTGGGTGAGCTTTGTCAAAGTAGAGGAAGACTCTTGTGGACCCTGGAAGGAGCTTGCACAACACCAAGGCTCAGGTTGTAATGGTTCCTTTTGATTACCTTTAATGCAAATTGGTCCATTCTTCTCAATAACTTGTTGTTTATGGGTTATTTCATGTACTCCTTGGTCTATATGTTGAATATGTTTTGTTTTATGTTATAATCAGGTGCTATTTAATTGTTTGACTGTTGGTGATTGCAGGTTTTGGAGAAAAGGAGGAGCTCATCCGGATCAACAAAGCTTGGACTTCTACAACAGCGTTTGGACAAAGGTAAGAACGAAACACTTGATTTCTCATATCATAATGTATGTTTAGAGAAGGATAGCTCCAGTTTGTTTTGTTTGTCATTAGAATGTCTTAGACTTCTAGGAAGGTCAGTTGTGTCCGCACCCTTGATTGATTCCGTGTGACAAATTGGCGACTCCGCTGGGGATTCCATTGATGAGAAAAGTCTTTTCCTTTGTGTGAACTTTGCTTTGAGAAAATTGGTTTATTTTTCTGGTTTTTGGCTGTGTGAACTTGTATTTGGGTGGATTAGCTTAGGACTAGATTCATTTTAGTTTTTCTTGAATTTTCCAGTAGGACGCACCCTCTGAGTATTGCACAGTGCGTCCCTGGACGCACTGTCGCTGTGTGCACAGTGCGGGCCCGCACCTGTCTTAACGGGTTGCCTGCGTCCCCTGCTAAAATTTGAGAAAATTCCATTTTTTGCATTTTTGCTCTTAGATTTTGCTTTTTCTTAGTTTTTACTGCCCAGATCCACTAGTTACCTGCCATAAATCTTCACCTAAGCTTTTTTCATTGGCATTCCTGCTTTAAGCTTTCATCAATTGGGTGTTTTGAGTCTCTTTTTTGAGAAATTCTTAATTTGATTTCCTTTGGTCATTACTTGGAGGTTTGGCTCAGTCTTTTCACAATTTTGCATCTTTTTGCTTCTGTTTTTGCAAAAAAAATTCCCCCTCATTCGCCGGGGGGGACTAAATTGTGTATGAGTGTTAATCGCCTTTGAGTGTTTTTATTTTTTGATCTTTGGAACTCTCACCCAATTTTCTCGACTTGCACTTGATTGGTTCTTAGATCACATTAGAATCGTCTTGTGTTTGAGAATTCTCTTGCATAGATCACATTTGCATAATTAGAATTCTCATTTTCGGAATATGAATGAAAAATGTGCATAGATTACCTTTGCATACTTTTCAAGTGAATTGTGCTTAGATTACAATTGCATAGTTTACATTCTGAAAAATCAATCGTAGATTTAGATCAGTTTTCTTTGATTTGAATTTACACAAAAATAAAAATAAAAAAAAAATGGTTTGGAATTGATTTGCATTAGTTTTTCTTGATGAAATTAGTGCATTAGAGAATTTGTTATATTTTCTCTTAGTGATCAATTTTTTGCATTGTTGGAAGTGAATGGAAACTCTCTCCTTATTTTACTTAGGATTCATCGAATTGAAACGATTACATTATCATATTCGATTGCATTCAGTTGAGTCGGGTCATAACACCATTGGTTTCATCTCCATTTACCCATTTGAGTAATAACAGCCTTAATAACACAGCGCTTAATTAAAATTCATCTAGTAATTTTTACATTTCTAGGGCTCTGAAGCACCAACATAGCTTAGGCTAGTGTCTTGGAGTAGGTGAGTACTTAACTCTCCAAGACAGTAAAACCAAACAAGTAGTTGATCTTGTGATAGAATCAAATCCAATTGTTACATTTACACTCTGGGAAAGCTCCTCTTAAAGGAGAAGCACGAGCTCGTGTCCGAACCAGTGAGGGGATCCATCCTCCCTCGTTGGGAACGACGCCAGACAGTACGTATTACAAACGGTAAACCTCGGATTAACCATTGTCGAGGAGCCAAGGGTCACTTATCGGTAAACCTTGGATTACTGTCAAGGAGCCGGTAAGGGGATTGAGCTTGCTACTCTGCCCTTGCGTGCTGTCGGAGTTTAGACTGTTCCCCCAGGTGTACTTGTGGCCGTTGGTAACCTTAGTGACCATAATCTTTAGGATTCTACCCAAGGTGACGGTGGAGGGAAGATCCCACTGTACCTGGAGCAGACGTCGGCTATACTCACTTGGATTTTCTGGGGGGTTCACTTTGCTCGAGACGGTTAAAGTGGAGGAACTTGGTCCCGTCTATTCATTAAGCAGGTTGTCGGGGTAACTGTTCCACCCACTATTTCTGTACTGGATTCTGCGAGGTTGGGCTTAATCACCAACTAGTGTTTTCGGTCCGGAGAGCTTACTGTTTGTGTGTGGTTTGACTCCTAGATTTGATAGCGCGTGTTAATTTGTTTGTTTTTACTTTTAGAGACCATAGGTGTGAATTATGAATTTTAATTGTTAGGTGTAAATTGTTAATTGTTAATTTTAGTTTAAAATTGTTAATAAAATTCACTGAAGTTGAATATAATGGCAAATGTTCCAGAATTTATCAACCTAGGAACCCCTCCTAATGAGAATCCTAGTACTTTTCCTTACTTTGGGAATGTTGGTCCTCCTTATATGGCTACTTTGTCATTACCTGGATTTGCAATAGGTTTACCGATATGGTTATTTTCAACTTCGTTGGCCCAAAATACTCTAATTGTTCAACCTCAACCGAATGCTTCTCCTTCACAGAGTTCACCATCTCAACATCACCAACCTTCTGTTGACCCTTTACCTTCTTCGCCTAATTTTTCTTCCTCCATTTCTTCCTCTTTGCCTGGTAAAAGCCTTGATGCTACTAACCAGGAGGCTAAGAAGAAGAAGAAAGGGAAGAAGAAGAAGAAGAAGAAGCAGGATAAAAAAGAAGTCAACCAACCAACCACGACTGTAAGTGTTAGTTGTGTTGAGGAAAATTCTGACATGCATCGTAAACCCAAAGACCCTTGCAAGCTTTGTAAGGGTGACCACTTCCTTGTCAATTGTCCTGGTATACCAAAGGTCTTGGAAGTATGGTCAGAAAAATCCCATCAACTTTCCATTGATACGTCAACCAGTGATAGTCAGGTTCCTGGGAAAAAGGGTAAAGTTAGGTTTCCTTGTAAGTTATGCAAAGGGAGTCATCAAACTCACATTTGCCCTCACATAGATGAAGCCTCAACATTGTTGGAAAACCTTCCTGTTCCACAGCAAGAATTTCCAACTGGTTACCGTCAACTTTCTCCCAACCTACCGTCAACTGACGGAGTGATTGATCTAAATTCAAGTACAGTCGATCACACTCTCCCATTGGAGAGTGAAACTCATGTCACTCAGGTTGATGATCCATTAGTTGATCAAGTGGTCGATTTAATTTCACATTCGATCGATCCCACTTTCCCTTTAGAGAGTGAACTTCATACCGCTCAGGTTCTTCTTGTTACATCAGATTCTTCTATGCCCGGGGGCATTTCACCTGTTTCTACAGAACCCCCTCCAAGTAGTGAGGTCTTTTCCTTTGATTGGAATAGACTGACAGAACCTCGTCTTCCTTCCTCCATCCCTTTCCAAATCATTGTTAAGGCTGGTAGTAGGGACATACATCGTACTTAGGTAGATGAAGGTGCTTCTGTTAGTATTTTATCCTCAACTGTTTGGAAAGCTTTGGGTTCCCCTCAGCTTGCGCCTATTACGCAGAATCTGAAAGCTTTTAACAGAACCATTAGTGAACCTTTAGGGATCCTTCCTAAGTTTTCTATTACCTTGGAAGGTAAAACTGTTTGTATTGATCTTATGGTAGTTCGAGGTCCCTTGGATTTCAATTTACTCCTTGGGCGAGACTATGTTTATGCAATGAAAGCTGTCGTATCGACACTCTTTCGCGTGATGTCTTTCCCTCACAATGGCAGTATTGTGACTGTAGACCAGATTTCATTCCCTAGTCTTGTCTCAACTACCAATACTATGACACCCCTAAATGTTCCTGATTCTAAAGTGGTATCTACCCTGCCACGGGTTAATTATGTGGCAACTGGTCCCATGTTTTCAGTTACCGATGTAAGTGAGCCTCTCACTGTTGATTTAGATCCGGTAATTGACATGGAAAACTCTATGGGATTACTTGAAACGATGTTCTTATCCCTCTTGAGTCCCTTGACATGTGTTCCTTCCAGAGAACTATTCTTCCTTCTGATGAAGACCTGTTGGAAGCCATGATCAAGGTGTGTCCATTGACATGTCTTTCTTCTAGTTGGAAAAATGAATCAGTGTGTACGAGGATAGATTCTTCTAGTCTCAACCTCATTAAAAAATGAAACTGGAAGTCATGAGCATAGTTCCTTGTCTTGTGTCAAGCTCATTAAAAAATGAAACAAGGAGTTGTGAGGAAAGTTCCTTTTACTGAGTCAACCTCGTTAAAAAATGAATCAGTGTGTACGAGGAAAGTTCCTTTTACTGTGTCAACCTCATTAAAAAATGAATCAGTTGGTCAGAGGATAGTTCTTTTTACTGAGTCAACCTCATTAAAAAATGAATCAGGGGCGAGGATAGTTTTTTCCTGTACCAACCTCGTTAAAAAATGAAACGGGCTGCATCGAGGAAAGTTCCTTTTACTGTGTCGACCTCGTTAAAAAACGAATCAGTGTGTGTGAGGAAAGTTCCTTTTACTGTGTCGACCTCGTTAAAAAACGAAACAGTGTGCATGAGGATAGTTCTTTTACTGAGTCAACCTCATTAAAAAATGAATCAGCTTGATTTTAGGATATGTAAGTAGATTGTAGAAAGTAGGGTTTTGAGGATAGTTCCTGTTACTGAGTCAACCTCGTTCAAAAATGAATCAGGTATGAGGATAGTTCTTTTCTTGTGTCAACCTCCTTAAAAATGAAACAACTCCCTTTTCAAGTTAAATATTGAAAGTAAACCTTCATTCCATCCATCTGGTTGAATGCAATGAAGCCTGGGGGGCATGTACCTCGCTTTGCATCATTATCCTGTGGGCATGCAAAATTTTTGAGCATAGTTCCTTGTCTTGTGTCAAGCTCGTTAAAAAATGAAACAAGGGTAGGTTAAGTAGGTAGATTGTAGAGAGTAGTCATGAGCATAGTTCCTTGTCTTGTGTCAAGCTCATTAAAAAATGAATCAAGGATTTTAGAGCACAGTTCCTTGTCTTGTGTCAAGCTCGTTAAAAAATGAATCAAGGTTTTTAGAGTATTAAAACGGAATTAAAAGACGGTCCCCTTATAGCTCTTTTCTGACCGTAAAATCAGGAAAAGGTTGCCGGGTTTTTGTCGTTTCAAACTCGATACGGAAATAAAACGACGTGTCCTTGATCGCTTTTTACTTTTCAGGTCAGTGACACTAATTATGAAAGTACTCCTTGGTCGCAAGATCAAGCGGTTCCCCCAGGTATTATTTTATACTTTTTCGGGCTTGAGGGACACAAATTTACGAAAAAGTTCAACTTGGGGTTTTCTTAAGTTTTTCAGACTCTCTAAAATTGAAAAACGCCGAGTTTCTCCTATACTGGGCTCGTTAAACATTTCACAGTAAAGGACCTGTTCAATTACAAACAGGAACGAACCACTCCTTCCTAGGGTTCGAATCAAAACTGGGTTGGACTCATCCGAAGGATGAGCTTATAATCAAGCATATGTTATCCTCCTCAAGCTTGTTAAAAATAAAGAGGTACTTGCCAAAAATGGTGGGGGAAAAAAGAGAAGAATGAGCCTATTTGTTACCTTTTGTCTCAGAAGAAACTTTATTACCACTCTTGGACACGACACTTTTCATTCACCTGGGTTGGGAAATCCTTTACCTCACAGTTGATCAAACCACTTTTGAAAGTCTTCAACCGGGTTCCGGGGATTAACTTTGAGTTATTTAGCACCAAACCATCTGTCGTGTCGTTATGTGTCCAAGAGGTCTGCAAACAAAACTTTCATCTACAAAATACTTGTCATCCATTTGACCATCCCTGAGTCAGTCCTTACAGCAATATTTCTTCAACTTAAACAATGATTTCGTGTTGTGGGCTTGCCCGCAACGGGTCACTTTCTATCGACATCAGCACATTATCTAGAGAGATGACTTAGAAATCGTCAGTGCCTTGAAGTCTGCATGCATCAATGGCAGGTTTCTCGCCTTTGACGTCAGTTTACATCATTGACTTTCGATCGAAGGATTCCATGAAATGTTCGACATCAACTCATTCATTCACATCTCATGGATTGTACTGGGTACTTTGAGAACCATTGACATTACTGGTGGTCTCTCTCACGCTTGTTAACAGTTTACATCATCGACTGGTAATCAAGTGGTTTCTACCATGTTCGACATCGACTCATTTATTTGCATGGCTAGAATCGTACCAATTCGAGAAGTAGGAATGAAGACCCTGGATAGAATCTTTACCATCCAGGTTGCGAGGAGTTTTGTATTCATTATCTAAGTAGACTAACCATAAACAGATGGTTGCGTCCATACTGTGTCTACAAAAGTCTATGATTATGATGTACTGCAAAATCATTTCTGTATCAGAGTAGTTAGTCTGTTAGTTAAAATTTTAATCTGAGTATGGGAATGCCTACCTCAGTGATGATATAATCTTATACATGTATTTTGTGTTGAAAATTGCAGGTTCTTACCAGGTTCTCCACGAGATAATCCTCGAAATGATAAAGCGCTTCACCCTTCCTAGATAATACAAAACCCTAATCTATTCCAGGCTTCGCACTTTAGGGGGCAATCTGTTACACTAAAAAATGTCACCATGGCTATTTACAGTTGGTATGGCTCTATCAACAGTCATACTACCCTCTTAAGCAAGTCTTATGCCTCTGTTATTCATGTCAAACTCCAAGAAAGAGAGAAAGTCTTTATAAATATGTTTATCTCTGGGTACGCAGGTTCTCTCAAACCTTGCCTGCGGGTATGCACCTATTGTTCATAAGGTCTGCGTCCAAGGACGCTCTGTATCTAAAGGGGCAGGTGCGTCCCTCTGAAAAGGTTAAAATGCGCAAGTTTTATCTTCAAAAACTTATTTGTGGTCATTTCTAGAGCATTCTAGAAGGTTGTTTGACGTGTATTGAGCGCCTCCAGATGGTTCATGCACTCCTATCAAAGAGGAACTTATCCCATCAATAAGGGAGTGATCCCATCCAAAGAGGGGACTATCCCATTGATGGTGGACCTGATTAACTTCCTCTTGAGCACTATAAATACAGGCATTGGGCCAGAAGGAGGAAGGTTGAAAGCTATACATTTATAAGGGTAAATGCTGCAGGAATTAGGACTCCCATTTAGAAGCTTGTGAGGAGAGATTGCCATCTTTACTTGTTCTATTTGGAAGTGGGTGAGCTTTGTCAAAGTAGAGGAAGACTCTTGTGGACCCTGGAAGGAGCTTGCACAACACCAAGGCTCAGGTTGTAATGGTTCCTTTTGATTACCTTTAATGCAAATTGGTCCATTCTTCTCAATAACTTGTTGTTTATGGGTTATTTCATGTACTCCTTGGTCTATATGTTGAATATGCTTTGTTTTATGTTATAATCAGGTGCTATTTAATTGTTTGACTGTTGGTGATTGCAGGTTTTGGAGAAAAGGAGGAGCTCATCCGGATCAACAAAGCTTGGACTTCTACAACAGCGTTTGGACAAAGGTAAGAACGAAACACTTGATTTCTCATATCATAATGTATGTTTAGAGAAGGATAGCTCCAGTTTGTTTTGTTTGTCATTAGAATGTCTTAGACTTCTAGGAAGGTCAGTTGTGTCCGCACCCTTGACTGATTCCGTGTGACAAGATGCACTTTTCATATTTACTATCCAACTTTGTTCTTTTCTCCTTTGGAACATGTACATATGCATCACATCCAAATACCCTCATATGTGAAAGAGAGGGTTTCTTACCTATCCATACCTCTTGTGGAGTCTTATCCTCCAACACTGATGAAGGTGATCTATTGACCAGGTAACATGCAGTCTCCACCGCCTCTGCCTAGAATTCTTGTCCTAACCCGGCACCATTGAGCATGCTTCTTGCCCTTTCCATCAACGTCTTGTTCATTCTTTCTGCAACTCCATTTTGTTAAGGTGTATATGGAGTAGTCTTTTGTTGTGCTATACCACACTTCTTACAGAATTCTTCAAATTCCTTACTGCAAAACTCTCCACCGTTATCTGTCCTCAACACCATTATCTTCTTCTCTGTCTGGTTTTCCACTAGAGCCTTAAATTCTTTAAAGTTGTCAAAGACTTCAGATTTCTTCTTAAGGAAATATATACATGTATTCCTTGAGAAGTCATCTATAAATGATACATAGTACACATACTTACCCAGTGATGGAACATTCACAGGTCTAAACACATCACTGTGCACAAGTTCTAATATATGTTTCTCCCTCTTACCACGAGAGGGGAAAATCACCCGATTCTGCTTCCCATATACACAATTTTCACAGAAATCAAAATCCAGAGAGCTATTACTCATACCTTATACCATACCTTTACCATGAAGTATTCAAAGGCCCTTCTCTCCAATATGTCCAAGCCTTTAATGCCACAGCATGGTCTTCTCTCCAGAGACCACTAGAGTTTTTGCTCCACTTTCAGGAACCACAAAACTATTGCACCCATCAATAATAATTCTACCTTGCAGCTTGTACAGAGCTCCAATTTGAACTCCCTGCATCAATACCAGTTCCCCCTGAACCATCTTGCAGGTATCCTTATCGAACACTGTTTTTACACCTGCATCATCCAACTTGCTTACAAAAATCAGATTTCTGACTAATGCAGGAATCTGAAGAACACCCAGAAGTGTTCTAACCCTTCCACCTTGCAACTTCAACTTTACTTTTCCATGACCAACTATTCTAGCCTTCCTATCATCCCCCAAGAAGACATCACCACCATCATATTTCTCATACTCAGAGAACCACTCTCTATGGGGAGTGAAGTGAAAGGATGCACCTGAGTCAATCAACCATGCCTCATGATATACATGTGTACTTGAAGACGCCAAGTACACATACCCACCTTCATCTGAGGTGGTTTTCGCCTCTACAGAAGGAGCATCATCAGATCCCTTTCCTTTATCAAGAGCTTTATATTTACAGTCCCTTTTGTAGTGTCCTTCCTTTCTGCATTTCCAACATACCACCTTTACAGGTTTTCTTGGAGATTTAGATCTCCCACTCGATGACTTTTTTTTTTCTGTTCTGGGACCGTCCTCATACAGACAAGGCATCACCATTCTGGATCTCCATATTTTTCCATCTCATCTCCTCTATTAGCAAGGATGAGACTATTTCATCAAACTACGAGGCAGTTGTATTGCTACCTATTGTAATAACCAGACTATCCCATGAATCTAGTAGAGAACACAACAAACTGATGTACTTATCTTCATCTGAAATTTTAATATCAATAGATCATAACTGACTTGCCAGAGTATTAAATGCGTTCAGATGATATGTCACCGAGTCTCCATGATCTGTCACCGAGTTTCCATATTTCATCCTCAAGTTATACAACTTTTTCTGTAGGAACAGTTTATTCACTAGAGACTTAGATTGGTAGAAAGTCCCCAACTTGTCTCACAAAGCCTTAGCTGTAGCTTCCCCTAATACATTTAGCAATACTGAATCTGAGACACATAATCTTATTGTGTTCTTTGCCTTCCGATCTAACTTCTTCCATTCTTGATCGAACACTCTCATTGGTTAGTACCTGGATCTACCACGATCCAATGATCTTTATCCACCAACAGATCCTCCATCTTGAGTTTCCACAACTCAAAACTCTAACCATTAAATTTCTCGATCTTTATCTTTCCACTGCTCGCCATCTTCTTTTACCACTAGAATCGATCTCGCAGATCTCCCACTGAACAGGGTCTACCACAGGCCTAAGCGAAACCCCTCAACAACAAAGGCGCCCCCTTGAAGTGAAAACAGCTCCGATACCAAATGTCGGTTTTAACCCCGTACTGAAATTACCTACATACGAATTCTAAAACATAGAAAATAAACAATGCGAGAGCATAACACATAAAACACATATACACAGAGATTTTCCCCTAGATCCCAAAACCGGGACTACTAGCTTGATTTTTCATTATATTCCTTTCAATGTTACAATAAATATTTATACATGCCGAAGCATCCAATACCATGGACTGAAAAACCATCGCATCCAAAACCATCGTGTCCAAAACCATGTGTGAAAAATCATCCAAAAAACCATAGGTAGGTCCGCCCAACCTAATATAGGGTCCAAAAACAAAATATAGGACCCCATAGAGTGGGGTTATCTGCACCCCTCAAACCCCCTGTGACCCCCCCCTCCCACTATGCAATTGGTGCAACGAAGGGGGGGCTCCGCCCCCCTTCTAACCCCCCAGTTTACTATGTCGGTGAGTCGTGGAAATAATATAACACAACCCAACACTTTAGACATTTAGGCTATGGAGTCAATAGAAGGGCAGCAGGATTGGAATTAACTCACTAAAGGGAATGTTCAAAGTGAAAGATAGCAGAGTAGAGCGTAGGTATTTAGGCCAGAGGGGTGAAATGGTTTGAATCAGGGTTAGAGAGCAATCAATAATTCTCAGACCGGGACTTAAATGAGGAACAGAGGGTAATCGTAAACAAAGGGAAATTAAGAATCCTTTGCTATATATTATAAATAGACAATCTAAACAAAGGAGCAACTAAGAATTCCTTAACTTAGATATCAGTAGAAAACATTTAAATGCATAACAGTTAAAACAGAGTGTAATTAAACAAATTCTGAGATATCATTCCATGTTATAGCATTCAGATACAGAAATACATTAAAGATTATGGAAAAAATTTAAGGAAGATAACAATAACATGAGAGAATACTTGTCTACACTTCGCTTTACACATGAATCCTGTGAAATATCTTGTCTTTATTCATCAATCTAGCTTGTTGGTCCAACCAGTGATAAAATAAATTTACAGTCTTTTGATCAAGAAGTCTATAGAAACATCTAAGAATCCACCCTACATACTTCGAATTATGAAGTATTTATACAAAAAATTATTACAAAATATCTCAAACTAACTTGAGACTTAATCTAGGAAATAAAAATATCTTCTTGCAAGAAGATAGAGACAGCTATTGAACTCTTTTCATGCATGCCCCCTGGGTTTCAGTCATGCCCTCCGAATCACTCGCGCTCATCAGGAGGACGGACTGGGGATTGACGAGACATTCCTTGCGTGAAAAGACCATTCAGGGATGGTATATGACTATTTGCTATGCGTGAACCAGGGAATGAAAGCTGGTCTACGAGCTTGACCACTCTTCCTTCGTGTGGAAAACACATTACTCTAAAGAGTGAGGAGACAATGGCTCCCATGCAATAAATATAGTCTCGTCCAAGGAGTAGATTATAATCTAGGGGTCCTTGGACTACCATTACGTTCATGTGAACAGTTTTCCCTCTCAATGTTATGGGCACATTGGGAAGGATCCCTAATGGTCGACTGGTTCCTTTGTCAAAGCCTGTTAGATTTCTCATCTCAGGCAAAAGCGATGGCGAACCAAGCACTTTCCAACCAGTTGAGGAAAGGATACTCACAGAAGCCCCTTCATCTATGATGGTACCGGCCATAACCATTCTATATACTTTAGCGATGATTCGGAACAGTACACTAGCCGGTAAACGGGGTCTACCTAGTAGATTCCAGTCAAAGGAAACAACCAGGTTGCTTGGAGGTGGGACCGAATAGACGGCCGGGTATGACTCTTACAAACTTCCTTCCTGCAGTAAAGGAACAGGTAGACTGCCCCATGTTCATCGGAGTCTGTGTTTACGAAGAGAATTTGAACGGTGTCGTTCTTGTTCTCTTTGATGACTGTATCATCTAAATATTGATCCTCTGAAGGCACGACCGGGTCAACTGTCGCCTCGACCTTTTGACTTTCATCTAGTATGGATTCAGATGGTTTATCTTCAATGATAGATGCTTCGGCCGACCACAAGGGCGTGTCAGCTGAATTTTCAACTAGTGACGGACTCGGCAAGAGTTTCTTGTATCCAGGAGGAAGTTGTAACGGTGAAACCAGACGGTCATCCAAGACTCTTTTAGCTTTGTCTAAGAAGGGACAACGGTGGACAGCATGATCGCCTTCACACAATTTATAAGGAAATTTATATTTTCCTTTTTGTCCAGGGGCTTCACTTTCACTAGTTGACAGTGTATGCTCAACATGATCGTCAGAGGTTGATGACACCGGATTGTGCAAACGAGGAGACTAGTCCCTTAAGATCTGAGGGATACAAGGACAAGCTCGATGATAGTGGTCTCCTTCGCAAATGACACATGGCAATTTAGGCCTGGTCGGTGCAGTGTGTGGATTTTCGCTAGACGATGCTTGGTTGCCCCTTTTCGCCTTTGGCTCCTTCCTCTTCTTCTCTTTCTTCTTCTCCTCCTTCTTCTTCTCAGTTACTTGATTTCGGGCTTTACCAGCTTCATCAAGCGAAGAGGAAGGAGGAGAGGAAGAATTGGACGAAGTAGAGGGTTGGTGGGTAACTCTAATATAGTTTAGTTGCTTACTTGATTGTTCAGGAATTACGGTGTTCTGAATGACAGAAATCGAGAAGAGCCATACGGGCAAGCCGATTGTCAGTCCTGGAAGAGACAATGTGGCCATATGGGGTGCACCAACATCTCCCCAAGAGGAGAAGGGACTAGGATTTCCTTCAAGGGGAACTCCTTAGTTGGTGGACTCCATTTTTCTCAACTTAAGATTAACGTAGGAAAGGTGATGATTATTCCGTTTAAAATAAATTTTAGACGCTTTGACACAACTTGTTTTTTCAATTTTTAAGAGTCAAGAAAAAACAAAAGATGACTCTAGTCGCCTTCGATTTTTAATGAGCCTGAAGTGACAAGTGCTCAGATGGCCTTTTCCATTAAGGAGTCTGAAAAGGAACGAAAGGGACTACTCTGGAAATCTAGACAGAGGGATTACCAAACAAATCGCAAAACTGCAGAATACTTTTTACGGTACGGCAGTCAATCTTCCCGAATGTTGTGTTCAGTGCATTGCGATCGATAGGGCGGCAGACACGGCTTCCTATGGATAAAGGATAAAGCCTATTGTGGTCTCCCAAAATATACTCGACGGTACGTGGGAGCACAAGTCTGTACTGGCATTTATCGTCTCAAAGTGGAGGAACCACCCAACCAACAGTGAAAACAACAGTTACTAGGCTTTACGACATCGGAATATGTATCTAGCCTAGACTTCTAGATGTTGTGCGTTAGGTTCCAAAGCATTTTTAGATTCATTAATTTATTTTATAGTTGATCTTGCTTAAGAAATTTGCCTTTCAAGTTTACCATGTGATGTAGATGTACAATTCCTAAAATGCAATCTAAGATGATAAACAGTCGTTTAATCTTCTTTCTGCAATGAAAATCCTAGCTACTAAGGAAAGAGAGATGGTGTTCTTTCAACAAAGAGCATAGGGCACACACTATGTGCACTATCCTAAATCAAACCAACAAACAGTCTAAATGCAAATGCACGTGCATGTATTTGTTTTCAGCCTTCTTAATGTGTGAATGATAAAAAGAAAGCTAAGCGAAAATCTGAATTATTTTCCAAAGCGACAATTACTAACAAGTTTCTTTTCAAAACAAAATGAGGACAATAACAACACTTTGCGATTTGGAATTGAAAACTTGCTTTCAACACTAGGAAAAACTACTAATTCAGATCAAATACAAGAGTAATAGTGTAATCGACTATCAAGAATAATCAGATTCTCTTCTATGACTGAAAACGACACTTGCGACACTTTCAAATCAAGAAACGACAGTACAATTACGCTACTTCTTTATAAAGGAGAACTGAAAATGACTCAAAAACACATAAAAACATTTACAGTTCTTTGCACAATGGAGGCGGAATAACAGCAAGGAAAGGGGTTTCAAACAGAGGTGTATTGACTACAGGCAGCAAAACTCCTGAATAGAGTTGAAAAGAGTGAACACAGAAACCAAAATTTAGGAACAAGGCCTTTTCTGATCAGCGCACCTGTAACACAGTGAAACTGAAATGAAACGCGCCTACTACACTCGGGAATTGCGTTGCATTTGAAGTTCACAGAACAGATAGTGCGCTGGACCAGGGACGAGACTTTGATTGGATTCCGGGTCACAGTTTGTAGTTCAGTTCAGGGATTTAGGCCAAGCAAGTGGTAATCAGTAAATCAATCACAGGGGTAGATCTAAGGAGGTTACTAGAGCCACCACGAGGGCAATTAGAAAGCTTGTAAATCAATCGTTTAATTCATAAACAAAACCCGGAGATTGACTGAAGCAGCGTTGATCTACTTTGCACTTGCATAGAAAATGCAGTTCGAAGGCTAGTTGGCTTGACTTCAGGCTCCATCTGTAAGTTTATAAAGTAAACAAATGTAGATGAACAAACAATCTACTTGCTCCCCAGTGGAGTCGCCATTTTGTTACCGGGAATAGTGTCTATGTAGAGGTGCTAATCCCACTAAGGCTAGTAGCTACCTTAGAAAAAAACAAACTAAAACTACTTTCGTTTTCCTTTATGAGAGATAGATGAGAGAAGAATAAAGGAGACCAACCTCTGTCTTGCGCTTGGTTCCTTGCTCGATTCCTCTCTCTTCTGATAGTCCTTTGCTACTTGCTTTCTTGTGTACCCAGCTTCACAGAGTACCTGTAGAATCAAAGCAGCATAACACTATATGAGAACATAGATCTATTATCATAAACAATATAGGATCAGATGTACATTGACCACACAAATGCATAAAACATAAATCACACAAGTGTATGGAGGAAAACTTGAATAACTTTATTGATAATCAAGAAAGAGCCAAGAGAATTACAACTGATTGTTCTGACCCAGCATCATCCTCTCAGCAAATAAGCCCTTCTTCACCTCGTGAAAAGCTTAGATCATCCAACATTATGATATTGCCTCAAGAAACCAATAGCACTTCCTTACAAGATACAAAATTCCAGCCTCTGGATCTCTAGGATGAGGGATCAATATATAGATGTCTGCAAGGGAGGTGAGTCAGCTTGAGATTTGATTAGTGTCTTCCCTCTAATAGTTCTTGATTCCACTTGGAGATTGATGATCTCTTACTCATCCCTGGTCGAATTCAGAGAGGCAAGTGTCATAGGAGAAGTTTCTGGAAGATTCCATGCTTCTCCACCTTGCGGATTGACCCTACCATTTGTCCCTTCTTGCCCATCACACCCCATAGAAGGGATTTTTGACATACAACACACCTACTGTGTGTATTTAGGTGGGATGCAACGCACTTTGCCTATGGAGCAGGTGAAATGGTCCAGTTTTGACCAGTTCTGAGTAGTTTTTCATGGAGAACTTCTAGGAGATGTTGTAATTAGTTGACCTTGTTCTTCTGGAACAACACCTTTAACTTAGGAGCCCTTGGTTTATGGACATTTATGCTTGGGGTTGCAGTGCCCAAAAATGTCTATAACAACTGGGTAATCCTTTCTCCCTCAAAATTTGAAACTTAGTCATGAATCTATCAATGGCTACCTGCATACTTTGACATTTGTCCTCCAAGTTTAACATTAAGTTTTTCTTGGAAAGGACCTTTCTTACCTCCAAAATTGTTTATGTCTTGTCCTCTATATTCAACTCTTGAAATTCATACTTATTTTTGTTGTTGAGGAAGTGAATAAGTCTAGTTGCATCTTCAAGAATGTCTCCCAATTCTTCATTGACCTTTTGGATAGCCTCTGTAGCTATCTTTATTAGCTCTATCTATTCAAAAATAAATTGAATGGATGGCCAAATAACATTGACAGAGTCAATGATATTGGCCCATAATAGTTCCTTGGCTTGCCCAAGGGGTTTCTCTAATATCAAATCTTTCTCCATGGCCTTCAATCTATCACTCATTCTGGCAGCTTTTTGCACTTATTCCTTATGCATGATCTTGGCAAGCTTGCAATATGTTTCCAAGCTTTTCACTTCTTCTTTTAACTTATTCATTTTAGTTTCCTACAAGGACATCTCTTCCATGGCTCTAGCCAATTTTGCTGCTTCCTCTCCTGATGTACCTGCTGCTGGTATAGACTCTGTAGAAACTAGTTGTGCTATAGGCATAGGAGATGCGGGAGCCAATGAAGCTGCCAATGTAGAAGGGACTACTGTTGAGATCTTCATGCCTTGTTTGATTTTCCAACACTTCATGTGTTTGGGGATACTGCAGCTGAGGGATCTTCAGTTGCTTTTTCAGTGCTGCAATGTCATCATTTTTCTTCTTTATCAGTTTTTCTATTGCCAGGATGTCTTTGGGATCATGTCCCAATTCAATCACTAAGTCTTTCAAAGACTTAATTCTAGTATCCTTTGCCTGTGAGGAGGAGTTCTCCAACTGATATTGAGTTGAGATGTTGGTTAATGAACTTTGTAGATGATGGGCAGCCATGGCTTTACCTGTCAGGGTGGATTATATCATCTCTCTAGCCTGATTATGAAATTCTATTTGGTCAATCGGATGAATATCCCTTTCCAATACCTCAAAGTCAATCTTTTTGAAATCTGCTAATGTCTTTGGCTTTTTCACAGTGGGCTTTATGAAAGACAGTTGTAGTTTTCCCTCTTTGATGTCAAAATATAACATCAACCTGGTTTGATTGGTGGGTGTGAGTTTGAGATACTTAGTATAAGTATGTGCCTTCAGTTTCTCATTCATTAGCTTGATTTCTTTATATATGTCCTTTATGTCTTTGTCCTTATCAGCAGGTCTACTGAATTAAGACACTTCTACACTTAGTTGACTTTCTAACATTTGAGTTTGTGATGTGGATGGTTCCTGTATCTCCCCAGATGGGGTTGTGCCCTTTTTTCTGTCCAATTCAGTGTTGGTCACCCATGCTAATCCTTCTGTATCTTCCTATTCAGAAACAGGATTAAGCCTTTTCCCTTTGTTGTGACTGGTTTCACACTGTACATTAGATGTATCCATTCCTAAAGTGGAGGCTACCTCTCTGTTTCTCTTGGTATTTCTTTCTTTATTTGGGGGAGTCTGCATGATAGGAGGGGTACTCATGATGGCTTCTTGTTGTTCAGGTACCTGCAGAAACAAGTTTCTCATCAAGCTGCCTCTCTAAATCAATCAAGGTATTTTCAGTGTCTACCTTTGTACTCTCTTTATCTATAAGAGTGTTCTCCAACCACTCAGATTGATTGGCATATGCTCCTATCTCGGATATGGGGTGATGAATGTAAGGCCCCAATTTGACCTTTTGTCTAAGTCTGGTCATGAATCCTTGAGGGTCATATCTCCACATGAAACTTTTTTGGAATTTCATTTCTTGCAAAATGAGATTTGCACCCTCCCCTGCTTCTCTAGAATTACAGATGAAAGGGCCCAATTGATTTTTGACTCTCAACTGGGTTTTCTTCTTGGTAAAAACAAAATTGAATTCATCTGATTTCATTATTTGCCTATAATACTCCAAATAAAATAACCGCATGGGGAGGTATTTGGGTAGTTTATATGGTGCAATCTGGCATCCATAGATCCTTATCTCTGTGTGGTTTTGGTAAAGGTACTAATCTCCCACTTTGGTTTTCTTGGATAGCTAGAGGACTCTTTTTATTTCTGGACTTATCCTACGTGGAGTATTTCCTGTCAGCATAGTCATGACTGGATGAACAAAAGAATCTATGAAATTTGAATAGGTGTATGGTGATTCAAATTTGTGGAATAGTGGGGTCCAAAAAATGATAGCCCTGGCCTAGCATCTCGTATCAAGCTTTTGGAGAGTGAAAGGAAACTTGTCTGACTAATAATACACAAATAGGTGGTATAATACAGATGAGTATTTGAATACTCTCTCATTGCTCATTCTAATAAACTGCTCATGCATTCTATCAGCTATGAAATAGACATAATCATACATGGTTGCAGGAGGTTGTCCTGAGGTGTAAATGGACATGAAGGTAAGTATAAGCTCATTAATGAATTCACTTTTACTGTAGCCCAAAATACATGATATCATGGTCATAATATGCTTGCCCCTTATAGAGAAAATAAATGACATATATGGAGGGGGATCTTTAGGAATGTGATTTTCTTCTACGATGAAGGTTTGAAACAACTGGGCCAATTTTGATGGACTTAACTTGGCATACTATTCTAATAGGTCTCCAATTGAGAGTGGGGTTAGGTTTGGTCCTAGTTGGAAATGTAACATTTCATTGATGGATTCAGCTGTGATAGTAAACAACACCTTTTGGTCATGAGACATTATGGCTCTATGGCTAGGGATGTAGCATGCATGGCACATATGGACAATTTCTAGGAAGATATGTACTTGGGGGAACTGATATTTGGGTAAATTAGATTCCCAAAGGCCAATGTCATCTGATTGGTTTAGGTATCTATCTTTGCTCAAACAATGAATTTTGAGCAGGAGTTTTGATGAGCTTGTATCTTTAATTTGGAAATCCCTGTCAGCCAGGGGAAGGTGATCTAGGTCGAAATGTGGAGTTGTAATAGGTCTAACGTTCATGGCGACAGGGGAAGCCATTATTCAGTTCTTGTGGATTTGAATTAAGCTCTGAGGGTTTATTCAAAAGTTTTGAATGGAAATTTGAAACTATCGGAGGGTTTGGCCCAGGTTTTCAAATTTAAAGTATTTTTCAATTAATTTTACTTAATGAAAATACTTGACAGGCTAAACGTTTCCAAATTTGAACGGGGAGTGGTATTCTATGGTGAAATACCTAGAATTGGGTGAATTGGCTTCAAGTTGATGGTTCACGGCAGCTGCAAAGGTTTGTATGGTTCTGGTACGGACTGAGAGGTTAGTTGGGTTGTCTGCAACGTCTTCTAGAGTGAATTTGGAGGTCTGTTGGCAAGTTCGGCGTTTGCAGGAGTCGCAAAGGTTTTCAGAGTTTACAGAGAAAATGAGTGAAAAAGGGTGAAAAGAGGGATTCGTGGCCTTTTATAGAAAAACAATTACTTTTGGTGGGATTCATGCATTGGTTTTGATTGCATGCATGATCATTCACTCCTATATGCACCATCCTTCACTCATGCATTCAGATCTACTCGTTTTCAAGTTGCCCTTGGGTAGACCTGGGCTTCCTTAGCTCAAATCTTTCTTTTCTCGGCATGCACTGCGCATTCCCATAACTCAAGGATCTGCCTTGGCTCCAAGAATTTCACAGAAGATGCAAGTCATTGGCCTCCAGATTTTCTCTACGCAATTCTAGGAGACAGTGCCCAGTCTTTCCCACTGGGATTATGCAATGTGTAGTCCCAGCTAGTAGTTAAGTCTGATCGAATTGTGCAGTTCCAGCCCACAGTCAACCTAGCTGGACTACGCTCTACGCAGTTCCAGTCAGTAGCAGGTCTCACTGGTAGCTGGGACTGCATAATGTGAAGTTCTAGCTGACAGTCTCATAGCCTCTGAGAGTCACTACTACGCAATCTTGCCCAACAGTCACCCAGTTTGTTCCATGATCAATACTTGAATTTCTTTGTGTTTTTTAATTGACATTTTATTTTCATGAGTGTCTGCTCTCTCTCCAAGTACATTAGTTGTTGAGCAATCTCTCAGCAGTACAGGCATCATGGTTTCCAAGAGAGCTAGATCAAAAGACATTGTAGAGAGCAACACTAGAGATGTGGTTGAATAGGCACCAATGAACTTGCCCATCAATGCAGACATGTAGTTGTTCGTAGAGAAGGATTTGGAGATCACATGGAAAGAAATAAAGGATATATTTGCAGGCAGTTTCAAGGAAGATCTGTAAGATCGAAAATTCTATGTCAACATTCACAAGTTAGGCTTATATAGGGTTGCAAGCAAGTACCCCGCCTTCTCGTGCACAGATATCATTCACTGGGTTGTCTCACATACCGATCCCAAGACAATGAGATTGAGAAATACCAGTGGGACACATATTGCCACCTTCAGGATGGAAAACTACCATCAAATGTATCACTTTCCGCAGTCAGTGAACTACATGGATGCATTGTTCTTCACCCCCAATAGCAATGTAAACACTATATATATCATGAAGCATTGGGTAAAAGAGCCATCTAAGTTCAGGATGACACTCAACCAGGTCTACAAGACGAAATCACTTAGGAAGGCTTACCGCATATCACTTGTGTTAGGGTCATTAGTTTCATTGTCAGATTTATCTTCTATGTCCTTTAATTTTCAATTTTTGGATAAGTTGAGCCTATGACCACTGCTATTGTCATGGCCTCAAAGTTATTTTCTGACATCCTCGAATTTATTCCATAGAGAGTTCATCCAAAGCATGAAAGAGTGTCAAGTCGATGGGATTCATGAGGTCACACATGTTTATACAGTTAAGTCAAAAGGGGTTATGTGTCAGTTGTTCATCGATCAGAACCATCCGAAATGAAGTTGTGTCAGTCTAAAGTTTTGATGGTCATGAGGTCTGGTCATTAAATGTGTTTTAAATTCTTATCCCTTATTCCTATCTACCCCATGTTTACCTATTCCCTGCCCTATTTCCCTATTTCCCTTTATACATACCTTCTTATATCATCTACATCCTATTCTATTTTCACATATCATTTAAATCTTATTCACATTACCTTTCCTTTCCCTCCCTTCCTTCTAAACCTATCCCCATGATACCACTATCACTCCCCTATACTCATCACTGTGGGAATTTGCTACAAAAACACTATGTTTTAGCCACCATTTTTCATAATGGTTTCTGACCACATTAAGGAGCTTTTTTTGAAACAAAAAGAGGTTTTTTGCAAGGACAAGACAAAGAACAATAACCTATTCCATATTTTTCACAGGTTTCATGTATTGAGATATTTTATTGCATCTTCAAATCCTATTTTTCGGACTACACAAATACTCTATTTTAGTCATGGTTTTACAAAGCTTTTTTTGGGAATCTGGGGAAGAATTCAGAAAAACTGAGAGAGGTTTATCTTCACAAAACTATAATATACAATAAACTCATTTAGTTGTTACATAGGTATTACTTTTGGGATATATGGACCATTTAAAATCCATTGCGCAGACGCTAGACAGTTAGCAATTAGCTTTTGTGCTTTTTGTCATTTTCATTCCAAGAAGATATGCTTCAAAGACAAGTGCTTTTAAAGTGATTTAGTGTTTTTCTTAAGATAAGAATGCTTTATGGTTTTTTTTTTTAATTTAGAAGAAAAAGACATGAAACAGCAAAAAGGTTTCCTAATTTTACTTTGATTCGATCCTCTGTTGGATCAAAGATGCAATGCATCTAGACATTATGGATTGGCTATTGTATTTATATTTAAACTGATTAATGCATATGGAAATGGTTGTTGATGGTTGAGTGATGTGTTAGTGTTAATTTTCTGAGATTCATGCTTGTGTGATCAATTCATGGTGCATGTTGCTTATGTATTGAGGGTTATCGATTTCACTGTACAAGGATTCTTATGGTATGGTGTATGGGATTTGTTCTGTTTACTGTTCAGTTATTTTATTTCCTCTCTATGTTTATGATTATTTGATGTCAGTTGATTTAGAATTCAGTTTAGCTTCTCTTTTTCAATTGTCTTCATGTTTCAGTTTCAAATGAAATGCTATATACTCATGCATGTTATCTTCTATGTTTAGTCCCTCTTTATCCCATATAAACAACATTATCTTATTGTAGAGGAATAATTTGTTTTCTTTCAGTTTATCTCCTCTATGCTACAACCTATCATTGTATCCCAGAGTCATGCTTAAAAGCCCTTGTAATAGTTGTCAGTTTTACTTGCATGAGTAAATGAGTAAAAGGCTAAATTGATCATATGTTATTACCTATCTAGCCATTCAGTCTTCAACCAAATACTTTCAAAATTCTTTTTTTAGAACTGGTCTCTGCTATAAATTTGTTCTTTAAAGTCTTTATATTTTTTAGTGAGGGAGCCCCCTCTAGTGAAAAAGGACTAGTTTCCAGCCCAAAGTGGTTTGTGGTTACCTTTAGCCCTTTTCTCAGATTGAAGGGATTTTTATGAAGTGCTAACAGCTTGTATGGTCAAGAGAGCACGAAGACCCTCCCGTAGATTTGGGTTGTTATGTTAGATCAGTTAGAAAATGGAAGAAGGCATTTCAATTGGTCAAACATGTTGGCTCTGTTAGCGCTTGGAATTCACCTAGGCTGAGATAGACAAACTCTCAAGGCTACATCAAACCATTTCACCTCGTAGCTAGCCCTACGAGGTATGAGAAGGCTCTCTCGGGTCAGATTTGATAGATCTTTCAATATGATTAGGCTGACCAATTAAGAATAAAGATTTTAGGCTAGTAAATTGATAGGGGGGTTGATTCAATGACTTTTGGGGTTTTTGGTGGCAATTGGAGGGAGTGCAATTTAGGGTGCGGGGATTGAGCACAGTTTTTGCAGGGGGATCTTTGGGGCAAGGTAGGAGTGGGCGCTGATGCCTTAATCTGAGATGGATGATCAAGGATGATAGAGGAGGAGCTAAAGAGGGAAAACAACCATTTTGAATCCTCTCTAGACAGTAGAAAACATAAATATTGAACAAACTAAAAAGCTGAGCATGTCAAAGCATGAATTCAAACTTTACCACTTCATCTGTCCAATTAGAAGCAAAAGAGAGATGTGGAATACATAAACAAACTTACAAGAACATGTAGAGAACACACCATCAACACATCAATCCACAAGAATCCACAATGATGTCTGCAAAACCCTGGCCTTCCTTTCCTTAAATTGCAGAAATAGATGTACAATACACAATAAAAACTTTCTCCCACAAGAGTCCAACCATGAAAATGAGAAAGAGAGAGCATAATATAGACCATCTAACTCCTTTCCCCACCTCTAGGGGTCGAGCTCAGCTTCCTAGGAGCAGTTTGAACTAATTCTAAACTAAGCACTAGAAAATAGGCAGTCCAACAACTTGCCTCTATTACTTAGCTAACTCATCCATGCATTAATTATTCACTTTTTACATCAAGAAAGCTTCTAGAAGGGTAAAGAGAGATAAAATCTATCAATGTGCCATGAAAATTATACATTCATCCATCATCTACAAGTAAAAATCATCAACCAAGGTGAAAACAGTGTTTTCTGGCCTGAAAAGTCAAAACTGCCAAATTCAGCTCGAGTGGTCGCGCCCCCTGCTCGAGTGGTCGCGCCCCTTTGCAGCAACTTTTGAGTGGGTTCCACTGGTCCAAATCAGGTGCAAGATGGCTCATTGGAAATCTTGGTCTGTCTACTTTCCATCCCAAGTGGAATTTCTGGATTTGGAGTTGATTTGACCCCTCAAAAGTCAATTCTCCCAAGGTCACTTTCTGCAACTCAAAAAGTGGGCAGAAAGTCAATTTTTTGATGTATTTTGAGCTTTTGGAGGCCCAAATCTCAAAATCAAGCTTCTCCCAAGTAAAGGTAATTTTAGTTTTTGCATGCCCTTTCCAAAAATGTCAACTTTTTGCAATTCCGAGCAATCCTCACGAGTGGTCGCGCGGGGGGTGAGACCACTCCACAGGCAAAAACCTGTAAATTTCCAAAAAATTTCCAAAATACTCCAAAACTCTCAAAATTTTTTGATTTTGCTGCTGGATGAAGGCTAATGAGTACCATGGTGAGTGAGGGATGCCTCAGCCAAGATACGGAGTGGGTTTGTCCTTTTCTTCTTCTTCCGGGCCTCTGACAGCTTCTTTTGGAGAATTTTCATTTTTGCTTTGCAAACATGTAATCTGGCCCAATAATGTGTCTTCATGTTGCGGAGGAGCTCCTTGCCATGATTTGCCTTCTCCAACAATCTCTCCAAGCGAAAATTTTCTTGGATGAGCAATGACTCCCTGTCAGCGGGCAATGGGTCCTCAGGCCTCCTGCGGTTCAAACCTCTGTTACCGCGGATCCTCCATAGTTCATCAAGCTCTTTCTCTCTTGTGATGACCACCTTTGCCACCCTTACGAGGCCTCTGCTGTGTCTCAACCTCCGTGGATGAAGATCGGTCATCACCTTGCTCATTAGTCTCAGTGGTTGACATGATGTTATTGAGCAAGGTGGAACAAATAGGCAAAGATGATTGCTGCCCTGCCTGCAAAATGCTGAGAAGTATGTTGTTTTCAAGGGGAAAAATCATGAGGAAAATGTTAGGGGAGGGAGTTTATAAGGAAAGGGAAAATATATACAAAAAACAGGGAACTTTGAAGGAAATAATCACACAATGTCAAACATGCCATCTCATCTCTCATCATTTGCAAATCAATACTTTATTAGGGAAAATGTGTGTTTTGATCACCAAGGGAAAGGACAATAAAAATTTACATGATGGAGGGAATGAGGGCATCAGTATCAGGGTATGGGGTAAATGAGGGGATAAATGAATTAGGGTTTGGGACTAGGAAAACTACTAACAATGCTGCCAACCATATTTCATAACAGCAGTTCCTTTACAATGCTGGCAGCTTTCATATTTGCTTTTGTCATGGGTGAATTAGGGTTTCATTTACATGCTTTGACAGAAGGGAAGGGATATCGATTGCATAGGGATTTTTAGAGGATTAATGAGCAATTGAATTAGGGTTTTCATGAGGGGAAAGGTAAGGGAAAACAGAGTTTAGGGATTAGGGAGGAATACCATGTCATTGTGCAAACCCTAGCCACAGCAAACTGCTCCTTTTGAAAACATTGCAGCTGTACATTTGATAATCTTTGCATGAACACCATATAGCTACTAACCTCTGATTTTTGTGTAGCAAGATGTCCTTTCTTTTGTTTTTGTACTAGGCTATGCAAGTTACATTTTTGCTCTGTTTTTTCATAATTTTTATGTGCATGCCTCTGTCATCAATTTCTTTTTCTTTTCACTATGTTTGTTTTCATTCATTGTTGTGCCTTTTAGATATGTTTGCTGTGTGCAATAGTTTTTAGGGTTTGAGCATGATATATGAGGGAAACTAGGGTTTGAATAGGGTTTAGAAGGGATTTGGGTTTCATGGAATTGGGCTGGGGTTTTAGCATTTCTTTGCAAATGAGTTGATAACAACAACACTTTAACATTTGTGATTTTATAATGGGAAAACAAATGGAGGGAACAAAGGAATAAAGAACCTTGAAAAACAAACAAACCCTAGCATAAGCTTGCAAAACAACAAGTCACTTAACCTATCTTTTGATAATTTTTTGCATGGTGAACATGAGCAAAAACCAATCATTGAATCCATGGCACCATCACTTAAAATGTTTAGGAGGCCTACCTCACTCCAATTTGAAAATTTGGAGGAAATTTGAGTCAATTTGGCACTTACAGCCTGACTGGTCGCGCCCCTGCTTGAGTGGTCACGCTCCTTAGGAAAATACACTGCAGAGAGGCCTCTGAGTAATCGCGCCCCTGCTCGAGTGGTCGCGCTTTTGCAGGAGGCTTTTGGAGGCCTTCCCGGTGTCGGAATTGGGTGCAGGATAGCTCGTTGGAAATTTCTTTGAGTCTACTTTCTAACCCAACCGGAATTTTTCAATTTGGAGTTGATTTGACCTGTCAAAAATCAAATCTCCCAAGACTGGTCAAAAAGTGCCCAATGAGGCTGCCTCAAGGAAGAGTGCTGTTGCAGTCAACTTTTGAATGCCTTCCTCAACCCCAAATTGAGCTCATGATAGCTCATTGGAAATATCTTTGTGTCTAGTTATCATTTTACCCATCAAGAAAGTCATTTGGCCAACCAAGCTAGGAGAAAACTTGATTTTCCCAAGGTCACTTCAGAGGTGCCTTTGATTCTCCTGAGGCAACGGTATTCTTGACATTTCTCTCAAACCATGACACCTGTGTAAAAAGTGAAGGAGGTTTTTCTTCCTTGGAATGTTTTGGACAAAAACCTCTCTCAGTTTTGCAAAATTCATCTCTGATTGCTCTGAAACAGCTTTTGAGTGAAACTTGTCCCGATGTGTGAAACAAGGAATTTTGTCGAAATGGAGCGAAATGAAGGGGATAGAGGGCTTCTAAATTCTTGGGGAAATTTTTGGGAGTGGGGAGAGATGTTAGGAAGCAGAGGAAAGTGGAATCTCAGAGATTGAGTGAGGGGAAGGGGTCCAAAAGGGCGAAACACAGGCCCAACCTAGAAAATTGCCAGGTTGTAGCTAGAAACTAGGGTTTGTGAAAAAATGAGGAATTTGGGGGATCTGAGTGTTGGGAAGTGTTTGATATGGTATTTTAAGGATAGGGGAAGGTGTATGAACATCTGGAAACAAGTTTTGCCGGTGATTTGACCATCCAAGAGAAATTGCCTTCAAAACCCTAGGAGAGGGAAATGACCTTGCCTAGGCACAACTGAAGCATGAACAAGATGTAAAATGACCCATTAGATACTGACATGACGGTGACAACCCTCTAAATGATGATAAACTCAGCTGAATGGTGGCATTGACTGACATTTGGGCAAACCCTAGACCTAATGCCTAGTGACCAAATTTTGCTCGAAGACTCACTGAAATGACAAAATTTGACCTTGACACTCTGAGAACACTTTGTAAGAGCATATTTGATCACTGTAGGAAGGCTGGAAAGACTGACACTAACATTGGCTCCAATGGGGATGGTAGCTCCTTGGAGGTGCCAAGAACCTCAGACCTCTGGGAGAGCAGACCAGTGCTTGCAACCATTGGGCGATGGAGTCATTATTTACACCTTTGACACAAAACTTTGACACATTTATTGAATGAAAACTTGACTGAAAACTGAATGAAACTTAACTGAACTTGACTCAAACCGACTCGATGGCAAACTGAAATAACTTGAAAAACTCACTCAACAGACCAAACACAAATGACTCATGACTGACTTAACTAAAACAAGAACTTACAAAGCTTTTTGAAGGGCAGCAGTCCATCAAGATTTGAAATCATGATGACAACCACCTGTGTTGCTTACAAGACAATATACATCAAACTATATCATAATGCCAATGTAACCAATCAAGCAAATGCCTTCTTGATTGATTCTCCTGATCAGATCTTCTGGTCAACAATACAAACCTATCACTGGGCATCCAAAAACATAGCTGACCATGATCTCCTTCATCACTGACCACAACAATAATCACTTTCACTGCTGGCTGCAACAAACTTGCTAGAGGATCAAGAAAAACATGAAGACTTGACATTGCCACCTCCTGCTGAAAGAACAAGGTATCCTTTGCTTCAAATTCTGATATGCCTTCATCATGTGCTTCGGTGAAAGTATGCTCATGGGCTTCAAAAAACTCCGAACAAATGGATGAGCATATCTCTTCTTGGAAAAACATTTCAGCACATGAAACATATGAAGAATCTGAATGGAAACCATGAATGCTATAATCTTCTATGGTGTGAATGTGCTGTAGGTCATCTTCATATGATATCACAACCAAATTATCAAGTTCCTTATTACATTCTTCAATCATAAGGAAAGAAACTTCAGCTGATTCTTGAAGTGCACCAATGACATTTCTATCATCTACCATAAATTCATCCAAAGGAACTGTTTCACTTACTTGAATGAAGATGTCATCTTGCTTTTCATGAACTGACTGAATTACCTCCTCATGCAGGCTCTGTTCTGATGGCATGAGAACATTTGGATCAAAAACTTTGTCTATGGTCTCAACAACAAAATTCTCCCTTTCAAGATTCAGCACAAGGTATTCTTGGTCATCACAATCTGAATGTAGTTCTGAAGTAGCTGAGTTGACTGCATTACATTCTAAAATTGAATCTTGGCTACCTTGCACGCTGTCTTCTTCTGTGGGCAGATCTGAAACAAGCTCTTCTCTTTCATCACTCACAGCCATATGGCCATCTTCAACCTGCTGATCTTGACAAGTATCTTCTAAGATTTCTATGTGCTGCTGAAATGGATTCTCATACAGAGCTTCCATGATCTCTTCATCCATGAAATTATCATCTTCATAAAACTTCTCAAGGCTTTCAATAAAACTATAGGCATGCTTGCAACAGTCTTGAACTAAATTTAATGATGGATAAGAGTCCTTATATTGTTCAATGAACATAGCATGAAATTCCTTTAAACAATAAATACAAGCAGGTGGAAAACTTTCATACCATGATTGAGCTTTACCTTCCAGAGTGGCCAAGAATATCTTCATCAAGCAATCTTCAGGAAAATCAACCTTCAACTTGCGAATATGCATGTGAAATCTAACCAGATGTAGAGCAGCGTCCTTCCTACCATCATCGTTAAATATAGGCAGATTCCTTGACCAATCTACCTTCGGAATTTTATTTGGAAAACCTGGGATGTGATCTCGGCTCAAGGGAGCATATCTTCTTGCGATCCGATCCATCTTGAAAAGCTCAAAGCTACTGATCTCTCTGCAGTGAAGTCACCATGAAGCACTGATCGCTGGATTTTTCAGTGAAGGAGTCGCCAGTGAATGATTTCAGCCTTTCAAGTGTCTGATCGTTGTTCACCATCAACAATCAGATCTGAACTTGATACATATACTGGGGTGAAATGCAAATGAAGTGGTCGTATTCACAAGCTCACGGAGATTGACTGAAGCAGCGTTTATCTACTAACGCTGATGTAAAACAAGAGCGTTTTCGAAGGCTACCTGGCATGACTTCAGGCTCCGTCTAAGACTTATGAATCAAACACATCAATCAAGAGACAAGTTTGTTCTCCCCAGTATGGTCGCCAATATGTTAGCGCTTGGAATTCACCTAGGCTGAGATAGACAAACTCTCAAGGCTACATCAAACCATTTCACCTCGTAGCTAGCCCTACGAGGTATGAGAAGGCTCTCTCGGGTCAGATTTGATAGATCTTTCAATATGATTAGGCTGACCAATTAAGAATAAAGATTTTAGGCTAGTAAATTGATAGGGGGTTGATTCAATGATTTTTGGGGTTTTTGGTGGCAATTGGAGGGAGTGCAATTCAGGGTGCGGGGATTGAGCACAGTTTTTGCAGGGGGATCTTTGGGGCAAGGTAGGAGTGGGCGCTGATGCCTTAATCTGAGATGGATGATCAAGGATGATAGAGGAGGAGCTAAAGAGGGCAAACAACCATTTTGAATCCTCTCTAGACAGTAGAAAACATAAATATTGAACAAACTAAAAAGCTGAGCATGTCAAAGCATGAATTCAAACTTTACCACTTCATCTGTCCAATTAGAAGCAAAAGAGAGATGTGGAATACATAAACAAACTTACAAGAACATGTAGAGAACACACCATCAACACATCAATCCACAAGAATCCACAATGATGTCTGCAAAACCCTGGCCTTCCTTTCCTTAAATTGCAGAAATAGATGTACAATACACAATAAAAACTTTCTCCCGCAAGAGTCCAACCATGAAAATGAGAAAGAGAGAGCATAATATAGACCATCTAACTCCTTTCCCCACCTCTAGGGGTCGAGCTCAGCTTCCTAGGAGCAGTTTGAACTAATTCTAAACTAAGCACTAGAAAATAGGCAGTCCAACAACTTGCCTCTATTACTTAGCTAACTCATCCATGCATTAATTATTCACTTTTTACATCAAGGAAGCTTCTAGAAGGGTAAAGAGAGATAAAATCTATCAATGTGCCATGAAAATTATACATTCATCCATCATCTACAAGTAAAAATCATCAACCAAGGTGAAAACAGTGTTTTCTGGCCTGAAAAGTCAAAACTGCCAAATTCAGCTCGAGTGGTCGCGCCCCCTGCTCGAGTGGTCGCGCCCCTTTGCAGCAACTTTTGAGTGGGTTCCACTGGTCCAAATCAGGTGCAAGATGGCTCATTGGAAAGCTTGGTCTGTCTACTTTCCATCCCAAGTGGAATTTCTGGATTTGGAGTTGATTTGACCCCTCAAAAGTCAATTCTCCCAAGGTCGCTTTCTGCAACTCAAAAAGTGGGCAGAAAGTCAATTTTTTGATGTATTTTGAGCTTTTGGAGGCCCAAATCTCAAAATCAAGCTTCTCCCAAGTATAGGTAATTTTAGTTTTTTCATGCCCTTTCCAAAAATGTCAACTTTTTGCAATTCCGAGCAATCCTCACGAGTGGTCGCGCGGGGGGTGAGACCACTCCACAGGCAAAAACCTGTAAATTTCCAAAAAATTTCCAAAATGCTCCAAAACTCTCAAAATTTTTTGATTTTGCTGCTGGATGAAGGCTAATGAGTACCATGGTGAGTGAGGGATGCCTCAGCCAAGATACGGAGTGGGTTTGTCCTTTTCTTCTTCTTCCGGGCCTCTGACAGCTTCTTTTGGAGAATTTTCATTTTTGCTTTGCAAACATGTAATCTGGCCCAATAATGTGTCTTCATGTTGCGGAGGAGCTCCTTGCCATGATTTGCCTTCTCCAACAATCTCTCCAAGCGAAAATTTGCTTGGATGAGCAATGACTCCCTGTCAGCGGGCAATGGGTCCCCAGGCCTCCTGCGGTTCAAGCCTCTGTTACCGCGGATCCTCCATAGTTCATCAAGCTCTTTCTCTCTTGTGATGACCACCTTTGCCACCCTTACGAGGCCTCTGCTGTGTCTCAACCTCCGTGGATGAAGATCGGTCATCACCTTGCTCATTAGTCTCAGTGGTTGACATGATGTTATTGAGCAAGGTGGAACAAATAGGCAAAGATGATTGCTGCCCTGCCTGCAAAATGCTGAGAAGTATGTTGTTTTCAAGGGGAAAAATCATGAGGAAAATGTTAGGGGAGGGAGTTTATAAGGAAAGGGAAAATATATACAAAAAACAGGGAACTTTGAAGGAAATAATCACACAATGTCAAACATGCCATCTCATCTCTCATCATTTGCAAATCAATACTTTATTAGGGAAAATGTGTGTTTTGATCACCAAGGGAAAGGACGATAAAAATTTACATGATGGAGGGAATGAGGGCATCAGTATCAGGGTATGGGGTAAATGAGGGGATAAATGAATTAGGGTTTGGGACTAGGAAAACTACTAACAATGCTGCCAACCATATTTCATAACAGCAGTTCCTTTACAATGCTGGCAGCTTTCATATTTGCTTTTGTCATGGGTGAATTAGGGTTTCATTTACATGCTTTGACAGAAGGGAAGGGATATCGATTGCATAGGGATTTTTAGAGGATTAATGAGCAATTGAATTAGGGTTTTCATGAGGGGAAAGGTAAGGGAAAACAGAGTTTAGGGATTAGGGAGGAATACCATGTCATTGTGCAAACCCTAGCCACAGCAAACTGCTCCTTTTGAAAACATTGCAGCTGTACATTTGATAATCTTTGCATGAACACCATATAGCTACTAACCTCTGATTTTTGTGTAGCAAGATGTCCTTTCTTTTGTTTTTGTACTAGGCTATGCAAGTTACATTTTTGCTCTGTTTTTTCATAATTTTTATGTGCATGCCTCTGTCATCAATTTCTTTTTCTTTTCACTATGTTTGTTTTCATTCATTGCTGTGCCTTTTACATATGTTTGCTGTGTGCAATAGTGTTTAGGGTTTGAGCATGATATATGAGGGAAACTAGGGTTTGAATAGGGTTTAGAAGGGATTTGGGTTTCATGGAATTGGGCTGGGGTTTTAGCATTTCTTTGCAAATGAGTTGATAACAACAACACTTTAACATTTGTGATTTTATAATGGGAAAACAAATGGAGGGAACAAAGGAATAAAGAACCTTGAAAAACAAACAAACCCTAGCATAAGCTTGCAAAACAACAAGTCACTTAACCTATCTTTTGATAATTTTTTGCATGGTGAACATGAGCAAAAACCAATCATTGAATCCATGGCACCATCACATAAAATGTTTAGGAGGCCTACCTCACTCCAATTTGCAAATTTGGAGGAAATTTGAGTCAATTTGTCACTTACAGCCTGAGTGGTCGCGCCCTTGCTTGAGTGGTCGCGCTCCTTAGGAAAATACACTGCAGAGAGGCCTCTGAGTGGTCGCGCCCCTGCTCGAGTGGTTGCGCTTTTGCAGGAGGCTTTTGGAGGCCTTCCCGGTGTTGGAATTGGGTGCAGGATATCTCGTTGGAAAGGTCTTTGAGTCTACTTGCCAACCCAACCGGAACTTTTCAATTTGGAGTTGATTTGACCTGTCAAAAATCAAATCTCCCAAGACTGGTCAAAAAGTGCCCAATGAGGCTGCCTCAAGGAAGAGTGCTGTTGCAGTCAACTTTTGAATGCCTTCCTCAACCCCAAATTGAGCTCAGGATAGCTCATTGGAAATATCTTTGTGTCTAGTTATCATTTTACCCATCAAGAAAGTGATTTGGCCAACCAAGCTAGGAGAAATCTTGATTTTCCCAAGGTCACTTCAGAGGTGCCTTTGATTCTCCTGAGGCAACGGTATTCTTGACATTTCTCTCAAACCATGACACCTGTGTAAAACGTGAATGAGGTTTTTCTTCCTTGGAATGTTTTGGACAAAAACCTCTCTCAGTTTTGCAAAATTCATCTCTGATTGCTCTGAAACAGCTTTTGAGTGAAACTTGTCCCGATGTGTAAAACAAGGAATTTTGTCGAAATGGAGCGAAATGAAGGGGATAGAGGGCTTCTAAATTCTTGGGGAAATTTTTGGGAGTGGGGAGGGATGTTAGGAAGCAGAGGAAAGTGGAATCTCAGAGATTGAGTGAGGGGAAGGGGTCCAAAAGGGCGAAACACAGGCCCAACCTAGAAAATTGCCAGGTTGTAGCTAGAAACTAGGGTTTGTGAAAAAATGAGGAATTTGGGGGATCTGAGTGTTGGGAAGTGTTTGATATGGTATTTTAAGGATAGGGGAAGGTGTATGAACATCTGGAAACAAGTTTTGTCGGTGATTTGACCATCCAAGAGAAATTGCCTTCAAAACCCTAGGAGAGGGAAATGACCTTGCCTAGGCACAACTGAAGCATGAACAAGATGTAAAATGACCCATTAGATACTAACATGACGATGACAACCCTCTAAATGATGATAAACTCAGTTGAATGGTGACATGGACTGACATTTGGGCAAACCCTAGACCAATTGCCTAGTGACCAAATTTTGCTTGAAGACTCACTGAAATGACAAAATTTGACCTTGACACTCTGAGAACACTTTGTAAGAGCATATTTGATCACTGTAGGAAGGCTGGAAAGACTGACACTAACAGGCTCTTCAGCTGAAAGTGCATGTTTCTAATGCCCAGAATCCACCTAAGGATGGACAAGCAAGATTCTTTATGTCTGCGTATTTGCTTGCTGCAATATGTTCCCAACAATAGTTCCCTGGCATGGGTTGGACATGGACACCATCAGAGGAAGTTGTGAACATTTATTGCTAGTTTCTCTCTGAGTGTAGCTACCAAGGAGTCATGGCGAGGTTTTCTGACCACTTCATCACCCCATTGTATAGGATGATATTTGAACAGGATCAACCTTGCTTGTCCCAAGAAGCAACACAAGCATTTATTAACATTGCATATTGGTATGCCTCACCCAGTGGCACCTTCATAGTTATGTTTGGCACAAAGAAGCCTCTGCATGAGCTATCAAGGTTTGACATGGACAAGCCAGTTATGCAAGAGGTTGCATACCACATCTCCACAGGGCTAGCAGCAAGACTGCATAGGAGGAAGAAGGCACCATGGCCCAATCTTCCTTTGCGGATTGGCTTGGTACGTGATTTGTACCTTGAAATATGCAGATTTAGAAACCGATGACTTGAAGAAGTTTGGGTTTGGCACCAAGAGCTTCAATCCGTATGACCCCCTCTTCATATGCAATAACCACTATGTGAAGGTGTACTTCCCATGGGTCCATGGGGCATGTCATTGGCCAGAGGAAGATCCTTGGAGGTATTGCTATAACTCCTCTAGTTTCAATGGATAGGTCAGCATGGTTATTGAATGGAAAGTAGTACAGCAGGTAGCAACACCATTGGAAGAAACAAAAATAGCAGCAATGAGAAGAAAACCGGCACAAGACAAAGGTAAGAGGAAGATTGTCGAGAGCGTAGAGGCCGAGCAAAGCTACAAGTTCAAAGAAGATCCACTTGTTGAGAGAGTAGCTTTGGAGATAGATGCAAAGAAGCGAAAATGTGAAAGGAGAGTAGAACGGAAGAGAAGAGAGAAGTAAATGTTGGAAGAGACAAAAAGGATATTGCAAGAGACAGAGAAGAGGCTAAAAGTAGAACAAGAGCTCACGAGGAGAGAAAGGGAAGAAAGGTAGAAACATGAATAGGAAGAAGGACAAGGCACACTTATAGAGAACATTTCACAGATACAGGTTGAGACAGCAGAGGAGCCATCAGATGATGAACAGGGTGAGCAGGTGTAGATTCAGGAACTTGCTCAGTGGGTTGAGCAGTTGGTTGAGGCAACATACATGGAGACGAAATAGGAGCTACAGGACCAAGACACCGACCTCATGCCGAGAGCATCTGAGGTCGCACTACAGTCTCTACCACCTCAAAAATCACAACCAGTCTCGAGCGAGCAAGGAGAAGTTTTTCTCCTTGATGATGATACGAAGATAGATGTGTACAATCTGGAATTTGATGAGTCACATAAGAGGATTGTACGAGCATGAAGAAATCATCTCCCCAATGATCATACATCACCTGCGCACATAAAAAAATGGGTGGTTGTACCAAATGTTAGAAGACGTCTAGTTTCCATGGTTGAGGCTTTTAAGTCTTATGCAGAAGCCACAAGTTCGACGATCAAATTCTTGATAGCAGAGAATGAGCGAATGACGAAGGACTTGCAAGAGACCAAGAAGAGAACAGAGCAATCTACAGGATCCTCCATGACAGAGGTGAAGAAAGAAGTAGTGGCTAAGATATCGACTTTGGAAGCAACCATGGGGATAGTGTATAGAAGATTTGTCACCGTGCGCAAAGTGATTGTCCATATATATGGTTTTTAGTAGCAGTGCGCGCAAACAGCGCAAACTCTCAAATACATTCACACTACTATGATGCACATGCAAGAATTGAAAATGAGGTATAAGGGAGCCTCGCTTTACTTGCACAAGAGGATGAAACCAAAGACTGAGCTAGACAAAGCACGGATTCGGATGTTGATCCGGAATTATGAGCAACTCCCTCCACTCATCACTAGCATTGAGGCATCCTATGCATGGTTGTTTAGGAGTCTAGATGTCATAGTGTGAATTCACAAGATCCCTTCCATCGGAACCCTCACCTAGGCCATGAGGAAGAACCAAGTCATGTTGGATGTCAATAAGTACATAGAGAATTTGATGCATGTAGCCACCACCGATGACTTGCAGCTCGGGAAAGATAACATGAAAAGGTACATCATTGGTCTAGCCACACTCAAGATAGTGTTTTGCATGCTCCAAGATGAGCTGGACAAAGTTTTCATAACTATATACCCAGAAGCCATGTAGGCAAGGTTCCATTTCGACAAAGATGTCATCAAATAGTGTGGGGACAGAATAACGAAATACCAAGCTAGGTATCAGTTCGTCACCGAAGATCACTATGAGGTGGTTACCGATTTGGTCTTTTCCCAAGACCCCGAGTGATGTTGTTCATCTTGTCAGGCTAACTCAAGCCTACTTTTATCCCACATGGGTATATGTGGAAATTGTATTATTGTAAACATGTTGTAAGTGAAATTCCAAGTGTCATTAGTGGAATATGAACAGTCACTATTGTAATGTGAAGAGTCATGAGGGTAGTGCAAGAGTCAAAGGGGAATGTCAAGGGTCACCCCACCCTTTGCTATATATAGAACCTCATAACTAATAGTGTAGCCTTTTGGGAGCCAAGCTTTTGGCTAAGCTTTGCTTAGAGAGGGCTTGGAGAGTATTGTGATGAGCCTTGGCTTCTCCACAGTGTAGAGAGAGTACATCCCTTTAGAGGAGTAGGCAGTTTTGACTATAACATTCCACTATTGGGGCTAGTGGTTGTTATGGTGTATGTATGGATGGAACTTTCACTTTATATAATATAATAGAGCCAACATGTTTTCATGCATATGTTATTATTGTAGTTGGACTATTATGGTTGCTTAGCAATGTATTTTATTTAACTTACGCAATTGTGTATGAACTATTATGATTGTAAGAATCTTGTTGGAGACGTGTTGTTGGTTTAACCCGTCACTTCGGATTGTGGACTATTTTGCTTTCCAACTTGTGATGTCATTTAGCTCGTGTGTTGCTTTCGGGCTACATACTATTACAGGCTTTTAGGGATGCACTTCCTTTTCCCCTCCATGTGTTAGAACGCCATGCATCTCACTTGACTCGCTGCAAGGTCACACACTTACTTCTGACAAAGTTGTCACACTTACCTCTATGTGTTATCGTAGTTAATGCATTGCTTTACTACCCACTGCTAGGACTCCTACTCCAAATGGTTTGAGGTCTAGTTGGGACTTCTTACCGAGGATATCCCCTAACATGTTGACGGGTCCATCACTATCAACATTTATGGTGCTAGAAGGAGGGCCAGATGAAAAGTTGAGTCCTCAAAGTTTTCTTTGAATCTCTTCACATTCTCCTTGACTTACATTACAGTTAATCCTCTGACATGTTCGTCTCATGGACATGATTTTGAATTGTTATAGGATCTCATTAACGACTTGTCATGTAACACATATGATGGTGAAGGAGGAGAAGCTTTTCTTAGTCACGGAGTTGCCTTCATGAGCTTCTATGAAAGGAATGAAATCCATGAGGATAACATTTCCTGCTCGTTGTTCACATTCATGTTCTGAGGGCACGCACTACAATGGTGTATCACATTTCTCACAACCTCCATTCACTCTTATGATTAGATGATCAAAGAGTTGGCCCGTGCTTTCTATCATTATGATCATAAAGCACTCAATAAAAAAAAATTGGAATTATGGAAAGCACCTGATGAATCCCTTTTGCAAATTTGGGATTGCTTTCAAAATCTCGCTTTTCAAATCCCAGAAGATGAAATCGATTGGAAATTTCACAATGAAATATTCTAGTATCTTCTTCACATATATGAAAATCCTTGCGTGTTAGAATCATTTGAACCCCTCCTAGCATAATTGGGCATTAGAGCTGCCAAACCCAAGATGGGAAAGGTTGTTGTCACAAGTGACCCTTTGTTTTCTTCTCATCAAACAGCTCTAGCTCTGCAGTGCGAGGGGGGAGAAGTTGCGAACCCATCTATTGAACTGTCACATCCTCCCACCCCACCTGCTCTAGATATCTATGCAGATTTGGCTTGCAATCTCGTTGGTTTTCACATGAACTTGTTCTCTTGACCTTCATCCTCTTGTTCTATTGATCCTCCATATTGTACTATGTTGTGTTCTCCCGTTCTGGACTCCACATTTGTTGTTCACAAGGATCAATTTTTCGACAGAGTTGATGTTGAGCAACCAAATTGCGTTGTCATTTATGATGAGTATGTGTGGGAATCTAAAGAAGAACCTTTGGAGAGGGATGACCTCCTTCATTCCGTGCCTCATCCGTTTTTTCCTAACATCTTTTGTGATTCTACCATTCCTGATTTGTCTTATGAAAATCCATCCCAAATGTTTTTACTTTCAATCATTCACAGAACACATCGATTGTCAATTTGTCATTTCATTGTTGATAGGACACATATTTCTTTCTGAATCCACCCAATCTATCATCTTTTCTTCTGAAAACTTAGAGGGTGAACATTCTTTTTTTCATCAACCCCTCTGTATGATTCGTTAGATCATGAGGATGTCGATGAACATATCGATTTTTTTTATCATGGTTGTTGTTGTCTCTTTACTCCTTCATTCAATCACGATGTTGGTTCACTTGTTGTTGATCTTTCTAAACCATTGGTCTTTGACGATCTACCTGATGATGAAGTGGAAACACCTCAAGCTATCGAGGCACTTCAACCCGAGCTTATGGTTATGTCAGGTCCTCGCTATCTTGAGGTCAATCCCACTTCTGATCGGAAACACTCCAGGCACCTCATCACTCTCCTATTTTCATTATAGATTAATCTCATCCACAGATTTCACATCCTCCACCAGAATCACACGATACTATCGCTCATGCATTGGAGGAATAATACAAAACGAGCACTCTTGTGAAACATAAGTTTTCTTCCTTTTTCATCTTTTCTCATTTGTCACAGTGAAAAAAGTGTACATGCTCATCATCTGTGTACAACGTGTTGCAACACCATGGTATGTCTGCAGAATGTTTGTCTTATACATTTACTCCTTTTTTTCTATGGATGCTTTTAAACTTTGAGTGTGTTGGTCTTCATTGTCTTATCTTTTTTGTACATTGATTTACTTGTATATCTTTGTGGTTGACTATGCCTTCTCCAACATGGGTCAACCAATGCGCTAGTGGCTACATTGGAAATATCACTTCACGTGAGTAGGCCCATGCATTTTTTAGTTTAGGAGTAGGAGTAGTGTTTGCTTTCTTATTTTCTTTGCTTGCATGCTTTTCTTTGTTTACTTGTTTTACTTTAGTTTACTCCTATCCTTTGCTTGTTTGTTCATTTGCTTGTTATGCACCTGTAGGATTAGCTTCACATGAAACCATGTTTGGCTCTTGAGATAAGTAGGGTGAAGTACAAAAGGAATTGTACAGCTATAAATAATTGGTTATCTATTGTCCTCTCTCTTTATGAAGGACTTGTTGTCTTCATTCAATGATACCATGATGGAAAATGCGTTCTATTCAGAGTGAGTCTTGGTGAAAACACAAAGCTTTCACTTCTAACTAGTACCACCTACTCTAATCGATTTTTTTCTATATTCGGTTAACCCTTGTCATCTTAGTTAAGTAGAGTAAGGTGAGGGGGGAAACCTTAACAAGTATGTCAGAGGTATATATAACATACTTCTCTGAAGGGACAACCTCTTATGCTCTCAATAAGTTGAGATCCCTCTTCCGCCTCATGAAAATAAATAAGTGTCGATGCACAGTTCTCTGAAAATGAAAATGAAAAAAAGAAAAAATAAATAAAGGTGAAAGAAGAGAAAGGCTTCATGTGTAGAGAGGTGATGCAGGTAACTCCATTGGGGTACTGACCAAGTTAGCTGGCAATGGAGCCATGCTTGTGTTCCTGCGTGACTCCACTGGGGTATTGTCCAATCATGCTAGCAACGGAGCAACAACAAAGATGAAACCAAAACTTTGAGAGTTATATTACTTGTGCATCAATATACCCCTATTCCCCAATCGAAACAACTCAGTTGACTTGGTGTGATGACCGATCAAGAGAATGGCAGGTGGTGGGCTCCAGTATTGTAGCAATAATGCTACAACTCCTGGAGCTTCCTTCTCTAATTTTATCAACCCGGTAGTTCGTAACAAACTTGGAAGCGACGGTGCTGTATGCACAAGTACTAGCTCTTGTCGCAGCTGGCACAAGTCCGCTAGGGCTCAAGCCAACTTCTATATGTTCTCAGAAGAAGCTTTTTAAGTGATGAATGAAAGCTATCTCAAAGGAAATTAACCTACTTTGCAAGAAATGCACTGAAAGCCAACAAAACATGGAAACCCTAGTAAACCCTAATTCTACCAGCTTAATCCTTATGATGCAATGGTGGGAATGCAACTTCTAAAAGTGATGCCATTACTTCTATTGCGATGAGATGCATGTGTCTAAACTACTTTCATCTGAAGAGAACATGTTTTTGTATTTTTGCTCAAGTTGTGGGAGTTATTATGACTGTGCTTCTTACTGGGTCTTGACTGTGCAGGGGTAGATCAAGGGGAGGAAGGCTTGGAAAAGGCCAGGAGGACTCTGAGAGGGTCTAAGGGATCCCTAACATCATTCCACAGGAGTTCACAAAGTTCAGATGCCTGGCAACCGTGTTTGCAAGCTTCTACAGGATGTCTGCAGGGGATTCTACAGGAAGTTCAGGATTTCTACAGGAAGTCTGCTAATTTCTACAGGATGTTCTGCAATCGGAGTTTTGGGTGATGGATGAGTGGGAGAGGCTATAGGGATGGTCAAGGAGGTAGGAGGGGAGCTTGTGATGGCTTATGGACAGAGAGATGAGATGGAGAGGGGGTGTGTAAAGCTGGTTGGTCTAGAGGAGGATAGAGGCAATGGAAGGCCGAAAAGATAAAACAACGTGGATGATAGAAGAGCTGGGAGGCAAATGATCTAACTGGGAGATAAGTAGATGGCCTAGGTACGGCTTAGAAGGATAAGGAAATGATAGAGTGGTGTTGCGCAGTGTAAATGAAACAAATCACCCCTGTCTTGCGTATAACCGAAATGTCATCAACCTACTCTAACTATTTTATTAGAAACCAAAGAACAGCAATGGAGTTGAAAGGGAAATCGTGCATGGTGCTGAAACAAGGAGTTATTCCACAAGATCTAAATGCATGGACACTTCTTCAACCGAAAATATCACCTCAAGACTTGCATGAATATGTAAAACAGTGTTTTTGGGAGTTGGCACGGTCTGCACTTCCGGTCCCCAAACAGAGGTGAAAGTGAGTGTGTATTCAACCTTTTTTGGAACTCTGATTAACTCCAATCCTCTTACTCTAATCTAAACTACTGAAAGCAACTTTGTTCATAACACTAACCTATGTAACCATACCAAGAAATCCGAATCAGCAAACTGTGTTTCCAAGTGCATGTAAAGGAAAAGAAATATAATGTTGAAAGAAAGAAAAGTAACAATACAAAGAAAGGAGGCATATTGCTCTCAGGTTGGGCCCAACCCTGAGAGCTATAGCTCCTCTAAGAACTCAGAACTAAACTCGAATCTGCCTGCCTTTTATTAAAAGATCATAGTCATAAGTCTAACAACATGCCAAAAATGGCTTACAAAAAGCAAAACAGAGCTATAGCTCGTAATTCAGAATCTGCAACAAAGGTTCAAAAGTTCCCATCGAAGGCTACAGCCTCAATATTTATACATTATGAGGGCCAAGATGGCCTCCTAAATTAGTGGGGCTTGGCTGACCAACTAAAAGTAAATTGTTGTTCCCTTAGAATCCGTTGGTTGCCTTCTAGCTCGGTGGTGATAGTTGTTGGAGCTCGGAGTTGAGGTGGAGATCACAAGGAAGGTCATTCAAGGCTGTGGACAACCTTCCTACAAAACCGCAATGCCACCTTGGTTGTCTCCTTGCCTTCATCTGCGTGGTTTTGCTCCATTTAATGTCAAAAAACCTTAAATAAACATGTATTAGCCACCTAGGAATAGTGACTGCCCTCCTTCCTACAAATAACATGAATATACTAAAAAATGATGCATAAGTGATGAAAAATGAAGGGTTGAGCAAGGGTAAGTAGGCCAAATGAGCCCAAAATGTTACCAAATTTGGGGCTCATCATCACCCCCCAGCTAAAATATTTGCTCATTCTTGAGAAACTAGTCCAACTCCTCATCCTTCATCACCTTTACTGCCACCCTTACATCCCAAGCCTCTGTAGTAGTGTCCTCCTTGCTGATGTGGAACCCAGCCTTTCTGTTCACCTCTTCCCACTATTCATTATCATCCTTATCTGTGCTGCCTTCCATCAATCCTAGCAGCAGTGGTGGGCTTAGCTTGAGGCCAATCCAGCTGGCCTGGAGGTTTTGCATGGATTTCTTATAGAGGGCCACCCGTACTAGAGCTTCCCTCATCCGAGTTGGGGTATGATACTCTCTGATTTTCAGACTGTGGGCCAATGTATTCCATCGGCGGGTGCAAGCTTGGACAGCGTTGTCTCCTAACAATCTCTCCATGTCCTCAAAATGTGCTATGGCCTGGGCCTGCTGATCCATATATCTCAACGAAGCTTGAGGGTCGGTGGACAAGTGTTGGTGTGCCGAGATTAGTGCAACTGGATCCCCTGGTTCTGCTCTAATTAGCAATGGCTCATTCAGCTCTCGGTTCATGACCGCTTTGGCTTCTGCTCCTCTTTTGTCCTCATGGTTCAACCATGAGGCAAATGCCATTAATTGCATATCTCCTAAGGCCGTATTGGGATCCCATGAAACTACATTAGGCAGGGCCAAATTATGGAGGTAGAACTCTGCTAATTTGGCCTTATCCTCTGATGAACTGGTGCTGCATAATTCAATGAATTGTTGTGGGTCTTGGAGCTGAGATATACCTCTTTGCACCAAGGTATTGATTTGAAATTGCAGCCATTGGTCTTTCAGGTACAGGCCATAGGATTTGGCCGGCTGTCTGCATTGTATAGCATCCATGGCCCAACTGGCCATGCAGGCCAATTGTGCCTCTTTCTGTTGCAGCTGTTGTCTGAGAGCCTGCACCTCAATTTGTGCCTGCTGTTTTGCTTCCTGTAGATGCAAGGTTGGCTCCCCAAGACCGGTTTGCAGTTCCTTATTGCCTTGTTGTTCGGCTGTGGTGTCCCCGGAGGATGTACCTGTTCCTGTCCTCATGTTGTTGGGAAAAGTATCCAATACGGAATGACCCTATCCCACTCTAAGGGTGATAGTACCTCAGCAACAATCAAAGCAAAGCTATTCGAGATTACTTCTTTATGATATGTAAGAGAGGGGAGAAAGAGATCCACTAATCGTTGTCTTCCGCTAATGATTGATCCAATCTTCTCTCTTTGCTGCTTGCTCCCAGCTCCTTGCTCTTTCACTGGCCCAGCTACACCAAGATCCTGCAAAATGGCAAGAGAGGGAAACTACAAGAAGCATACATTCATAATTGATTCAAGGATTAGGATAAATCAAATACACAAGTATAGCAATACACCATTGAGACACATGCATATAGAAGAACCTCAAATGCTTTATTAATGGAAGAAGTAAAGTTCAGGAAGTAATACAACCATAAAAGGCCCAATCCAGCATCACCTCCCAGCAGAAATAAATCTCCTCTTCACCTCCTTCAAGCAAATCACCCAATAGTTCTATACTCAAACCAACAGCACTTCCTTACATTCACAATATTCCAACCCTTATAGACCTCATGAGAGAGCTCTATATATAGGAGATTTGGAGAAAGGATGAGTCAGCTTGTAGCTGGCATGAAGCTGACTAGTGTCCTCTCCCACTTCAGTTATTCTTCAGTTCTTGAATCCACTTGGAGGTTCTTGCTTCCACTTGGAGATCTAGACCCTCTTACTCATCACAAGTCGAATTCCCTGATCCAAGTGTCATTTTGGAAGCTTCCTGGGCATTGACACCTTGAGGAATGACTGTGCCACTTGGCCAAACTCACCCAGCGCAGGTAGCCTTCCTTGCAGTTGACATTCAGCGCAGGTAGACAGTGTAGCTCTTGACATTCAGCGCAGATGCTCAGTGGAGCAGTTGACATGATCCAGAATTAGCTTGTTTTTGAGTGTTTTCAGGTGGAGAACTGATATTTAGTGTTGTGGTTTGCTGACCTTGTTCCTCTAGGGGTAGGAACAACATGTTTAGGGACTTTGGATCCCTTAGATTATCGACATTTCATGCTTCATGTTGTAAGGCACAAAAATGTCTATAACAGTTGCCCCCTAAAGTATGAGGTCGTTTATCGGGTGAAATGCTTTATCAGGAGGATCCGAAGTTCATTCAATCGCTGAGAGGTGACCTATAATAAAATACAATACAATACATTATTTTTCATTCTGCTTTCATGATCTAGCTGAGGCGGGTATTCCCATGCTCAGCATTATAAATTCATTTTGGTACATATAACAGACGATCGTCTGATGGTAGACTGATAATTCTCTGCTGAAATTATCATCCTTTGAGTAGGATGATCATCTGCTGCAATGATGTACATATTATATTTCCTGAATGTATATCGCAGCCCGGATGGATGAAACTAGATCCGGGGTCTTCAAACTCGTTCGATCTTCACTCTAAGTACAAGTCGATCCATGTGAGAATTGCGCTGAAGTCGAACATGGAAAGATATCGCTTGATTACCGGTCAATAATGTAAACCGTTAACAAGCGCGAGAGGAATCACCGATAATGATAATGACCCCCAAGGTACTGCAGTACAATTCACGTGGTGTGAATAAAGGACTTGGCGTCAAACACCACGCAAAATCTTCTGGTCGAAGGTCATTGATGTATACCTATCGCCGGAAGTGAGAAACTTGCCATTGAGGCATGCAAGCTTCAAAGTACTGAGGGGGGTGTTCCTAGATCAACTTCTCGGATAATGAGCTGAAGTCGACAAGAAGCGATCCGTCAAAGGAGGGCCTTAATGAATCCCACATCAGTGACACGGAACAGAGCTAATGATTTTAGTGGAGGTGAAAACAATCTGTGGCATATGATTCAGGGTGGCGATCATGGGTGGATGAAGGATAATGTATGGCAGTGGATGGGACACGGTTGACTCTTTCTGAACAACATCTCTTGAACATATAACGACACTGATGCGATGGATCGGTAGCATTACCCCAAATGTGGATGGTTTGGCGAAGACCATGGTGATGAGACCGGTGAATAAAACAACCCAACCCGATGTGATACGGAAGAAAAGTGTCATGTTCAAGAGCGACTTGCTACCATTAAAGCTTTGAGGTTCTCCCAATTTTTCCCCAGTCATTTCTGACCAGTACCTCTTTATTTTTGTCAAGCTTGAGGAGGATAACATATGCTTGTTCTATAACCTGCCCTTCGGGCAAGCCCATCGCTATGTTTTAACGAGCCTAGCGATAGGGAAACTCGTTCTCGTCTAAAGACAAGTTTGTCGCTATTTAATCATTTTAACGAGTCTAACGACAAGGAAAACTCGGTCCTTTTCATTTTTAGAGAGTCTGAAAAGGTACAGAAAGTTAACTCCAAAATTCCTTTTTCGTCATCTAATCCCTTAAGTCCGAAAAAGTATAAAACAATACAGAAGGGATGAGTTTTCGATAACTTTAACGCGCCGAATAAAACAAGCGCTCGACCTTTTTGTGTAATAATCCCTCAGGTCCAAAAAGATTAAAATCTAGAGGAGGGATAGCTCTTCCGGTCACTTTAACGAGCTGGAAGGCCAAAACTCGGCCAACTTTTCATATTTTACGAGTCAGATGAAAAGAGCTCAAAGAAGACTCGTCTTTTGAGGAACGAGTGATAAAAAGGGATAGCAACAGATTCCAGGTACAGGTTGGAATTTTCCAATCACGGCAGTGTCACAAGGATGGCTACGTGAAATCACTCTTCGCAGTTGTTCCTCAAAATAGGTAAACAATCATATGGAGGTGAACGATTGGCCAAATGGAATGGAGGTGGCAGGTGCAAAACACGACCAAGGCTTTTATGGCTAATAAATTTACGATCACAGAGATTATTTACCGGGGTATGTTCATTTTTTAATGAGCTTGAATGCTCAATCTTATGTTTATTTTTTAACGAGCATGAACTATGTACTAAAACTGCTCGGATCTCGCTTTTCTATTTTTTAACGAGCATAAATTCCGCGGTAAAACTGCTCGATTATATGGTCAAATTTTGATTTTTTATCATTACTAGCTTTTTCTCTTTTCAAGTATAGTACTGCATTTTCAATTGCTGCAACAAACTTTGTTAGAAATGAATAATATTTGCATGAAAATGAGATTATAACCCTAATATTTCACTTTGAACTACATAAAAAGCCATTAAAAGGTGTTTTTACCTCTCATTTACCATTTCATTTGCATTTGGTTTGTTGGAGCTCTGGAGGTGCCTCTTCCCCCTTGATTTTCACCAGCTGATTCCGGGAGATTCTGCGGACGATTTTCGACGCCGTCTGGACCAGGTAGGAGCTAAACCCTAGCTCTTCCTTTTCATGGTTTCATATGCCTGTTTTTCAGTCTTTCTGGGCCTCAGGGGTTTTGCCAGAGCGCCCTAACTTCAGCGCAGGTTCCCCATTTGAAACCTGTGCTGAATGTCAAGCTGCCTTAAGGCAGCCTGACCTTCAGCGCAGGAAGGACACTCTCTGCCTGCGCTGGGCTCAGAAAACTGAGTTTTCAGGTCATTTTTTGATGATTTTTCGCCAGTTTTTCATCAAAATCAGGAACTTACTCCTTCTCTTGTTTGTTTTGCAGGGAACCTTGAACAAAATGTCCCTTACATGGCGAGAACGAGAACATGAAGAGGAGGACATGATTGCCCTCCATGACCCGGTCACGGTGAACGCGCTGCGGAACTGTGGCCTGCTGAAGTTTTTCCGTATCTCTAGCATGAGAGCACAGATTTCTTTGCTGCAGTATATGCTTGATGCTTGGGATCCTGTTAACCAAGTATTCCAGATTAGGGGAAAGTCCATCCCCTTGACCATAGAGGACATGTACTTCTTGACTGGGTTGTCAAGACGAGGTGCCCCCATTTCCTTGTCAGGTACGGCCCGGGGGACTGATTCCACCAGAGATTATGTCAGCCAGCATTGCAGGGAAGGTTCTCAGCCGAGCAGAGACGGCAAGATTGTTATCCGTGAGATTACTAACAGGTCTCTCAGGTCCATTATGTATACCATTGGTAGGATGGCGGGCAGCGCAGCTCTACATGTTGCCAACAGATCTTATATGCAGCACGCCTTGGAGTGTCTCCAACCGAAAGTATTCAACTAGTGTGATGCAGTACTTGTTCAGATGAAAAGTCAATTGACCAAGGTGAAGGACGGGAAGCTGAAGAATTTTGGATTTGGTTCTATTCTGACTGCCTTCGCCTTGGAGAAAATCCCACTGATGCAGCCTCAGTACATCATACTCGACTTGCCTTCTCCGACCGAGCCACGCATGCAGAGGTGGGTCGACCACATGTCTAGGCATGCTGGTCAACCTCAGATTACTTTTACTGAGGCCTTCTTCAGGTGGTTCGAGCACCAGGAGATGGCGTTTTCCGAGTATCCATATGTGGGTATGGATTTCCGAGGTGATCCGGATTTGGTGCTACCGGATGGCGAACAATGGGGCGCCATTGGTAAACTCCTTGACCATATTACTGTTTACTGTTCTTATTTATAATGTTGTTGTGCTTTATTCTATCAAGACTTTTAATTGTACTCTTGGGTGCATGCAGATATTGGTCATGTTCGTCCAGCAGTTCGTCCGAGACCGCCAGTTGCTGCCCCGGCAGTGGAGCCTGCTAGGAGAGTTGTTATTCGCGACCTTGACGATATTGATACCCTTACAGCTGTGCAGGAGCAGGTTGAGACCCTTACTCTTGGCATTCCCGATGTGAGGATTGATGAGTTACCTTTACAGCTGCAGCGACACACTACCGGTGTACCTAGACGATGGACTCGTCTCTTGCGCATGATTGCACAGGCCGTGACGTGCTATCATGAGCACCACTAGGCTAGGGTGCCCCCTAGCATCTTTTTGAGTTTTAGGTCATATGACCAATTTTGTCTTGGTTACAGAACATTATGTATGAACTATATAAACAGCTTATATATTTTGATTTTCGAGTTTTATTCTGTTTGAGTTATATGATCCATATGTACAATCTTTGATGATGTGTCCCTTTTATAAATGTTGCAAATGTCTATCTAACACATAGTTTGCTAATGAGTCAGTTAATGTGTTTAAGTTTCTGGAAATATGTTGATATTGAATTGAATCAAATCGTCTTTCCAAGATCTTAACCCTTAGGAACATGCGATAAATAGCTGGATTGCGAACAGAATATATACCATTGAGTTGTAGTATTACGAGCTGTGAGTCTAGCCTGACAATTAGTCGGCATATGCCACGTGTGATGGCATCAGAGAGTAGTTCTATCAACGCGCTATACTCAGCGATGTTATTCGCTGATTGCCCAATACACACCCCTCTGAAACTCACTAACTTGCCGCTTGGATCAAAAATGGCCCAGGTTGCGGAGGATAGGTTCCGCGAACTACGACTCGCTCCGTCGGCATATCCAACACATGTCTCCAGAAGGTTCGACATCTACAACAAATGAAAAAGGTGGATCACTCGACCAGAACAAATACTTTAGCGAAAACAAAATACAACAAAAGCATGCAGGTTACTATTTAAGCATAGTAACGCTTGAGGTACAGCCCGTTGCGGGGCTGCGCCAGTGGAATTCCGTCGTAATCCATTAACTCGTAGGCTCCTTTTGCTAATACCCTTTTAAAAATATAGGGGCCCATCCATAAGGACTTGAATTTACCTGCTCCCAATTTATCGGATTCTTGGTCATAAAGCAAGACCAAATCACCTTCTGAGAAGACACGGGGTTTGACACTTTTGTCGAACTGAGCCTTGACTCGTTTCTTATGAGCTTCGTTAGCCAGAGCGGCATCACGACGGGTTTCATCCAATTGGATTAATTCCAAGAAACGAGCCTCTTCTTCTGAAGTTCCAGGGAGGAGATCGATTGCGAGTTTAAGCGACGAAATTTCGCACTGGATTGGCAAGACTGCTTCCATGCCATACACCCGTTGAAAAGGTGTGAACCCGGTTGCGTTCTTTACCGACGTTCGGTAAGCCCACAAGGCTGAGTACAGGATTAGGTGCCACCTTCTTTTATGAACCCCGATCATCCTTTGCAACATACGCTTCAGGACCTTGTTGATTGCTTCAACTTGTCCGTTGGCTTGCGGATAATATGGGGTAGAGTTGTCGTGAGATAGCCCTAGCTTGGCAGCTAATTCGACCATCATGTGATTGCAAAAATGCGACCCATGATCTGTAACTATAGCCTGTGGTACGCCGAACCTGGCGACTACATGATTGAAAAAGAAAAGGGCAGCTGTTTCACCAGTGTTATCCAATGTAGGCATCTCCTTGGCCCATTTGGTAAAATAGTCAACAACGACTATAATATACCCATGCCCCCCGGTCGAGGTGGGGTTACATTGCATGAAATCGATGCCCCACTTGGCGAAGGGCCCAAGAGCAACTATCGGTTGTAAAGGTGCGGGTGGTCGTCTGGTTTTGCTATCAAAAATTTGACAAGCATGGCAACTTCTGACTGCGGTTATGCAATCTTTGAACATGGTTGGCCAGAAATATCCTGCTCGTAAGATTCTTTGTGCTGTTGCATATCCAGACTGATGCCCCCCACACGCGCCTGAATGACATTCATTCAGGGCTTTTTCGGCCTCTTCATGGGTAAGGCACCTCCTCAGAACTGTATCGACACCACGACGGTAAAGTGTATCACCGATGATCATGTAGTCTTTTGCTTGGTATCGTATACGTTTTTGTTCGGAGCGAGAGGTGTTAGGCCTGAACTTTTGGGTTTGGAGATAAATTATGATATCTCCATACCACTCATCGCTTACAGATATCAGAAACAAACTTTCGTCCACGATTGACTCTTCCGCTGTTTCATCGTTGGACAACGATGGGAGATCGCACAATAATTCTGCGAAAACTAGAGCTTTCTTCGATTTGGATTTTACAAATTCCAGATCAAACTCTTGAAGGATCGCTATCCATTTTGAATATTTGGCCCCCAGCAACTGTCGCGACAATATATAAGTCATGGGGTTGCAATCTGACAAGATGGTAGTTTTCCGAAAGAGGACATAATGTCGAAACCTTTGAATCACTTGAACAGCTGCAAGCGCTAGTTTTTCAACATAAGAATACTTACTTTCTGTATCATTTAAGTTTTTACTTAAATAATAAATAGGATGTTCTATTCCATCGACCTCTTGAACTAAAACCATCGCAATGGTCGTATCCGCTGCAGCCAGATACAGGTTAAAATCTCTTTGATAGTCCGGGGCGTACATTAATGATGCTTTTACTAGACAATCTGTCAGAGCGTCAAAGGAAGCTTGTGCCACCTGGTCCCAGACAAAAGGTACATCCTTTTTCAAAAGACGAGTATAACCCTTAGCAAGTTCTGCGTAATTTGGAATGAACCTCCTCAGAAAGTTTGCTTTCCCTTGGAGTTTCTGAATCTGAAGCAAATTTGAAGGTGGAGGCAAATTAATGATTGCCTGAACCTTACAGGGGTCGAGACGAATCCCATCCTTAGAGACTACAGAGCCAAGTAAACGACCAGAACCGACGCAAAACACACATTTGTGCAGATTGAGTCTTATCTTGTAGTGTCGGCAACGTAGAAATATCGCTCTTAAATTCTGCGGATGATCAGTCCGCTTTCGTGAATGAGCCGGAAGATCGTCGAGATAGGGTTGAACAATGTTCTTGATGTCATGGAAGGCATAATTCATTGCCCTCTGAAACGTCGCCCCTGCGTTCTTTAAACCAAAGGGTAACTTTCGATAAGCGAATGTGCCCCACGGACAAATAAATGCAGTCTTTGACTGGTCCTGTGGGCGGATATTTATTTGATTATACCCGGAAAATCCATCCATAAATGAAAAGATTTCACATCCGGCGCATTCATCAATTATCTGGTCGATGAAGGGTGTAGGGTAGTTGTCCTTCGGACAAGCTTGGTTTACATCCCTATAATCGACACACACTCTAATCGTCCCTTGTTTTTTCATAACAGGGACAATATTCAATACCCAATCGGTTAGAGGAACTGGGTAGATGAATCCAGCATGGAGGAGTTTTTCAACTTCTGCTTTAATGGCAGCGGCTTTCTTGGGGTGCACCTGTCGAAGCCGTTTTCTTACTGGTTTGACATCAGGATACATTTTAATTTCATGTTCAACGATACTCGAGTAACAGGTATCGCTTGAACTTGTGACACAGTTACAATAGCTGGTGTGGTTGGGATGTTCGTCATAGGTACACACTGTTGCATAGAATATACAACCCTTGGTTGTTGAGGTAGCATAGGTACCCAACTACTTGACGCAATTCCAGTATAACCTGAATACTGTTGAGAACCGCCATATGGATATCCTCCCGGAGGAGGTAAAGAAAGGGCATACTGCCCCCCATATGGTAGCAATCCGGAACTCATAGGGATTGTTAGTCCTTGAGGACTGGATGGCCCAAATTGACCTCCATGAGGATCAATCTGTCAAGTTTCAACATAAGAGTTGTCGGGTATTACTCCGGATGAACAAACTGGAACAGACCATACTGTCGAAATAGTCCCTTGGTGGACTCCTTCTAACTGTTGTGAGCTAGTCGGGACAGCTGGTATGCCGGCAAACATTGTCGGAGTGACGGCAGGGGCTTCTGCTGTCGCTGTGTCATTTGACACAGTCCTCGATGATGACAGTTGTTCAGACATTTTAAGTCTATCCAATAGATTGCCTAGCGATTCTACAGGAACTTCCACTTGTGGTGGATTAACTTCTGATGAAGGAAATAGAGTGACCCCGACTCCAAAATGAGTTGGAGTACTTGCTTGCGGATCCTCTGCAATTTCCTCTATCGCAATCAAACCCGGTGGAAGAGGAAGACCGTCAGGTCCGTAAAATATTTCTGGTGCCGAAGAAGTGGTTGCTACGACAGCGATAGTTGTTTGAGGAACAAAACCCTCTGGACCGGTTACAGATGGACCTGGTTCAGTTATACAAGTATTTGCCCCCAGACTAGGATCAATATTACTGTCCTTCTGTGGCTGTTGAACTTCTTCTATAGAGGCAGGGTTTCCAGAAATGTTAGGAGTAACCGGAACCTCAGATGCAGTTGGAACACTTGTTCTAACTTTTATAGGAGATTTTGAACCGGTTAAACAAGTTCGCTTTGTCCGTATTGTTTTCGATTCCGGAGACAAAGACGGTTGACTCGTAAGCCTCCGCGAACGACGAGGTTTCAATTGACTTTCTTCCACGATTGCGGATTACCCGATCAACCAAAATATTAAAAGGGGAAATTTGTGTTTCCGAATTGAATGAATTTTATTAGACGCTTTTAGACACAACTTGCTTTTTCACTTTTTAAGAGTTGAGAAAAAGCTAAAGATGACTCTAGTCTCCTTCGATGTATTAACGAGCCCGAAGTGACAAATGCTCGGTTGGACTTTTTCATTTATAGAGTTTTAAAAAGGCCAAAAGAAACTGCTCTGGAGATCTAGGCAGAGGGTGTGCCAAACCTTTTGCAAAACCACAGAATACGTTTTACGGTATGGGTGGTCGATCTTCGTGAATGTTGTGTTCACTGCATTGCGATCAGTAGGGCGGCCGACACGGCTTCCTATGGATAAAAGATATATGCCTATAGGGGTCTCCCAATATATACGCGACGGTACGTGGGAGCACAAGTCTGTATTAGTGCCACCGACTCTCAGGAGGAATCACCCACCTTCTTCGAGATCGACAGTCACTACGTTTAACGACGCCGGAACACGTCTCTAGCTTAGACCTCTATGTGTTTGCGTTATGTTTCAAAGCGTTGTTAGGTTCATTCAATATATTTTAAGTTGATCTTTTTAAAGTTTGCCTTTCAAGGTTCACCACAAGATGTTTGATACAAATTCCTAAATGCAGTCTAAGATGAGAAGCAAGCTTTTTCAATCTTTTCGACTTATGAAAACCTTAACTACTGAGGGAAAAGAAAGACAAAATCTTTTCACACAGATCAAAGAGCATACACTAATGCACTTTTTCCCTAAATCAACATGCAAACTTATCAAATGCAAAATGCAAAATGCAGGTATTTCTTTTCTCTTTCTTAATGTTGATGTAATACAAAAAGAAAGTTGTTGTATAATTTCGAATTCAATTTCAAGTGAAAGCAAACAAGCTTGTCCGAAATCAAGACACCTTAAGATTTACTTGTTTCGACACTAGAAATATATAAATTCAAACCATATGACGAAAGCAAAAGCTCAATCAGCTATGAACAGCAAATAAACTAAATCTTAAGATCAAAACGACACTTATCACAGGTCTAGATCTAAGAGGCCACAGCAAGACTAGTTCACTTTCGTTATGGGAAACTGTAAATGATATAAGAAATACACAAATAACAAACACAGTTTCTTTATACAACCGAGGCGGAATAGTGGTAAGGAAAGTTGGTTTCAGATAGGTACATTGACTCGTAACAGGTTGCAAAAACAAGGGTGAAAACAGGGCAATAAACAGCAGGGAACCCCAGTATCACTAGGCAAAACTGGTTCAGCGCAGGTAGTACACTGTCAGTTTGACATTCAGCGCAGGTAGCCCCTTCGGGAACTGCGCTGAAATGCAGACTGCCTTCACAGTGCTTGCACTGAAGAGACAAACTTTCGTTTTTCTCAATTTCCGGGTCACAAATTGCTCAAAAATTCACAGTTTTTGGCCAAATCAGAAGCTATCAGTCAAATACACACTAAGGGATGAAAAGGGGGATGAAAAGCTATCACTAAGAGCTATTTAGAGTCCTTGTGGATCAGCTCTTCAAATCATAAACTTGCCCAGAAACTGAGCTAGAGTAGCTGCCCTCTACTTTGCATTTGAAAGATCCAAATGCAGTTCGATTCGGTACTCCCTGTGTTTATGAAATGAATAGCAAAAACACAAACAACCAACAAGATACGATCCCCATTGGAGTCGCCAATTTGTTGTTGGGAAAAGTATCCAATATGGAATGACCCTATCCCACTCTAAGGGTGATAGTACCTCAGCAACAATCAAAGCAAAGCTATTCGAGATTACTTCTTTATGAGATGTAAGAGAGGGGAGAAAGAGATCCACTAACCGTTGTCTTCCGCTAATGATTGATCCAATCTTCTATCTTTGCTGCTTGCTCCCAGCTCCTTGCTCTTTCACTGGCCCAGCTACACCAAGATCCTACAAAATGGCAAGAGAGGGAAACTACAAGAAGCATACATTCATAATTGATTCAAGGATTAGGATAAATCAAATACACAAGTATAGCAATACACCATTGAGACACATGCATATAGAAGAACCTCAAATGCTTTATTAATGGAAGAAGTAAAGTTCAGGAAGTAATACAACCATAAAAGGCCCAATCCAGCATCACCTCCCAGCAGAAAGAAATCTCCTCTTCACCTCCTTCAAGCAAATCACCCAATAGTTCTATACTCAAACCAACAGCACTTCCTTACATTCACAATATTCCAGCCCTTATAGACCTCATGAGAGAGCTCTATATATAGGAGATTTGGAGAAAGGATGAGTCAGCTTGTAGCTGGCATGAAGCTGACTAGTGTCCTCTCCCACTTCAGTTATTCTTCAGTTCTTGAATCCACTTGGAGGTTCTTGCTTCCACTTGGAGATCTAGACCCTCTTACTCATCACAAGTCGAATTCCCTGATCCAAGTGTCATTTTGGAAGCTTCCTGGGCATTGACACCTTGAGGAATGACTGTGCCACTTGGCCAAACTTGCCCAACGCAGGTAGCCTTCCTTGCAGTTGACATTCAGCGCAGGTAGACAGTGTAGCTCTTGACATTCAGCGCAGATGCTCAGTGGAGCAGTTGACATGATCCAGAATTAGCTTGTTTTTGAGTGTTTTCAGGTGAAGAACTGATATTTAGTGTTGTGGTTTGCTGACCTTGTTCCTCTAGGGGTAGGAACAACATGTTTAGGGACTTTGGATCCCTTAGATTATCGACATTTCATGCTTCATGCTGTAAGGCACAAAAATGTCTATAACACTTCAGCTCTTGTAGCTGCAATCTAAGATTTTCGTTTTCTTCCTGTAGGGACACTCGTTGGCAATTTTCCACGTGTTTAGCCATGGCTAATTCACTTCTGGCCTCCTTGAGCTGCTCCTCCAAAGGGCCTATGTCCGCCACACCTTTTGACTTGGCTATTTTCATCCACGTGTGTGTACGTACTCTCTCTTCCTCCAATGCAAAGAACAGTGGCACAGTGAATTTCTGAGGTATAATTTTGTCAGCCTCTAAGAAGTTGTAATATGAACTCAGACTTGGCTGAGGGCTAGGCTCTGGAATATGCTCTTTCTCCACTTCTTTTGGTGGCTCGACTTTGCCCTCCCTCGGTGGTGATGAGGGTGCTTCTCCTTCCATCCTCTCGGTCTCCTTAAGTCGGGCTAAGGTTTCCTGTAGAGCATCCTCAGCATCCTGTAGCCGAGCTTTTAAAGCCAATTGGTCTAACCTTTCTTTCCAAGTAGTTTTCTTCGGGCTCCCCCTCTCATAGGTGACTGATATCCTTGAGGGGGACCTCTCCTTGGGCGAAGTAGGGGCATCATCTATAGTGATTGGGCTGCTGGACGGAGACTGTGGCTTGCCCGTCTTTATTCTCACACTTCTCCTAGCTTTAAAATATAGAGGGGTATCCCTCTTTCTCTTCTCCTTGGGCTTAGGAGGTGTACTGAGGGCGGCTAGCACAGCTGCTGCTTCCCTTGCAAGAATGGCAACTTTCTTCTCCTTGGGTTTCGCTTTCTCAGGGCTTCCTGTAGAAGACCCTTTTTCAGTTGATTTCTGGCTTCCTGTAGAAGCCGGTTTCGGTTTTCCTGTAGGAACAGGTGGCACCACTTTAGGTTGCTTTGCTAAGGGTGTTTTAATTTTTTACTTGGTTGCGGCTGCTGTCGAGGTGCCTTTGCTGACGTGGACCTGCTCAGCCTTGTCCACTCTGCTTTGTAATCTTTTCTCTCTGGCCGTCAACATGGGTGTGTCATCCTTCTCTTTGGCACCCTTTTTCTCTTGTTCCTTCTTTTGCTCTTTCTTATGCTCCGTGGTAGTGGTCTTCTGGATTTTTTCTTTCTTCCCTGCGGGCACTGACTCTTTCTCCTCACTGCTGGATGAACCGAGCTCTTCGGTCAACATCTTTATATCACCGTCCTTGGTCAAATTTCTGAAGGCTTCCCATGAGAGAGGAACCTTGTATGTGTGGAGCGCGTCCTCCACGAGGAGTTTAATGAGTCCATGGTGGGCTACCTGGTCTGGTGTGCCTTCTTTCAACTTGGTAGCACATTCAATCATAGACTGTAGTAGAAACTAGGGGATACTTAGTTTGTTTTCTACAGGTAGGTCCATCTGATGCCTTAATTTCGTGAGTAACCAGAAATGGTACCCATATACAATGCTAAACCGACCTTCGCAGGTGATGTACTTCATAATCTGAAGGGTAACTTCACTCCAAAGTGGCAGTAAGCTGGTTCTACGAACCCCGTTTTTATCTTCTGAGAATTCCTCCTCTGGTGGAAAGAATTCTTTCTTAGCCTTCTGGCCCAATTTCCTCTCTTCTTTATCCCATGGTAATCCCATTGGGAGCTCAGTAACTCGGCTGATGAATTGTGGGGTGAGTCTGAGACTCAAACCCCTGAAGTTAACGGTGGCCAATGTTTTGGATTTCGGCTTCAGAGCTTGCAAAAACTCCTCTGCCACCTCATCGTCATAGCCCTGCAACTTGTCGCAGAATGACATCCATTGTGCTTGCGTGAACAGCTCCACCACCTCAGGATTTTCTCTTAGCTTGGTTGAGTCGGTTGGTTCCCTTCTGATGAACCCACCCAGCATGGTGAAAAACTGTTGCGTTAGCTGGAGGTAGCGAGTGTGGAAGAAAATTGGCCTACTAGGACAGAGCGTAGAATTACGCCTCTGTCATGCATACAATTCACAAAAACTTATCTCCCGATGACCTTAACACGGCTTAATTATACTCACATCCTGTAGGACAACAATTCATGCAACCGGCAGACAATACTTGCAAATTTTTTTACGTCCAGACTGTAGAACATCGACTCTGCCACCCTCGAGACCAATTGCATGGAAGGTTCAGGCTTACCTTTTTAATCCGCCACCTTTTGACGTGAGGAACCCAATTTCCTGTAGAAGCAGCGCACGAATTCTGGAGGATACTGCAGTGGGTATGTGCTCTCTGTGCTGCTTAACAGGCATTAAAACAGCCGAAGACTTGCAGTATCGAGCTTCAGAGGAATGCGGATGCTCACTCGACTTTCAAACGGCGAATGATAAATGCGTGGGGTGGCAATCTAGCCGATTAGATTTGAATCCGGCAGAATCCGTGGCGCGGGGGTGAGTTGTCCCTGCTGGATCGTTGGACGACGTCACTCCATCATTCTTCTGCAAGTTCCCTTACTGCCGCATCATTCCCCGCAGATCCGCCGCCGTCATTTCTGTTAAAACGCACTTCTCCCCGACTGGATGGCTCTCACGTGTGCACTGCCTGTTCCTTTTGCCACGACCACCGTTTACCCTCCGACTAGACCATCTGACTGGTCGACGTGGCCAGTCGAATGGCCATACGACCGCTCAACCCATTCACTTCACACTCGCAAACATTTCAAAGTAAAATTCATGCAATTCGACGGAAGAAAGGGCGAGGCACTTACCTGTGTGGCCGCGACACGAATTTTCAGGCTCTTGGACGATGATGAGTAGATTTGTTTGCTGCTGGTGGATTGCACAGGCCCGGAGGTCCCTCTTCATAGGCCGCTGACGATGAATCTCATGATTCGGCTACATGTGCCTGCGTTAACCTTGCATGTTGCGGGCGATGGAATGGTGTACACTCTAGTTGGCTTAACTGCTACGGGACTCCTGCAGGATGTCCTGTAGCAGTTTTTCCTCCTCGGGTGCATGCTGCACGATGAAGACAGTGGCCTCACAATTACGCTCACAGGGCTCTTGGATAGCTGGGATGGGTATGGCATGGCATCTCAGCGTCTTTTTTCATTTAAAAATTGCTTTCTCTTGATAACTCAATGATCTGCTTTGATTGTGCAGGTATCTTCATTGCATGTCGACAGGGGTGGTAGAAGGAGGTGACAGCAGTGTGTGAGGGAGAAAATGGTAGCTTGCATGCGTCCATACCGGACCTTGGTCGTTAGATCTCCTCATACAATTAGTTCTGGGTCGTCCAAAACTTCTACAGGAAGTTTCCTGTAGAAATACAGAACTTCCTGTAGAAAGTCTGCACCTTCCTGTAGAAAGTCTGCACCTTCCTGTAGAAGACTTAGGCTGTGATGAAATCGTGCCCATACCTTGGAGAAGATGAGTATTCTTGGAGGAGGTGCCGGTGAGGTCTCCTGGCAGCATGATATGGACCCTTGTCTTCAAGTTGAGGGACCTCCGCTCCTTCATAGAATACCTGCAACCTGCATGCATTGCTACATTATAAACTTGTTGTCCCTGTCATTTTTTTTTTTTTGCTTATTGTTTTTTCTTTTTTCTTTCTTTTCTCTCTTTTTTTTTTTTGAAAGATAGCAGGGGCGCCTCAATGAGGTTTTCACCCTTGCCATCTGCCTTAAGCGCCTCAAAGAGGTTTTCACTCAAGGATCTTTTTCAAATCTTTCTTTTGTTTTTTTTTTTTTTTTGAAAGACAATAGGGGCGCCTCAATGAGGTTTTCACCCCTACCATCTGCCTTGGGAGCCTTAGAAAGGTTTTCACCCAAGGATGTTTATTTTTTTATTTTTTTATTTTTTTATTTTTTGAACTTTCAGGGTATGCCCAAAATAGAGGCAGAACCCTTCTCTATCACCAACACTGATTTCTCCACAGTTTTGATGAACTCTTGTCTTGAGAGAGGTTTCCTATAGATCTTCAGTCGATGCCCATTGACAAGCATGAGGATGGCCTCCTCATCAATGGTCCGAATAAGAACAGATCCATTGTCATGACACTTTTCCACTGCATATGGTCCCAGCCATCTGGTTCTCAGCTTCCCCTTGAAATCTTTGTGCCTAGAGTCATACAACAGTGCCCAATCTCCTGGCTGGAATTGCTTGTCATTGAGGTGTTGGTCATGCCACACCTTTCTCTGAAGTTGAACCACTTCTGAGTGAAGGAGGGCTTACATTCGGTGCCCATCCAGTCCATTTAGCTGCAATAACCTTTCTTGTTGTGCATGGCTGAGATCTAGGTCCAGTTGAGCTGCCATCCTCAAAGTGTTGTATTCAAATTCAATGGACAGCAAAGCTTTCTTCCCATAGACCAGCTCATAAGGTTTGAAGCCGGTTGTGGTCTTCCAGGTGGTGTTGTAAGCCCATGTTGCCTCAACCAGGCGATCTGCCCAATCCTTCCTAATGTTGCTCACCACCTTAGTCAGAATCCCTTCCAATGCTCTATTGGTGACTTCCACTTGCCCATTTTCCTGAGGATGATAGGGGGTGGAAGTCCTATGCTTGATTTTGTGATGAGCTAGTAGGTCTTCAATTAGGTTGGATGTGAACTGGCTTCCTTGATCGGTGACTAGCTCTCTTGGCTATCCAAATTTGTAAAAGATGTTTTCTCTTAAGAACTCAACCACCTTTTCTTTTGTTGCTGCTTTGATTGCCTTAGTTTCTGCCCACTTTGTCAGGTAGTCAGTTCACACAATGATGTAAGACCTTTGCCTTGAAGGAGGGTTGATTGGACCCACAAAGTCCATACTCCACTTCTCAAATGGCTCAAGAGTCACTTGAGGTTGGAGAGGCATCTCATCCCTTTGAGTCGGTTTCCCCATTCTTTGGCATCGGTCACATTGGCTGATATACCTTCTGACATCTTGATGAAGTGTGGGCCAATAGTAGCCTGCCTGTAGGATTTTGAAGGCAGTCCTCTTTGCTGCAAAATGTCCTCCACAAGGCCCATCATGACAGGTGAGGAGGATATCAAAGACTTCCTCCTCCCTTACACAACGCCTTAAGATCTGATCAGGACCAAGCTTGAACAGGTTGCCCCCGATCCAAGTAAATGAGGCACTTTTTCTGATGATTCTGCTCTTCTCTCTTGAGGACAGGTGTGGAGGGAACTGTGCTGAAACAAGGTAGTTCGCTATATCAGCAAACCATGGAAAGAGTACTAAAATAGCAAACAGATGTTCATCGGGCATCTGATCATCCACTGTTCCATCCTCATCTGCAGATAAATCCAATCTAGATAGAAAGTCAGCAACAACATTTTCTTTACCTGGTTTGTCAACAATGGTCAAATCAAACTGCTGCAACAAAAGTAACCATCTAATAATACGAGCATTCACATCTGGTTTATTCATTAAATATCTAATTGTAGCATGATCAGTATGTACAAATGTTTGATAGCCAGTGATATAATGTCGGAACTTGTTCAGTGCATGGACCACAGCCAAAAATTCTTTCTCGGTCACAGTGTAATTCAGTTCTGCTTTGGATAAGTTTTTGCTAACGAAGTAAATGGCATACGGAAGTTTTTGTTCAACTTGTCCCAAGGCTACCCCTATGGCTTTGTTCGAGGAATCAATGTGGATGTGGAAAGGTAGGGCCCAGTTTGGACCTCTCAAGATTGGGGCAGACACCAACTTGTCCTTTAATTCATTCAAAGCCCTTTGACAATCGTCAGTCCATTTAAACTTCGCATCTTTTGCCAATAGGCCAAACAATGGCGAGGCTAGCTTGCTGAAGTCTTTAATGAATCTCCTGTAATACCCTTCTAATCCTAAGAAACTCCGAACATACCTTACCTTTTGGGGAGGTGGAACCTTCTTGATGAGAGCAATTTTGTTAGGATCCACTTGTAACCCTTGGCAAGAAATGGTATGGCCTAGCACGGTCCCTTCAGTCATCAAGAATTCACATTTTTCAGGACTAAGGGACAGGTTCATCTCAATGCATTTGGTTAGGATTTTTCCCAGATTGGACAATGCTTCCTTGAAGTTGGACCCATAAGGAGTAAAGTCATCCATATAGATTTCCACCGCATCATGGACCAGTTCAGAGAAGATGCTCAAGACGGTTATCTGGAAGGTAGCAGGAGCATTACATAGCCCAAAGGGAAGAACTCGGTAGGCAAAGGTACCCCAAGGACAAGTGAAGGTGGTCTTATCTTGGTCTTCCGGGCTGATTTGGATTTGGTTGTACCCGCTAAACCCATCTAGGAAAGAGAAGAACTTCTTTCCTGCCAGTCCATCCAACACTTGATCTATGAAAGGGAGAGGAAAATGGTCTTTCTTGGTAGCTTTGTTCAGTTCTCGGTAGTCCGCACAGATTCTCCACTTCCCATTTTTCTTGGGAACCAACACCAGAGGGGACACCCATTCGCTATCCGAGATGGGGTAGATGAATCCAGCATCCAACAATTTTTGCAATTCTTCCTTGACAATGTCCTTAAGGGCTGGATTCATTCTCCTCTGGGGTTGCCTAACCGGTTTACAATCCTCCTTGATGTAAATGTGATGGGTACAGACCGAAGGATGGACTCCTTTCATCTCCTTATAGCTCCAAGCAAAAGAATCTAGATGACTGGCCAACAGGCTACACAGCTCCTTTTCCTGGGAAGGAGATAGGGAGGAGTTGATCTTTAACGTTCTCTCAGGGCCGAACTCCACATTTTTTACTCTGGGAGTGACAAGGTTGGTCACACAAAGGTCCACTAAGGCGCTGGCTTGGGCATCCTCCACCAATTCCTCTAAGGTCAGTGCACTAGGAGGTGGATTCTGGATCAAGGTCTCAATCAAGTCATCCTCGGTTGGGGGGTCTCTTCTAGTGGTGTCTAGGGTGCACAAAGGTGTTGAGTACACCTCATCCTCTTCTCCTTCCTCCAACCAAAGTGGTAAGTCATGCTCTAATGAGGGTTGGGCAGGAGGGTATAGGACTAGCTGCTTGGACATAGGACCATTTTTGATGGTCATGTTTCCTGCACGGCAACTTATGTAAGCATCTGCAGTGGCTAACCAAGGCCTTCCCAAAATGAGAGGGTATCCAGTAAGCTTTGCCTTTGGTTGCAGAACTAAGAAATCTGCAGGATATTCCCAAGAGTCAACAGAGACCAAGACATCCTCCACAATCCCTTCGGGAGTCACGGTGGAGCGATCTGCTAGTTGTAGGACTGTCGAGGTCTTCCTCAAGGAACCCTGAAGGTTGAGTTTGAGCATGGTATCCCTGGTCATTACATTAATGGCAGCCCCCAGATCAATCAAGGTGTGAGGTATGATGGTGCCATTGATGTGGACATCTACTACAGGACTCCCAGGATCTAGGTACTTTGGGCAGATGACTTGTCCCAACATAAGGTCAGACAGTTGTCCTATGACATTGATGGTTGAAGCATCTCTCTTTCGCCTGCCTGGGTGTCTGAAACACTTTTCCTTAACCAGTTTGTTGTATATTGGTACATCTTTGATGGCTTGGAGAAGTGGTATTTTCACACACAACTGCTTGAGCTCTCCCAGAAGCTCATCCTCCTATGGGTCGGGTTGTGTGGTGGCTGTTAGTCTCTCAGGAAAGGGTGGAATAGCCTTTGGTTCACTTTCCTGCTTATCTTCCTCATCCTCTAGGGGAGGAGGTTGGCGATCTGAAAGAGTCTTTCCAAATCGCAGATTGATCTCCTGGATCTCCACAGCATAGGTAGGGCATGATGTTTCCCCAGTGTATACCTGTTGGGCCTGTCTGTTGTTGGGGTTCGGGTTCGGTTGAGCAGGCATTTGAGGTTGCCTTGGAGGAGCAGGAGGTAATGGTTGAGGTTGAACTAGTGGTGGAGGCAAAATGGCGGGAGGAGTGTTGTATTGGGGCCTCCACACCGATTGAGGTGCATTCCACTGAGGCTGTGGCTGGGCATGTGAGTGATACGAATGAGTAGTGGGTTGAGTATGGTACTGAGGTGGATAAGACCATGGAGGGGGCATAGACCAGGAAGGATGAGCAGGGGGGGCCCAGGAAGGCATAGGAGTAAATTGGTTGGGGCTGTAATAAGCTTGGGGTGCCCCTTGCATCCCCTGCTGGTAAGGTCTAGGTCCTTGTGGCCTCCTTTGGTTGAGGAAATAGAGAGGTTCAGTGGGGGCTTCTGTCCCTTGATACATGGCTTTAAGCCCAGGTAAGGTTGGACATTGATTTGTGGGATGGTCCTCCTCACAAACGAAACACACCTCAACTGAATGTAATGGACATTCGTTCTTAGGGTGTCTCCTTGTACATCTAGGGCAGAAGATAGCCAAGGCCCTCTCAGCTTCTTCCTTTTTCTGCTGGATCCTGAATGTATCAAGTTGCATGGCAATGGTCTGTCTCACCTCACTTTTGAGATCCTCTAATTGATTTGCAAACTCATGTTTGGAGAAAGGAATACCAGCTGAGAGGAGGTTTCCTCTACCTCGTTTCTGGGCTGCCCTAGAGTGGTTTCTAAACACAGTCTTTATGTCCTCATAAGGCAGTTGGTAAATATCTCCTCCAGCTAACATGTGAAGGGTATCTAAGAGGTCTTCAGGGACTCCCCGGAGCAGGACCAACTTGAGGGATTCAGGGTCAAGTGTGCACCTGGCCCGTTTATAGCTAAGTTGGAACCTTTCCTCATAATCCTCTAAGGACTCATCATTTCCCATGGTCATCCGAAAGATTTCTCCCTTGGTTTCCTTGGACCTACAGTAGTCCCGGTATTTAGTGTTGAAAGCTTGCTGCATCTGAGCCCAAGTGGTGATACTGTTCCCAGGTAAGCCCATGAACCAGCGTAATGCTGCATCCTTAAGAGTTGAAGGGAAGAGTTTCAGCTTCTGCTCATCTTCAGTATAGTCATAGGTTCGACAAAGGACAGCAAACTCAAACAGGAATGTATCAGGATCTTCAGTAGTCAGTCCATGGAAGTGAGGTAAAGCGGAGGGGCTAATGTTCTTCATTTTCATGTCTCCATTGGTTTCTCGGATGGGGAAGGCACCTTCTATTCTCTCATCTTCTCCTCTATTGTCAGCCATAGCTTCAGATGGAATGGTCTCTAATTCTTCTTCTGCTATAGGATCTTCGTATATCTCAGGAGGTTCACCTATAGGTTCTTCTGGATCACTGTCACCGAAGAAGAGAGAAGGGTGACTCAGTGATGTAGTGGGGGTGTTGGGTAAGAATTTGCCTGTTTTATCTCGATTCCTACGAGGCATGAAATGGAAAGACTTTTTTGATTGCTTTTGTTTTTTCTGGTACCTGCAAAAACTTGAAACAGATTGATCTACAACTAACTATCTTGCTGAAATGAAAATGCAGAATTGAAATGAAAGCAGGAAAGAACTAATCTACTTTGCTCAAATGGAATTGCAGGAATGGAAATGCTAGTCTACGCTTGCAAAATTGAAATGCTAATCTATGCTTGCAAAAATGAAATTGCAGAATTGAAATGTTAATCTATGAAAGCAGGAAATGTCTATGCTACTTTTGCAGAATGGAAATGAAATAAACTACTTGGCAGAAGGCGAGAGTAGGAAAATAGAATAAAAGCAACAATTACTAATACTCTGACGCTTCCCCGGAAACGGCGCCAAAAAGATGGTGGGCTCCAGTATTGTAGCAATAATGCTACAACTCCTGGAGCTTCCTTCTCTGATTTTATCAACCTGGTAGTTCGTAACAAACTTGGAAGCGACGGTGCTGTATGCACAAGTACTAGCTCTTGTCGCAGCTGTCACTTGGTCAGCTGGCACAAGTCCGCTAGGGCTCAAGCCAACTTCTATATGTTCTCAGAAGAAGCTTTTTAAGTGATGAACGAAAGCTATCTCAAAGGAAATTAACCTACTTTGCAAGAAATGCACTGAAAGCCAACAAAACATGGAAACCCTAGTAAACCCTAATTCTACCAGCTTAATCCTTATGATGCAATGGTGGGAATGCAACTTCTAAAAGTGATGCCATTACTTCTATTGAGATGAGATGCATGTGTCTAAACTACTTTCATCTGAAGAGAACATGTTTTTGTATTTTTGCTCAAGTTGTGGGAGTTATTATGACTGTGCTTCTTACTGGGTCTTGACTGTGCAGGGGTAGATCAAGGGGAGGAAGGCTTGGAAAAGGCCAGGAGGACTCTGAGAGGGTCTAAGGGATCCCTAACATCATTCCACAGGAGTTCACAAAGTTCAGATGCCTGGAAACCGTGTTTGCAAGCTTCTACAGGATGTCTGCAGGGGATTCTACAGGAAGTTCAAGATTTCTACAGGAAGTCTGTTAATTTCTACAGGATGTTCTGCAATCGGAGTTTTGGGTGATGGATGAGTGGGAGAGGCTATAGGGATGGTCAAGGAGGTAGGAGGGGAGCTTGTGATGGCTTATGGACAGAGAGATGAGATGGAGAGGGGGTGTGTAAAGCTGGTTGGTCTAGAGGAGGATAGAGGCAATGGAAGGCCGAAAAGATAAAACAACGTGGATGATAGAAGAGTTGGGAGGCAAATGATCTAACTGGGAGATAAGTAGATGGCCTAGGTACGGCTTAGAAGGATAAGGAAATGATAGAGTGGTGTTGCGCAGTGTAAATGAAACAAATCACCCCTGTCTTGCGTATAACCGAAATGTCATCAACCTACTCTAACTATTTTATTAGAAACCAAAGAACAACAATGGAGTTGAAAGGGAAATCGTGCATGGTGCTGAAACAAGGAGTTATTCCACAAGATCTAAATGCATGGACACTTCTTCAACCGAAAATATCAGCTCAAGACTTGCATGAATATGTAAAACAGTGTTTTTGGGAGTTGGCACGGTCTGCACTTCCGGTCCCCAAATAGAGGTGAAAGTGAGTGTGTATTCAACCTTTTTTGGAACTCTGATTAACTCCAATCCTCTTACTCTAATCTAAACTACTGAAAGCAGCTTTGTTCATAACACTAACCTATGTAACCACACCAAGAAATCTGAATCAGCAAACTGTGTTTCCAAGTGCATGTAAAGGAAAAGAAATATAATGCTGAAAGAAAGAAAAGTAACAATACAAAGAAAGGAGGCCTATTGCTCTCAGGTTGGGCCCAACCCTGAAAGCTATAGCTCCTCTAAGAACTCAGAACTAAACTCGAATCTGCCTGCCTTTTATTAAAAGATCATAGTCATAAGTCTAACAACATGCCAAAAATGGCTTACAAAAAGCAAAACGGAGCTATAGCTCGTAATTCAGAATCTGCAACAAAGGTTCAAAAGTTCCCATCGAAGGCTACAGCCTCAATATTTATACATTATGAGGGCCAAGATGGCCTCCTAAATTAGTGGGGCTTCGCTGACCAACTAAAAGTAAACTGTTGTTCCCTTAGAATCCGTTGGCTGCCTTCTAGCTCGGTGGTGATAGCTGTTGGAGCTCGGAGTTGAGGTGGAGATCACGAGGAAGGTCATTCAAGGCTGTGGACAACCTTCCTACAAAACCGCAATGCCACCTTGGCTATCTCCTTGCCTTCATCTGCGTGGTTTTGCTCCATTTAATGTCAAAAAACCTTAAATAAACATGTATTAGCCACCTAGGAATAGTGACTGCCCTCCTTCCTACAAATAACATGAATATACTAAAAAATGATGCATAAGTGATGAAAAATGAAGGGTTGAGCAAGGGTAAGTAGGCCAAATGAGCCCAAAAAGTTACCAAATTTGGGGCTCATCAGCAGGCACTATATCTTTAACACAAGCTAGTGTGGAAGCCATGATGATCAAAGAATCAAACAATACTTCCATAGGAGTTAGACTTGATTTACACGAAACAAGGTCCATACAGAGAGTTGGGGTTCCATCAGTGTGTCGCCAATGTTGTAGCAGCTACAACCACCCTCTAAAAATTTTCCATCGCTTTGTTTTGGAGCCTCCCTCCTCAAAATATTAGTAGCATGTCTTGCACTGCTTAGGTACTTTTGTTTCATTCAAGTTTATCTTTCACTTTGCAGCTTGTGTTTGCTTGCTTGCTTTTCTGATTAACCACAACCTGACCCCGTGACTTGGCTTATATCCGATTCTTGCGTTGTCTTGGAAAACTGTAAAATCCTAGAGGAAAACCATCCTTGCTCTCAGGAATTACGCATAGCAGCCTAGTAGTCAGCCCTGCTCTTTAGAATTGCACAGAGCAATCTGATAGATAGCCTTGCTCAGATAAATTTCATAGAACATCCTGACACTGGGCGTCAGCTCAGAAATTGTGCATACCCACCTGAGATCTTGTCTTTAGCTAGTAATTTTCATAGAGCATGATAGGCAGCCAGAGCCACTCACCCTAGGAATTGCGCAGAAGAATTCCTTCAATTGTTGTCTGATGCATGTACCTGCAAGTTTCCCGATTCCCTCCAGAACTACATAATTTATCCATGCATGCATGGTAGCCCTTTCCTGAAAAAGCTAAAAAGTAAAAAAAGAAAAACATCCCTAAAAAATAGCGATCTATTTTTAGCACTAGGAGTTACACTCAAGTTGATTTTAGAAACTTCCCACCACTTATGACTTTTTCCTAGATTTTTGGCATGCACGTCATAAACCCTGAATCTATCAAATCTATTTTAATGATGTCCAGAGCTCATTCTACACATTCGATCTTGGAGCTCTGGCATTCCCAAGGCATCTAGGAACCTTCGACATAGCTTTTCCGGGTATGTTTTGTTTTTCAAGTCTTTTGCTACTTTTTCTATCGCTTTTATTACCTTGGTTTATGTGAGTGTTGTTTTGCAAGTTTTACTAAAAATTCACTGTTGTTTTAGTTTTTTTTTAACTTATAGAAGTGTTGTTTCAAGTTTTTCATTGCCTTTCTTAAGCATCACATGCATAACATTGTTTTTGCACTTAACTGTCACCATTGCGATGACCCTCTCCACCAACATCGTTGTTCATCTGTTTCACTAATTCCTGCATTGGTTTTGATTGCATGCATGCTCATTCAGTCCTATCTACACCATCTTTTTCTCATGCATTCATATCTACTTGTTTTTAAGTTTCCCTTGGGCATATCTAGGCTGCCTTAGCTCGGATCTTGCTTTGCCCAGCATGAATTGTGCATTCCCCGAACTCAAGGCTCTACCTTGGCTCCAATAATTGCACAGAAGTTCACTGTTACTGGCCTCCAGTTGTTTTCAACGCATTTCTGGGAGACAGTGCCCAATCTTGCCCACTGGGATTGCGCAATGTGTAGTCCTAGCTAATATTCAAGCCGGATTGAATTGTGTATTGCATAGTTCGAGTCCACAATCAACCCAGATGGACTACGCTTTGCACAGTTCTAGTTAGCAGCATGTCTCACTGGCAGTTGGGACTACGCAATGCCTAGTTCCAGCTAACAGCCTCCTAGCCTCTGAGAGTCACTACAACACAATCTCGCCCAGTAGTCACCCAGTCTATTGCATGATCTATCCTTGAAGTGATTTGTGTTTTTTAACTGACATTTTTTTGTTGTTAGTGTCTGCTCTATCTCTAGGTACATCAGTTGTTGAGCAGTCACTTAATAGTACAGGCATCATGGTTTCCAAGAGAGCTGGATCAAACGACACTGTAGAGAGCAACATTGGAGACGTGGTTGAACAAGTGTTGATGAACTTGCCCATCTATGTAGACACATAGTTGTTTGTAGAGAAGGATATGAAGATCACATTGAAAGAAATAAAGGACATATTTGCAGGTAGTTTCAAGGAAGATCTGGAAGATAGAGAGGTCTATGTCAACATTCACAAGTCAGGCTTGTACAGGGTTGCATGCAACTATCCCTCCTTCCCGTGTGTGGATATCATTCACTGGTTTGTCTCACAAGCGATCCCAAGATGATGGCATTGAGCAATACCAATGGGACACAACTTGCTACCTTCAGGAAGGAAAACTATTATCAGATGTATCACTTGCCGCAGTCAATGAACTACATGGTTGCACTGTTCTTCACCCCCAACAGAAATGTAAACACGAGAGATATCATGAAGCGTTGGGTAAAATATCCATCGAAGTTCAGGACGACACCCAACTAGGTCTATAAGATGAAGTCACTCAGGAAGGTTTACCAACTCCTGGTCATATTCGCATGTCGCTTGTATGGTCAAGAGAGCACAGAGACCTTCCCACAGAGTTGGGTTGTTATGGTAGATCAGTTGGCAAATGAAGTAAGGCCTTTCAACTCGTTGGACATGTTGGCTCTTTAGCTGAAATTGCATGTGTCTAATGCCCAAAATCTATCTAAGGATGGACAAGCAAGATTCTTTATCTCCGCGTACCTACTTGATGCAATATGTGCCCAACAGCAGTTCCCTGGCATGGGTTGGACATCAACACCATCATAGGAAGTTGTGAATGTTTATTGCAATTTTCTCTCTGAGTGCAGCTACTGGGGAGTCATGGCAAGGTCGTTTGACCACTTCATCGCCCCGCTATATAGGATGATATTTGAACAGGATCCACCTTGCATGTCCCAAGAAGTGATGTAGGCATTGCTTAACATTGCAGATTGGTATGCCTCACCTAGTGGCACCTTCATCAGGATGTTTGGTGTAGAGAAGCCTTCGCATGAGCTACCAAGGTTTGCCATGGACAAGTTGGTCATGCAAGAGGTTGCATACCACATCTCCACAAAGTTATCAGCAGGACTGCACAGGAGGAAGAAGGCACAATGGGCCACTCTTCCTTTGCAGATTAGGTTGTACGAAATCCATACCTTGAAAGATGCAGATGTCGAGACCGAGGACTTGAAGAAGTTTGGGTTCAACACTAAGAGCTTCAATCAGTATGACCCCCATTGCATATGTAAGAACCATTATGTGAAGGTGTACTTCCCATGGGTCCATGGGGGCCTGTCATTGGCTAGAGGAAGATCCTTGGAGGTATTTCTATAACTCCTCTAGGCTCAATGAACCATTCATCATGGATGTGGAATGGAAAGCAGCATAGCAGGCAGCAATACCACAGGAATCAACAAAAACAACAACAGTGAGAAGCAAACCATCATAAGACAAAGGAAAGAGGAAGAGTGTCGAGAGCGCAAAGGCTAAGAAAAGCTACAAGTTTAAAGAATATCCACTTGTTGAGAGGGTAGCTTTGGAGATAGATGCAAAGAGGTGACAACGCAAAAGGAGAGTGTAACGGAAGAGAAGAGAGATGCAAAGGTTGTAAGAGATAGAAAGGAGATTGTAGGACATGGAGAAGAAGTTGAACGTAGAACAAGAGCTCACGAGGAGAGAAAGGGAAGAAAGGAAAAAAAAAAGGAATAGGAAGAAGGATAAGGTGCACTGACAAAGAAAATTGCACAAATACAGGTTGAGACAGCAGAGCAGCCAACAAATGATGAACAGGGTGAGCAGGTGCATATTCGAGAACTTCCTCAGCAGGTTGAGAAATTGGTTGAGGCAACAGACATGGATACAGAACAGGAGCTATAGAACCAAGACATTGATCTCATGCCTAGAGCATCTGAGGTCACACCACAGTCTCCGCCACCTCCAAAATCACAACCAGTCTTGAGCGAGCAAGGAGAAGTTGTTATCCTTGACAATGATCCAGAGATGGATGTGTACAATATGGCATTTGATGAGTCACATCAGAGGATTTTACAGGAATGAATAAAGAATCTCTTGAATGATCATACACCACCTGTGCACATAGAAGAAAGGGTGATTGCACCAGATGTTAGAAGACATCCAATTTCCATGGCCAAGGATTCTAAGTCTTATGCAGAAGCCACAAGTTTGATGATCAAGTTCTTGATAGCAGAAAATGAGCGAATGACGAAGGACTTGCAAGAGGTCGGGAAGAGAATAGAGCATATGAGTACATTTTTATCATTTTTTCGAACTCATTAAAACTTACGAAAAAATGAAAACCATGAGTACATTTTTATCATTTTTTCGAACTCATTAAAACTTACGAAAAAGTGAAACCTTAGAGTCACCTTATAGCCCTTTTCTGACCATAAAAACATGAAAAGATTGCCGGATTTTTGTCGTTTCAAATTCAATATTGGTTATAAAACGACGTGTCATTGGTCGCTTTTTTACTTTTTCGGATCAAAGGAACTAAATATCAAAAGTACTCCTTGATCGTAATGGTCAAGTGGTTCTCTCCAGTATTATTTTATACTTTTTCGGGCTAGTGAGACACAAACTTACGAAAAAGGACAACCATGGAGTTTTCTTAAGGCTTTTCAGACTCCCTAAAATTGAAAAACACTGAGTTTCTCCTATACTGGACTCGTTAAAATTTAACAGTAAAGGACCTGTTCAATTACAAACAGGAACGAACCACTCCTTCTTAGGGTTCGAATTTAAACTAAGTTGGACTCATCCGAAGGATAAACTTATAATCAAGCAAATGTTATCCTCCTCAAGACTTTCAAAAGTAAAGAGGTACTTGCTAGAAATGGTGGGGGCAAAGAAATAAAAATGAGCCTGTTTGTCATACTTTGTAACCACTCTTGAACACGGCACTTTTTATTCACCTGGGTTGGGAAATCCTTTGCTTAACAGTTGATTAAACCATATTGAAAGTCTTCAGCCAGTTTCTGGGTATTAACATTGGGTCAATTGTCACCAAACCATCTGTTGTGTCATTATGTGTTCAAGAGGTCAGTGCAAATAAACCATTCATCTGCAAAATATCTGTCATACATCTTGACCATACCTGAGTCAGTCCTTGCAACTATATTTCTTCAAACTTGATCTATGATTTCGTGTTGTGGGCTTGCCTACGACAGATCGCTTTCTATCAACTTCAGCTCATTATCTAGAAAGATGATCTAGAAATTGTCAGTACCTTGGGATCTGCATGCCTCAATAGCAGGTTTCTCGCCTTCGACGATAGGTTGCATCATTGACCTTCGATCAAAAGATTCCGTGACATGTTCGACGTCAACACATTTATTCACATCTCATGGATTGTATTGAGTACTTTGAGAGCCATTGACATTACTGGTGGTTTCTCTCACACTTGTTAACAGTTTACATCATTGACTGGTAATCAAGTGGTTTCTACCATGTTCGACTTCGACACATTCATTCACATGGATAGAATCGTACTATTTCGGGAAGTAGAAATCAAGACCCTGGATCTAGTTTCCACCATCCAGGCTGCGAGGAATTTTGTATTCATTATACAGTGGACTATTCATAAACAGATGGTTGCGTCCATACTGTGTCTACATGTGTCTATACTTGTGATGTATTACAAGATCATTCCTATATTAGAGCAGTAGTTAGTTTTCTAGTCAGTTTTGATCTGAGTATGGGAATGCCTACCTCAGCGACGATATGATCTCATATATATATTTTTTATTGAATGTTTTTACAGGTTCCAACCGGGTTCTCCACAAGATGACCCTTGAAATGATAAATTACTTCACTCTTCTTAGATGATAAATGAAATCCTCATCTACTACAGACTTCGCACTTTAGGGGGCAATCTGTTACACAAAATATTGTCACCATGACTATGTGCAGTCAGTATGGGTCTATCATCATCCATATTGTCCTCCTTAGCAATTCTCAAACCTCAGCTCTTCATGTCAAGCTTTGAAAATGAGAGAAAGACTTTGAAAATCAATAAAGCTCTGGTTTCGCACTTTCTCTTACTGTTACCTGCGGTCCCGCACCCCATGGTCCTGTTACCTGTGGACCTTCCCACTCTGTCTCTAAAGGAGTGGGTGCGGACCCCTGTGAAAGTAAAAAAGGTGCAAGTCTATTCTTAAAAACTCACTTTGGGTTAATTCTAGATGATTCTAGAAGGAATCTTGATGTGGATGGTTCGCTCCTAGGTGGTTCATGCATCCCAAAACTAAAGGAGCTAATCCCTTGATGAGAGGAGCTTATCCCTTTGAAGGAGGGTTTATTCCTCTGAAGGTGGACCTAGTAAATTCCCTCCATTGCACTATAAATTAAGGCATTGGGTTGGTTGCTAGGGAGGTTAGAAGCTGAACATTTTTTAGGGTAAATGCTGTTGGAATTGAGACTTCCTAGTTAAGCTTGAGAGGAGAGATTACATACCTTTTGGCTTCATTAGGAAGAGAGTGAAACTTGTCAAAGTAGAGGAGATTCTTGCTGGACCCTGGGAGGAGCTTGTACAACATCAAGGCACCAAGGTTGTAAAGTTCTTCTTTGATTAAAGTTAATACAATTAGATTCATTTTTCTCAACAAATTGTCATATGTGATTTGTTTCATGAATTCCTTGATCATCATGATAAATATGCTTTATTATATTGGCTTTTCAGGTGCTATTTAATGTGTGTGCTTGTTTGTGTTTGCAGATTCTTTACAAGGGAGCTCATTTGTATCAACGGAGTGTGGCTTCCACAAACTAGCACTTGACCCGAGGTAAACCTAAAACATCTACTAGCCTCTATTTATAAATTTCATATTCAGAGAAAGATAGAATTTGTTTGGTTTGCTTATCGCTAGATGTCATTAGATACTAGGGAGGTCGGTCTTGTCTGCAATAATGACTTATCCGAATGACAAAATGGCGACTCCGCTGGGGACTTTATTTTTTTCCTTGTTTTTACTTTGACTTGAGAAAATATGTTTTTGTTTCTGTTTTTGGCTTGATGTGTGTGGGATTGGGTAGGTTTAGTAGATCTTGAATTATTTTTTGTTTTTCATACTTTTTAGAGAGGACCGCACCCTCTGCTTGTAACACAGTGCGGACCTATCCGCATTTTTTCTTTACACACAGATCGGTGTCGCACCTGTGTGGACTGCGGGCCTGCAGACCCTGTCAAAATTTTGAAAAACTTAAGATTTTCTCTTTCAGTCAGCTTAGGATTTGTTTAGGTGTTTTTATCCTCTGCCCAGATCTGCACGTGACTTGTCAGGAATTTTTCTTAGGTTAATTCCATTGGCATTCTTGTTTTAAGCTTTTATCAATTGGGTGTTTTGAGTCTCTTTTTTGAGAAATTCTTAATTTGATTTCCTTTAGTCATTACTTGGAGTTTTGTCTCAGTCTTTTCACAATTTTACATCTTTTTGCTTTTGTTTTTGCTAAATTGTGTATGAGTGTTAATCGTCTTTGAGTGTTTTTAGTTTTTGATCTTTGGAACTCTCACCCGATTTTCTTGACTTGCACTTGATTGGTTCTTAGATTACATTAGAATCATCTTTTGTTTGAGAATTCTCTTGCATAGATCACATTTGCATAATTAGAATTATCATTTTCAGAATATGAATGAAAAATGTGCATAGATTACATTTGCATACTTTTCAAGTGAATTGTGCATAGATTACAATTGCATAGTTTACATTCTGAAAAATCAATCGTAGATTTAGATCAGTTTTCTTTGATTTGAATTTACTTATTTTTATGATTGTTTTTAACATACAAAAAAAAAAGTAATTAATTAATTAAAAACAAAAAAAACAAAAACAAAAAACAACAACAACAACAACAACTGTTTGGGAATTGATTTGCATTAGTTTTTCTTGATGAAATTAGTGCATTAGAGAATTTGTTATAGTTTCTCTTAGTGATCAATTTTTTGCATTGTTGGAAGTGAATGGAAACTCTCTCCTTACTTTAGTTAGGATTCATCGAATTGAAAAGATTACATTATCATATTCGATTGCATTCAGTTTTGGGTTGGGTCATAACACCATTGGTTTCATATCCATTTATCCTTTTGCGTAATAACAGCCTAAATAACACAGCGCTTAATTAAAATTCATCTAGTAATTTTTACATTTTTAGGGCTCTTTCCACCAATCTAGCTTAGGCTAGTATCTTGGAGTAGGGAGTAATTAACTCTCCAAGATAGTAAAACAAAAAAGTAGTCGATCTTGCGGTAGGAGATAAAATCCAATTGTTACATCTATGCTCTGGGAAAGCTCCTCTTAAAGGAGAAGCACGAGATCATATCTGAACCAGTGTGGGAATCAATCCTTCTCCATTGGAAACGATAGAAGATATTCACGTATTAAAAACGGTAAACCTCGGATTAACCATTGTCGAGGAGCATGGGGTCACTTGTTGGTAAACCTTGGATTATGTCAAGGAGCCTTCAAGGGGATTGAGCTTGTTACTATGCCCTTGCGTTTGTATCAAATCGTAGACTGTTCCCCAGGTATATTTGTTTCCGTTAGTAACCATAGTGACCATATTCTATAGGATTCTTTCCTAAGGTGACGGTGGAGGGAAGATCCCACTGTACCTGGAGCAAACGTCGGCTAGACTCACTTGGATTTTTTGGGGAGTTCTCTTCACTCGAGACGGTTTAGTGGAGAAACTTGTGCCAGTCTATTCATTAAGTAGGTTGTCGGGGTAACTGTTCCAACCGCCATTTCTGTATTGAATTCCGCGACGTTAGATTTCATCACCAACTAGCGTTTTCGGTACAGAAAGTTACTGTTTGTGTGTGGTTTGACTCCTAGATTTGATAGCGCATGTTAATTTGTTTGTTTTTACTTTTAGAGACCCTAGGTGTGGATTGTGAATTTTAATTGTTAGTTGTGAATTATGAATTGTTAATTTTAGTTTTAAATTGTTAATAAAATTCACTGAAGTTGAATATAATGGCAAGTGTTCCGGAATTTACCGACCAAGGAACCCCTCTTAACGAGAATCCTAGTCTTTTCCTTACTTTGGAAATGTTGGTCCTCCTTACATGGCTACTTTTCCATTACCTGGATTTACAAAAGGTTTACCGATATGGTTATTTTGAACTTCGTTGGCCCCAAATACTCCAATTGTTCCACCTCAACCGAATGCTTCACCTCAACAGAGTTCACTATCTCAACATCACCAACCTTCTGTTGGCCCTTTACCTTCTTCGCCTAATTTTTCTTCCTCCATTTCTTCCCCTTCGCTTGGTAAAAGCCTCGAAGCTAGTAACCAGGTGGCTAAGAAGAAGAAGAAAGGGAAGAAGAAGAAGAAGAAGAAGAAGCGAGATAAGAAAGAAGTCAACCAACCAACCATGGCTGTAAGTGTTAGTTGTGTTGAGGAAACCTCCAACATGCATCGTAAACCCAAATACCCTTGCAGGCTTTGTAAGGGTGACCACTTCCTTATCAATTGTCCTGGTATTCCAAAGGTCTTGGAAGTATGGTCAGAAAAATCTCATCAACTTTACATTGATCCATCAACCAGTGATAGTCAGGTTCCTGGGAAAAAGGGTAAAGTTAGATTTCCTTGTAATTTATGCAAAGGGAGTCATCAGACTCACATTTTCCCTCACATGAATGAAGCCTCAAAATTGTTGGAAAACTTTATTGTTCCACAGCAAGAATTTCCAACTGGTTACCGTAGACTTTCTCCAAACCTACTGTCAACTGATGGAGTGATTGATCTAATTTCAAGTACAGTCGATCCCACTCTTCCATTGTAGAGTGATACTCATATCACTCAGGTTGATGATCCATTAGTTGATCAAGTGGTCGATTCAATTTCACATTCAGTCGATCCCACTCTCCCTTTAGAGAGTGAACTTCATACTGCTCAGGTTCTTCTTGTTACATCAGAGTCTTCTACACCGGGGGGAATTTCACATGTTTATATAGAACCCCCTCCAATTATTGCGGTCTTTTCCTTTGATTGGAATAGATTGACAGAACCTCGTCTTCCTTTCTCCATCCCTTTCCAAATCATTGTCAAGGCTGGTGGTAGGGACATACATCGCACACAGGTAGATGAAGGTGCTTCTGTTAGTATTTTATCCTCAACTGCTTGGAAAGCTTTGGGTTCCCCTCAGCTTGCATCTATTATGCAAAATCTGAAAGCTTTTAACAAAACCATTAGTGAACCTTTAGGGATCCTTCCTAAGTTTTCTATTACCTTGGAAGGTAAAACTGTCTGTATTGATCTTATGGTAGTTCAAGGACCCTTAGATTTCAATTTAATCCTTGGGCGAGACTATGTTTATGCAATGAAATCTGTCATATCGACACTCTTTCGCATGATGTCTTTCCCTCACAATGGAAATATTGTGACTGTAGACCAGCTTTCGTTCCCTAGTCTTGTTTCAACTACCAATAATATGACACCCCTATATGTTCTTGATTATAAAGTGTTATCTACCCCGCCACGGGTTAATTATGTGGCAACTGGCCCCATGTTTTCAGTTACCGATGTAAGTGAGCCTCTCACTGTTTGCTCATCTTCCTTTGATTTAGATCTGGTAATTGAAATGGAAAACTCTATGGGATTACTTGAATGTGATGTTCTTATCCCTTTTGAGTCCCTTGACATGTGTTCCTTCCAGAGAACTATTCTTCCTTCTGATGAAGACCTCTTGGAAGCCATGATCAAGGCATGTCCATTGACATGTCTTTCTTCCAGTTGGAAGCCATGATCAGTTATTCGAGGAAATTTCCTTTTACTGTGTCGACCTCGTTAAAAAATGAATCAGTGAGTGCGAGGATAGTTTTTTGCCTTTGTCAACCTCGTTAAAAAATGAAACTGGGTGTCACAGGATAGTTCCTGTTACTGAGTCAACCTCGTTAAAAAATGAATCAGGTATGAGGACAGTTCTTTTCTTGTGTCAACCTCGTTAAAAAATGAATCAGTTGGTTAGAGCATAGTTCCTTGTCTTGTGTCAAGCTCATTAAAAAATGAATCAAGGATTTTTTAGCATAGTTCCTTGTCTTGTGTCAAGCTCGTTAAAAAATGAATCAAGGATTTTAGAGCATAGTTCCTTGTCTTGTGTCAAGCTTATTAAAAAATGAATCAAGGATTTCGAAAAAAGTTCCTTTTACTGTGTCAACCTCGTTAAAAAATAAATCAGTGAGTATGAGGACAATTCTTTTCCTGTGTCAACCTCGTTAAAAAATGAATCAGTTGTTCAAGGAAAGTTCCTTTTACTGTGTCAACCTCGTTAAAAAATCAATCAGTTAGTCATGAGCATAGTTCCTTGTCTTGTGTCAAGCTCGTTAAAAAATGAATCAAGGGTTTTAGAGCATAGTTCCTTGTCTTGTGTCAATCTCGTTAAAAAATGAATCAAGGTTTTTAGAGTATAGTTCCTTGTTAGGTAGATTGTAGAGAGTAGTTATGAGCATAGTTCCTTATCTTGTGTCAAGCTCATTTAAAAAATGAAACAAAGGTTTTTGAGGATAGTTCTTTTCCTGTGTCAACCTCACTAAAAAATCAAACAACTCCCACGAGTCTTTCCAAGATTTCGAAAGTAAACCTTCATTTCATCCACCTGGTTGAATGCAATGAAGCTTGGGGGGCATGTACCTTGATTTGCGTCATTATGTTGGGGCATGCGAACTTATAACAAGCATAGTTTTTCGTTTCAAGCTTGCATAAACATGAAACCAGATCCGAGCATAGTTCTTTTCCTGTGTCAAGCTCCTTAAAAAATGAAACAAATCCTCCTCTAATTGAGTCGAGAGTTTGACTAGATCTCATAAATGTTAAGTTGTATATTTAGGTTAGTTATTTCAGTTTTTTGCATAATTTTCTTATAGTTTTAGGTCGAGTCTTTCAAATGATTTCGTAACTGAACCTTCATTCCATCCAGCTATTAATTACCAGTAGTGTACTTAGTTGAATGAAATGAAGCTGGGGGGCATGCGCTCTATCAGTTATGCTTAGGGGGCATCAAGCACAGTTTTCTCTCTGTTTCAAGCTTGTGTAAAAATGAAACTACTTTGAAGCATAGTTTTTCTCTGTTTCAAGCTTTTGTAAAAATGAAACCTATCTCGAGTCAATTTCAGTTATTTTCAAGACTCGTTAAACTCATGAAAATCCTGAGATTATTTTTCTATCTTTCATTCTCGTAAAACAAATGAAAATAACAAGTACTTTTCGTCTTTTCCTACTCGTAAATTAAGTTGAAAGTCGGCCATATGAGTACACTTTATCATTTTTTCGAACTCATTAAAACTTACGAAAAAATGAAAACCATGAATACATTTTTATCATTTTTTCGAACTCATTAAAACTTACGAAAAAGTGAAACCTTAGAGTCACCTTACAGCCCTTTTCTGACCATAAAAACAGGAAAAGATTGCCGGATTTTTGTCGTTTCAAATTCGATATTGGTTATAAAACGACCTGTCATTGGTCGCTTTTTTACTTTTTCAAATCAGAAGCACTAATTATGAAAAGTACTCCTTGATCGTAATGGTCAAGCGGTTCTCTCAAGTATTATTTTATACTTTTTCAGGCTTGGGAGACACAAACTTACGAAAAAGGACAACCATGTAGTTTTCTTAAGGCTTTTCAGACTCCCTAAAATTGAAAAACGACGAGTTTCTCCTATACTGGACTCGTTAAAATTTAACAGTAAAGGACTTGTTCAATTACAAACAGGAACGGACCACTCCTTCTTAGGGTTTGAATTTAAACTAAGTTGGACTCATCCAAAGGATGAGCTTATAATCAAGCAAATGTTATCCTCCTCAAGCTTGTCAAAAATAAAGAGGTACTTGCTAGAAATGGTGGGGGAAAAGAAAGAAAAATGAGCCTGTTTGTCATACTTTGTAACCACTCTTGAACACGACACTTTTTATTCACCTGGGATGGGAAATCCTTTGCTTAACAGTTGATCAAACCATATTGAAAGTCTTCAGCCTGTTTCTTGGTATTAACTTTGGGTCAATTGTCACCAAACCATATGCTGTGTCGTTATGTGTTCAAGAGGTCAGTGCAAATAAACCATTCATCTGCAAAATATCTATCATCCATCTTGACCATCCCTGAGTCAGTCCTTGCAACTATATTTCTTCAAACTTGATCTATGATTTCGTGTTGTGGGCTTGCCTACGCGGATCTAGAAATTGTCAGTACCTTGGGATCTGCATGCCTCAATGGCAGGTTTCTCGCCTTCAACGATAGGTTGCGTCATTGACCTTCGATCAAAGGATTTTGTGACATGTTCGACATCAACACATCTATTCACATCTCATGGATTGTATTGAGTACTTTGAGATCCATTGACATTACTGGTGGTTTCTCTCACACTTGTTAACAGTTTACATCATTGACTGGTAATCAAGTTGTTTCTACCATGTTCAACTTTGACACATTCATTCACATGGATAGAATCGTACTATTTCGGGAAGTAGAAATCAAGACCCTGGATCTAGTTTCCACCATCCAGGTTGCGAGGAATTTTGTATTCATTATACAATGGACCTAGTAACTTTCCTCCATTGCACTATAAATTAAGGCATTGGGCTGGTTGCTAGGGAGGTTAGAAGCTGAACATTTTTTAGGGTAAATGTTGTTGGAATTGAGACTTCCTAGTTAAGCTTGAGAGGAGAGATTACATACCTTTTGGCTTCATTGGGAAGAGAGTGAAACTTGTCAAAGTAGAGGAGATTCTTGCTGGACCCTGGGAGGAGCTTGTACAACATCAAGGCACCAAGGTTGTAAAGTTATTCTTTGATTAAATTTAATACAATCATATTCATTTTTCTCAACAAATTGTCTTATGTGATTTGTTTCATGAATTCCTTGATCATCATGATAAATATGCTTTATTATATTGGCTTTTCAGGTGCTATTTAATGTGTGTGCTTGTTTGTGTTTGCAGATTCTTTACAAGGGAGCTCATTTGGATCAACGGAGTGTGGCTTCCACAAACTAGCACTGGACCTGTGGTAGGCCTAAAACATCTACTAGCCTTTATTTATAAATTGAATATTTAGAGAAAGATAGAATTTGTTTGGTTTACTTGTCGCTAGATATCATTAGATACTAGGGAGGTCGGTCTTGTCCGCAAGAACGACTTATCCGGATGACAAGCAGTCTGCAAGATCCACCATGATAGAGATGAAGAAAGCAGTAGTGGCAGAGATATCGACTTTGGAAGCCACCATGCGGATAATGTATAGAATACTTGTTATTGTACGCAAAGCGGTTGTCCATATATATGGCTTTGAGTAGCAGTGTGCGCAGACAGCCCAAACTCTCAAAGACATTCACACTGCTATTATGCACATTCAATAATGGACAATGAGGTACAAGGGAGCCCTACTTTACTTGCACAAGAAGATGAAGCCAGAGGTTCAGCTAGAAAAAGCACAAATTCCAATTTTTATCCGGAACTATCAGCAGCTCCCTCCACTCATCACTAGAATTGAGGCTTCTTATGCATGGTTTTTTAGTAGTCTAGATGTCATAGTGCGAACACACAAGATCCCTTCCATCAGAACCCTCACCCAGGCCATGAGGAAGATCCAAGTCATGTTGGATGTCGACAAGTACATATATTAGTTGATGAGTGTAGCCACCAGCGATGACTTGTAGCTCGACGCAAAGAACATGAAAATTTATATCAATGGTCCATCCAGACTCAGGACAATGTTGCACATGCTTCAGGATGAGCTAGACAAAGGTTTCAAAACCATATACCTGGAAGCCATGGAGGCAAGAGTTCGCTTCGACAAAGATGTCATCAAACAGTATGGAACATAATAGTGCAGTACCAAGCTAGGTATCATTTCGTCACCAAATATCACCACGAGGAGGTTACCGAATTGGTCTTTCCCCAAGACCCCGAGTGATGTTGTTTTTCTTGTCAGGCTGACTCAAGCCTATTTTTGTCCCACATGGGTATATGTGGAATTTGTATTATTGTAAACATGTTGTAAATGAAATTCCAAGTGTCATTAGTGGAATATGAACAGTAATTTTTGTAATGCAAAGATTCATGAGGGTAGTGCAAGATTCAAAGGGGAATGTCAAGGGTCACCCCACCCTTTGCTATATATAGAACCTGATAACTCATAGTAGAGGCTTTTGGGAGCCAAGATTTTGGCTAGGCTTTTCTTAGACAGCACTTGGAGAGTAATGGGATGAGCCTTGACTTCTCCACAGTGCAGAGTGAGTACATCTCTTTGGAGGAGCAGGCGGTGTTGATTGTAACATTCCACTATTAGGGCTAGTCATTGTCATGGTGTATGTAAGGATGGAACTTTCACTTTATGTAATATAATAGAGCCAACACATTTTCATGCATATTTTATTATTGTATTTGGACTATTTTGGTTGCTTTAGCAATGTATGTTATTTAACTTACGCGTTATTGTATGAATCTTGTTGGAGACATGTTGTTGGTTTAACCAGTCACTTTGGATTGTGGACTATTCTGCTTTCCAGCTTGTGATGTCATTCAACTTGTTTGTTCCTTTAGGGTTGCGTACTATTATAGGATTCTAAGGTAAACACTTCCTTTTCCCCTCTGTGTGTTAGAACCCCATGCATATCACTTGACTCGTTGCAAGGTCACACACTTCCTTCTGAAAAATATGTCACACTTACCTCTACACGCTATCGCAGTCAATGCATTGCTTTACTACCCATTGCTGGGACTCCTCCTCCAAATGGTCTGAGGTCTACTTGGGACTTCTTACCAGCAATATCCCCTGACATGATAGTAGTTCCAACACCGTCAACATGCCCATTGATTGATCCACCTCATTGGAATTCAAGACCAAATGTTAATGGTGTGGTCAATTATGTAACCATAGATGTTGTGATCCAATTAGCTATTCAATTGGGGAAATGATTGTGACATCACAAGCCCTAACAATTACACCTAGTTATCAACAAGATATGGGTTTTAAGCATGTTTCCAAGGTGCATTCAATGCGGTCCACACAACCAAGGAGTCTTCAGCAACCTAGCACCAAAAAGAAGAAAAATAAACCAAAATTTACTTCCAAAAATGCTCAAGAGAATAAATAAATCCAAATCAACACGAGTGAGGGCACCAATGAAAAAAATCAAAGGTTAGATTCCCTTGAAAAAAGAAATAAGGAGACTACTTTACACACAAAATTCCCATGTATAGATGAGATTCATGACATTTTCGCTAAGAGGCTTACTAGTCAGCAGCCTACTATTTTGAAAAATCCATTCCCTACCCAACAACAAAAACAAATGGTTGTAAAATACCATCCTCCTCCACCTAGGGGTATGGTAAGGAAAAATCAAGGATCCCCTTTGCATGTTATTATGTACAATGAGGTAGTGAATTTAACAAAGAGAGTGAAAATTGATGAGACTTCGAAGAGTAGCCCTTCATTTAAGGACTCAACCATCCTCACTTCTTCCAAAGTACCTCCCTCGATAGATAATCCTTTGGAGATTATGATAACCCCCCCCAAGGGTGTTCTTCATTGGTTGACACATGATCCCAATTCAAGGCTACTCAAAATTATAGTATTATTAAGTACTAAGCCTAGGCACCATGTACCATGTCTACTTTGAATATTTTGCAAAGTTGTTTCATGCAATGAAGCCTTGTTGACTGAAATTGGGGGGGTTGATCCTTCATAGTCTAATTTGATTACACTTGACATTGATGCAAGTCAATATAGTTATCCCATTAGTTCGCATTCCAAATCTCATTTGGGGTCCTTAATAAGGGTATTTATCACACTCTTGTGGATGAGATATCCTCTACTTGTATCATGGTTTTGTCATGCTAGAGAGTTATTGATTCTCCAACACTTGTTTAGTCGATGATTATGTTTTAGGCCTTTTATGGCCACAATTTTCTACCCAAGGGATTCCTCCCATCATTTTCCATCAATCTTGGGGGAGAAATCATTGCCATTGATGTTGAGGTTGTCGATGCCCTACTTGATTATAATTTTATACTTAGATGTAGTGGTTCTATGCCATGATTATCATCTTGTCATCGATATTTCATGTTCTTCACTTTCCCCATAAAAGCAAGATACTTACAATCGATTATATTGCACTATGCATGACAACTAAGACAACCACTGCAAGCACCATTGTGTCATTTGTTGGCAGCACACCAAAACTAATTTGAATGTCGATGAGGGTCTTTATAAGAACTTGTCATTGATGGGAATTTTTCCCATGCTACCACATGATACTTCTACTCATGTTTCTCCCATGCACATGATCTCATCCATTCATAGTGGATCACATAAATCCATTGACCCTTGGATGGTGCCATATCAATTGGTTGTATACTCATATGGCAACAAAATGATACTCAAGCTAGTCGAGATTTCCTATTAGGATATCTAGTTAAATTTTCTAATGATGACTCAAGTATCTCATGTGATGGAGAACTTGAATATTATCCTTTACACAATTGGGCTATTGATTTCACATGGTCCCATGAATTCCTACTAGTGAATCTACAATGGAGGTTATGTTCTTCCACGATTCTTCTTGGGAGGAATTTCATCATTGATCATCCTATTAAGCAATTATGCATTCCTACATAATCCTGCATGATGTCTTCTCAAAGGGGAATCTAGTGGACATTTTGAAAATTATAGCCATCAACATCGCTAAGGAATTAGGTATCATGGAAAACATCTTTATAGGTTCATTTGTAACCACTGAGAAATTGAAACTCACACCGCCCTATTCGAAACATTCCACAATGTGTTCACTTGGTCCTGCAAAGAAATGTCAAGGATTGACCCATGGATTGTTGAGCATGATATTAAGACATATGATAAAAATCCAAACCAGTTCAACAAATGCTTAGGCTAGTGAACCCTTATAAGACAACTACTATTAAAGTAGAGGTTGAAAAAATTTAGAAGGTTGGCTTTATCTACCTGCCTCCCTTGACAAAATGGTTACCTAACATCGTTCTAGTCATGAAGAAATAAGGTACAATTAGAGATTTATTTTACCATTGAGATTTAAAAAAGGTGCGTCCTAAGGATGATTCTCTAACCCCATTCATAAATAATATTATTGATGGATACATTGGTAGTGAAATATTCTCATTCATGGATGGTTTCTCCAACTATGACTAGATGCAATCAAACTGAAAGGTCAACATAAGTTTGATTTTATTTGCCTTTGTGGTACATTCACTTATAAGAAGTTTTATTTTGGTCTTGAAAATGTTGGAGCTACCTTCCAGCAGGCCATATTTCACACTTTTCATGACATTAAATCATAGTTGATGCATACCTAAAAGACCTTGCTACTCATTACCAAAAACATATGGAACATCCTTCCTATCTATCGGTTATCTTTCTTCAACATTGCTTATATAACATTTATTTATTTTTTGTTCCATGGGAATCGACGGCAAGTCCTTCCTCATGCTCACATGACACAGGGTCAATTTCTATTACTACTACTATAACCACTTAGGTAGACACTCACCGCCCCCATCACAAGGTCACAAGTTAACTTCTAGGGATTTGAACAATGGACCTCTGTACTCACATTTACTTTACTTTTTCATGAGATTGTCAAGTGAGCTCCCCGGGGGGATTTCAAAAATTTAGGAGGACATGAGGATGGGCTTTGATCCACTTATGTGTGCACATGTCAAATTACCATTTAATATAGTCTCTCTAGGTGTAACCGCATTTTTTACCACTACCTCAAGGTGTCCCCATGGTTCTAGGTTATGCCCTCATGGGAATTAAACTTTGCCCAATGACGAAAAAACCCTCAATTTTCACTGTTGGATACAACACATTCAGGATTATATAACATTCATTTAAACCCACATAAGTTTGTATTTTGTGTCATGTTAAATATTTTACTTGGTTTCATTGTATCCAAGCATGGGATCATGGTTGATCTCTTAACGACCAAGTCAATCATGAACTTGTCTCCTCCTCATGCTCTTTGCCAACCTCAAAGTTTGAACGAAAGGAAATTTTTTTGCATAGATTCATTGCTAATTATGCCAAGATAATGAAAGGATTTATGTGACCAAAAAAGGTGTACAAAATTCCAGCCTCTCAGATCTCTAGGATGAGGGATCCATATATAGATATCTGTAAGGGAGATGAGTCAATTGTGATTTGATTAGTGTCTTCCCTCTAATATTTCTTGCTTCCACTTGGAGATTGATGATCTCTTACTCATCCTTGGTTGAATTCAGAGAGGCAAGTGTCACAGGAGAAGTTTCTGGAAGATTCCATGCCTCTCCACCTCGCGGAATGACACTGCCATTTGTCACTTCTCGCCCATCGCACCCCATAGAAGGGATTTTTTAAATCCATCGCACCCACACAGTGTATTTAGGTGAGATGCAACGCACTTTGCCTATGGAGCAGCTGAAATGATCCTGTTTTGACCAGTTCTGAGCAGTTTTTCATGGAGAACTTCTGGGAGAAGCTGTAATCAGTTGACCTTGTTCCTTTAGGGGTTAGAACAACACTTTTAGGGACTTAGGAGCCCTTGGTTTATGGAAATTTCATGCTTGGGTTTGCAGTGCCCAAAAATTTCTATAACAGTTGCCCCCTAAAGCAGGAGGTCGTTAATCTTTTGATGTCGGGTGAAATGCTTTATTATGAGGATCCGAAGTTCTTTCAAGCTGGGAGGAGACCTGTAATAAGATACAATACAATACATTATCTTCATAATATTTTCATGATCTAGCTGAGGCGGGCATTCCCATGCTCAGCTTTATAAATTCATTTTCATGTACATAGGACAGACAATCGTCTGAGTGTAGACTGATGATTCTGGTAGAGTCATCATCCCTTTGATTGGATGATTATCTGTGCAGCAATAATGTACATTTGATGTCTTTATTTTCCTGAATATATATCGCAGCCCAGATGGATGAAACTAGATCCGAGGTCTTCAATCTCGTTCGATCTTCACTCGAAGTACAAGTCTATCCATGTGAGAGATGTTCTGGAGTTGAACATGGAAAGACATCGCCTGATTACCAGCCAATGATGTAAGTTGTTAACAGGCGCAAGAGGAATCACCGATAATGATAATGACCCTCAAGGTACTGCAGTACAATTCACGTGGTGTGAATAAAGGACTTGACGTCGAACACCACGCAAAATCTTTCGGTCGAAGGCCATTGATGTAAACCTGTCGCCGGAAGTGAGAAACTTGCCATTGAGGCATGCAAGCTTCAAAGTACTGAACGGGGTGTTCCTAGATCGACTTCTTGGATAATGAGCTGATGTCGACAAGAAGCGATCTGTCATAGGAGGGCCTTAATGAATCCCACATCAATGACACGGAATGGAGCAAATGATTTTAATGGAGGTGAAAACGATCTGATGACATAAGGTTCAGGGTGGCGATCATGAAAGAATGGAGTGTAAATATATTGTAGCGGGTGAGACACAGGTGGATTCTCTGAATGACTTCTCTTGAACATATCGGTGACACTGACGTGATGGATCGGTAGCATTAACCCCAAATGTGGATGGTGTGATGGGACCATGGTGATGTGACCGGTGAATGAAACAACCCAACCTGACTTGGATGCGGAGTGAAAGTGTCATGTTCAAGAGCGACTTGCTACCAACAAAGTTTCTTCAAGTTTTCTTCCCAATTTTTCCCCAGTCATTGCTGACCAGTACCTCTTTATTTTTGTCAAGCTTGAGGAGGATAACATATGCTTGTTCTATAATTTTCCCTTCGGGAAAAACCATCACTATGGTTTAACGAGCCTAGCGATAGTGAAACTCGTTCTTGTCTGCTATGGACAAGTTTGTCGCTATTAGGTTTTAACGAGTTTAACGACAAAGATAACTCGGTCCTTTTCAATTTTAGAGAGTCTGAAAAGGAACATAAAGGAAACTCCAAAATTCATTTTTCGTCATCTAATCCCTTAAGTCCGAAAAAGTATAAAACAATACAAAAGGGATGAATTTTCGATACTTTTAATGAGCCGAACAAAACAAGCGCTCGATCTTTTTGTGTAATAATCCCTCAGGTCCAAAAAGATTAAAATCTAAAGGAGGGATAGCACTTCCGGTCCCTTTAACGAGCTAGAGAGGCCAATGGCTCAGCAATCTTTTCATATTTTACGAGTCAGTTGAAAAGATCTTAAAGGAGACTCGTCTTTTGAGGAACGAGTGATAAAAATGGGTAGCAGCTGATTCCAGGTAAGGCTTGGAATTTTCCAATCACGGTAGTGTTACAAGGATGGCTAGTGGGATCACTCTTCGTAGTTGTTCCTCAAAAGGGGTAAACAATCAAATGGAGGTGAATGATCGGCCAATACAGAGTGGAGGTGATGATGAGAACACGACCAAGGCTTTAAAGGCTGAAGTACTACATTCACGATGGTTATTTACCGGGAATTGGTTCATTTTTTTTATTGAGCTTAAACACTAGGGGAAACATTTGCTCATGACTTATGTTTATTTTTTAACGAGCTTGAACTATGTGCTAAAACTGCTCGATTAATCCAGTCGTATAATAAGAATGTCCCATTTTAAAACGGCAATTTTTAGAGTTTTGCCCCACATCCTTTCTTTATGCAAGTTAGGAAACGACCAATCCTACGAGTTTAAAGGGTTAGAGGACCTACAAATTTAAAAAATAAATAGTCGCTCTTCGCTTGCACGCCAAAAGGTTTGCATGCCCCCAGGTATAAAATAAAGTTTCAAGGTCACCTTTCATTCTACCGACAAAACATTTGTTTTATCAGGAAAGGTCTACCTCTTTCAGGTTACCAAAGATTGTTCTATTCACACCACAAACAAAACACTTCTTCGGCGATGTCTACCGAAATAGACAAAGGTGAGACAATCCACTCACATAACTTTGACGAGGGAATCTTATTCCAGTCTAACCCCCTCTTCCAATCATGGACGGGAGTACAGTCCAGTCATATATCTCTCGCGGAAACCTACCCTATACCCAAAGTTTTCCTGCCGAAGCAGACCAGGGTGCATGCCCCTTGGGTTTCAGTCATGTCCCCCGAATCACTCGCACTCATCAGGTGGACGGACTGGGGATTGATGAGACATTCCTTGTGTGAAAAGACCATTTAGGGATGGTATATGACTATTTGCTATGCGTGATCCGGGGAATGAAAGCTGGTCTACGAGCTTGACCACTCTTCCTTCATGCGGAAAACACATTACTCTAAAGAGTGATGAGACAATCGCTCCCATGCAATAAATATAGTCTCGTCTGAGGAGTAGATTATAATTCAGGGGTCCTTGGACTACCATTACATTCATTTGAACGGTTTTCCCTCTCAATGTTATGGGCACATTGGGAAGGATCCCTAACGGTCGACTGGTTCCTTTGTCAAAGCCTGTTAGATTTCTCATCTTAGACAAAAGCGATGGCGAGCCAAGCGCTTTCCAAGCAGTCGAGGAAAGGATACTCACAGAAGCCCCTTCATCTATGATAGTACCAGCCATCACCATTCTATTATTTGAGCAATAATTCGGAATGGTACACTAGCCAGTAAACGGGATCTACCTAGTTGATTCCAGTCGAAGGAGACAACTAGGTTGCTTGGAGGTGGGACCAAATAGACGGCTGGGTACGACTCTGACGAACTTCCTTCCTGTGGTAAAGGAATGGGTAAATTACCCCCTGTTCATCGGAGTCTGAGCTTATGAAAAGAATTTGGACGGTGTCATCCTTATTCTCTTCTGTGACTATATCATCTGAAGATGGAACCTCTGAAGGAAAGACCGGGTCAACTGCCGCCTCGACCTTTTGACTTTCGTCTGGTATGGGTTCAAATGGTTTGTCTTCAATGATAGATGCTTTGGCCGACCACCTGGGCAGGTCAGCCGGATTTTTTCAACTAGTGACGGACTCGGCAAGAGTTTTTTATATGCAGGAGGAAGTCGTAACGGTGAAACCGGACGATCTTCCAAAACTCTTTTAGCCTCGTCTAAGAAGGGACAACGGTGGACGGCATGATCGCCTTCGCATAATTTACAAGGAAATCTATATTTTCCTTTTTGTCCTGGGGCTTCACTTTCACTAGTCGACAGTGTGTTTTCAACATGATCATCAGAGGTTGACGACACCGGGTTGTGCAAACGAGGAGACCAGTCCCTTAAGATCCGAGGGATGCAAGGACAATCTCTATGATAGTGGTCTCCTTTGCAAATGACACATGGCGATTTAGGCCTGGTCGGTGCAGTGTGTGGATTTTCGCTAGACGACGCTTGGTTGCCCCCTTTCTCTTTTGGCTCCTTCTTCTTCTCTTTCTTCTTCTTTTCCTTCTTCTTCTCAGATACTTGATTTTTGGCTTTACCAACCCATCAAGCGAAGAGGAAGGAGGAGAGGAAGAATTGGAGGAAGTAGAAGGTTGGTGGGTAACTCTGGATTCATCTAGTTGCTGACTCGATTGTTCAGGAATTGCGGTGTTCTGAACGACAGAGGTTGAGAAGAGCCATATGGGCAAGCCGATTGTCAATCCTGGAAGCGACAATGTGGCCATATGGGGTGCACCAACATCTCCCCAAGAGGAGAAGGGACTAGGATTTCCTCCAAGGGGAATTCCTTGGTTGGTGGGTTCCATTTTCTCAACCTAAGATCAACGTAGGAAAGGGTGATGATTATTCCGTTTAAAATAAATTTTAGACGCTTTGACACAACTTGTTTTTTCAATTTTTAAGAGTCGAGAAAAAACAAAAGATGACTCTAGTCGCCTTCGATTTTTAATGAGCCTGAAGTGACAAGTGCTCAGATGGACCTTTTCCGTTAAGGAGTCTGAAAAGGAACGAAAGGGACTGCTCTGGAAATCTAGGTAGAGGGATTACCAAACCAATTGCAAAACTGCAGAATACTTTTTACGGTACAGCAGTCAATCTTCCCGAATGTTGTGTTCAGTGCATTGCGATCGATAGGGTGGCAGACACGGCTTCCTATGGATAAAGGATTAAGCCTATTGTGGTCTCCCAAAATATACTCGACGGTACGTGGGAGCACAAGTCCGTACTGGCACTTATCGTCTCAAAGCAGAGGAATCACCCAACCATCAGTGAGAACAACAGTTACCAGGCTTTACGACGCCGGAATACGTCTCTAGCCTAGACTTCTAGATGTTGTGCGTTAGGTTCCAAAGCGTTGTTAGATTCATTGAATTTATTTTATAGTTGATCTTTCTTAAGAAATTTGCCTTTCAGGTTCACCGCGTGATGTATATACACAATTCCGAAAATGCAATCTAAGATGATAAACAGTCTTTTTATCTTCTTTGTGCAATGAAAATCCTAGCTACTAAGGAAAGAAAGACATAATTCTTTCAACAAAGAGCATAGAGCACACTCTAAATGCACTGTCCTAAATCAAATCAATCAAATGGTCTAAATGCAAATGCACATGCATGTATTTGTTTTCGGCTTTCTTAGTATGTGAATGGTAAAAAGAAAGCTAATGCACAAATCTGAATTACTTTTCAAGCGACAATACTAACAAGTTTCTTTTCGAAATCAAAAATGGAGACAATCACAACACTTTACGATTTGGAAATGAATACTTGCTTTCGACACTAGAAAAATTACAAATTCAGACCAAATACAATAGTAACAGGGTAATCGACTATCTACAGCAACCAAACTCTTTCCTATGACTGAAAACGACACTTACGACACTTTCAAATCAAAGGACGATAGTACAATTACGTTACTTTTTGCAAAGGAGAACTGAAAATGACTCAACAAACACACAAAAACATTTACAGTTCTTTTGCACAATGGAGGCGGAATAACAGCAATGAAAAGGGGTTTCAAACAGAGATATACTGATTACAGGCAGCAAAATTCATGAATGGAACTGAAAAGAATGAATCACAGAAACCAAAACTGAACAATGCCTAGTCTGACTAGTGCACCTGTAACACAGGGAATTTGAAATGCAGCGCACCTACTACACTCGGGAAGTGCGCTGAATTTCAGATTCACAGAACAGTGCCTGCGCTGGGCCAGAGACGAGACTTTGCTTGGGTTCCGGGTCACAGTTTGCAGTTTTCATGGGTTTTGGTCGAGCAAATGGTAACCAGTAATGCAACAATCAGGGGTAGATCTAAGGAGGTTCTAAGAGCTACCACGAGGGCAATCAGAGAGTTTGTGAATCAGTTGTTTAAGTCATAAACAAATCCCGGAGATTGACTGAAGTGGCATTTATCTACTTTGCATTTGCATAGCAAATGCAGTTCGAAAGCTACCTGGCTCGACTTCAGGCTCCGTCTGTAAGTTTATAAAATAAACAATCAAGGAAGATAAACAAACAAACTAATTCGTCCCCAGTATGGTCGCCATTTTGTTACAGGGAAAAGTGTCTACACAGAACTGCTTATCCCACTAAGGTGTGGTAGCTACCTTAGAAACAAACAAAGTAAAGCTACTTTCGTTTTTCCTTTATGAAATATAGATGAGAGAAGAACAAAGAAGACCAACCTCTGTCTTGCGCTAATCTCCTAGTTTGATTCCTCTCTCTCTTGATAGTCTTTCGCTACTTGCTTCCTTGTACGCCCAGCTTTACAGAGTACCTGTAGGATCATGGTAGCATAAAACTATACAAGAACATGGATCTATAATCATAAACAATCTAGGATCATATGTAAATTGACCATACAAATGTATAAAACATAAATGACACAAGAGTATGGAGGAAAACTTGAATAGCTTTTATTGATAAACAAGAAAGAGTCAAGGGAGTTACAACCAGTTGTTCTGACCCAGCATCATCCTCTCAGCCAGTAAGCCCTTCTTCACCTCATACAAAGCTTAGATCACCCAACACTATGATGTTATCTCAAGAAACCAATAGCAATTCCTTACAATATGCAAAATTCCAGCCTCTCGGATCTCTGGGATGAGGGATCCATATATAGATATCTGTAAGGGAGATGAGTCATCTTGTGATTTGATTAGTGTCTTCCCTCTGATAGTTCTTGCTTCCACTTGGAGATTGATGATCTCTCACTCATCCTTGGTCGAATTCAGAGAGGCAAGTGTCACAGGAGAAGTTTCTGGAAGATTCCATGCCTCTCCACCTCGCGGAATGACACTGCCATTTGTCACTTCTCGCCCATCGCACCCCATAGAAGGGCTTTTTGAAATGCAATGCACCCACACAGTGTATTAGGTGAGATGCAATGCACTTTTCCTATGAAGCAGCTGAAATGATCCTGTTTTGACCAGTTCTGAGCAGTTTTTCATGGAGAACTTCTGGGAGAAGCTGTAATCAGTTGACCTTGTTCCTTTAGGGGTTAGAACAACACTTTTAGGGACTTAGGAGCCCTTGGTTTATGGACATTTCATGCTTGGGTTTGCAGTGCCCAAAAATGTCTATAACAGAGTTTGTGCACTCCATTCCTACTGACTCCATTCTGTTTAGTGGGTCTCGAATGAAGCTCACTGTTGTAAAAACTCTGCTTGAAAACATAATAGAGAGGCCACCACTGAAAGGCTGGACCAGGAGATGTAGCCCAGGAGCATTGGGTGAACTCCTTATTAAACTTGTTTTGTTTACATGTTTGATTATTATGTTTTCTCTGTTTGCCTCAGTGTCTATGTATTCTAGCAATCTTATCGATCTGTTGCATAAGTAACATAGGCACATCCATGCACATGAGTCTGTAATACCTTTAATTCTTTGTCCTGGATAAATTCCAGATCAGAAATAGTCTTCTCTAAGATTGATTTAAGATCTGGATACCATTAAGTGTGCATTAAAGAGAAAGACATCCATAACACAACATTTTGGACCAGGTATGAACATTATGAGTTTATGGTAGTGCACTTTGGGCTTACAAATGCACCTCCAACTTTTATGTGCTTAATGAACAACATTTTGTGCCCCTACATGGATAAATTTGTAGTGGTTTTTGTGGATGACATATTGGTATATTCAAAGACCAAGGAGGAGCATGAGGAACATTTAGTTGCAGTGCTACAACTGTTAAGAGAACACAAACTTTATGCAAAGCTTAGTAAATGTGACTTCTTCTAGTCACAAATCCATTATTTGGGACACATTGTCTCAAAGGAGGGAGTAGTTGTTGACCCAAAGAACATCAAGGCCATCATGGAGTGGACAACACTGAAGAACATCAATGAGATTACGTCCTTTGTGGGATTGCTAGGCTACTAAAGAAGATTCATAAAAAACTTCTCCAATATTGATTATCCATTCACTATGTTACAAAAGAAGGGGAAGAAGTTTAAATGGACAACTGAATGTGTTACAAGTTTTGAAAAACTGAAGCAACTGCTCACCAATCCACCAGTGCTAAGAATATCAGACCCAAGAAAGATTTTATAGTTTGCATAGATGCCTACATAGAGGGACTCAGTGGAGTCTTAATGTAAGAAGGCTAGGTAATTTGTTAAGAATATTCAAAGTTAAACAAGCATGAGTATAACTATATAACCCATGACTTAGAGGTGGCTTCCATCGTCCATGCATTAAAAAATTGGAGGCACTACCTCCTTGATAGAATATTCACTCTAATGAATGATAATGGAGGGACAAAGTATTTGTTTGATCGTCCTAAACTAAATGTCAAGCAAGCTCGATGGTTGTCCATGATCAATGAGTTTGATTTCAATATTAAGTACATCAAGGGAAAAGAGAATTGAGTGGTTGATACACTCAACAAAAGGGTAAAAATGTGCCATATATCATCCATAATTTATTATGGGACTAATCTCAAGGAAAGGATTGAAGCAGCAAGGAAACAAGATGAAAAATATCAGAAATTAAAAGAAAAGCTACAGGAACAACCCAAGGGTAAAAAGGAAAAGGAATATTGTCTCACAAAGGATGGGTCGATTCAATTAGAAAACAAAAATTATGTGTTAGATGAAGATAACCTAAAGAAGCTTATATTAAAATAATTCGATGCAAATCCATATTCTAGCCACTCACATTACCAAAGTACCCTAACAACCATCAAGAAATTATACTATTCGTATGATTTGAAAGGAGAGGTGGTTAATTTTATTTCCAAGTGCATAGAATTCCAACAAGTGAAATTCAAATGCAAGCATCCAACTGGTTTACTGCAACGTATTCCCATTCTAGAATGGAAATGGGAGTTGATTTCCATGGACTTTATTAGAGGGTTGCCAAGGACTTCCAGATAACATGATGCAATCACGGTCGTGGTTGACAAGTTGATCAAGGTGGCTCACTTTGTAGTTGTTAAGTCTACAAAGTTAGCCAACGAGGTGGATCAAGTCTTCATAAAGGAAATCATAAGATTGCATGGGGTTCCAAAGAAGATAATATTGGATAGAGATGCCAAGTTGACTGTAAGATTTTGGAAGGAACTATTTCCAGGCATGGGGATATAATTGGCTTTTAGTACCGCTTATCACGTATAGGCGGATGGGCAAACAAAGAGGACAAGTAAGATCCTCGGGGATATGTTGAGGATGTATATGATGCACCAACCTAAGAAATGGGACTAAGATCTTCCACTTGTAGAGTTCACATACAATAATGGGTACCAATAATATTTGGATATGAGCCAATTTGAAGCACTGTCTGGGAGGAGTTGCAACACTCCTATTAGCTGGAGTAATCCAGTGAATAGGGTTCTCATTGGGTTTGATATGTTAAAATAAATGGAACAACAAATGGAAACTATTAGAAGGAATTTTAAAAATGGCACAAGACAGACAAAAGTGCTGCATAGACTAGCATAGGACACATAAAGGGTTCGAAGTTGGAGAGCATGTATACCTGTGATTTAGACCCAAGAAAAGCTACTTGAAATTCAGGTCTAGTGCAAAGCTGGCACCATGGTTTTGTGGGCCATTTGAGGCTCATAAAAAAATAGTGCAAGTTTCCTATAGGTTGACCTTGCCTCCATCAATAAAAGTTCATGATGTTTTCGATGTTTCTTTGCTCAAAAGATATGTTTCAGATTTTAATCATGTGATTAACTTGGTTATGTTATAGGTAGAACCAGAGGGAGATTTATAGCCAAAACCTCTATGCATCTTGGAACGGAGGCAACTCAAGCTCCGTAATAGAGTAATATAACAAATTAAGGTGCAATGGAGGCACTTTGGGCCCGAGGAAGCTACATGGGAAATGAATGATAAGATGTGGGAAGCATATCCTTTTTTGTTTTTTGAATGAAGCAAATGTAAATAAAGTTGTAAATAATTTGTATAGAGTTGTGTTTATAAAGCTCCAAATAAATTTTATTTTGGCTTAAGGCCTATTTTGTTTTGTGTTCGGTTATAAAACATCGAGGAAAATGTTCCTCCAAGGGGGAGGGGTTTGTGACAACACTGTAAAATTCCCTCGTGTTGTAACGATTATCTCTATTTTTTTTCAAATTAAAAATACCTGAGAAACTGGGGCACTAATTCCAGAGTTGAGGAAAAAGAGAATTGCTTGAGGAAACAGGTTGATATAAGTGTCAAACGTTTTTTCTTTAAAGGAACCAATTTCAAACAAATTCAACCAAAAAATGAGTGGTTGGGAACCATGTGTAACCCTTTGAAAATATTTGGAAGAGAGAGAATGGGAATTAAACAAAAGTCTAGTTACACTGGTAGACTATAAGGGGCAACATAGAGGCTATTCCCACGTAACTAGAAATGGCAGTGGCAACCTTTAGTGGGAGAAATTAATGAAAGAGAGAATTATCTCTACACACAATGGAGGAGGAAAGCGCCTCTGCGCATAGTGGAGGAGGCTAGCATCTCTACACACCAGGAAGGGGAAAACATCGAAATTGGCGGGACAAGGATGTAATTATTTAAGAGACTGATGATGAGAGTAGAAGGGGGGTTGTGATAAGAAAAATACTAGGTGGGGGAGGGTGGGGGGTGAATCAATATTTTTAACTCACTTAATCTTCAATTTTAAATTCAGAATTCTGCACACGACTGTTACTCAGGCAACTCACGTGTATACACAACTTTAGTGAATGCATACCGCATATATCTAGATAACTAATTTTTCATTAGTTTCATCAAATGTTCAAATTTAACTAGTGCATCGGCATTTCATAGTCCATTTATTAAGTAGTAACTATGAGCAATAAGAGAAGATAAACCATAACACATGATAAACACATCAATCACATATGGACACTAGGATTTTAGGTGGAAACCCAATGTGGGAGAAAACCACCATTATTGTTGTCTTTGTATTCTTCTTTTATTATAAAGAAAATCCTCCATTACATCTTGTACTGGCGCTGACCCTTATCAGCACACAGGAGGCTACTACCTACAGGAGGCTACAACCTCCACTCGTTCTCTAGCACCCACGGGAAGGGAGCTACAACCCCCTGACCTCATTTACCGGCTCCTACTAAAAGGGAGCTCCTACCCCCTCACTGAAGGTTATAACACTCAGAAGCTTGTGGACCACATTTCATAATATTTCATATTGGATCCACCTATTAATCAATCATAAAATCATGCAGGCCACCTTCCATCAAATTTTCATACTAGACCAACTCGCAACATTAAGCTCAATTCCAAACTAAATAATGAATCATAGAATCTGAAATACAATCATTGGATCATCACTGAAAATCAATCACCAATAAGTTGAGTCATTGATGCAACTGAATTACTAAATACTAAGCCAATCTCAAGTTACCAATCAACCAATAATTGATCAAATCAAGACCAATCAACTATTCAAACTAATACTAAAGCATTCATGGATTAATCACATTGTTGCTCATCACAAAAACAAAGTGTAGTCATTGCAAACTCTGATCAAATTAACTTCTTAATATATACACGACTATTTTGAAGAAAACCTGCATATATATGTGCTTCCTCTACGTAAAACCTGCGTACAAATCTCAAGTCACCGAATACAAACCAACTAAATCACTAAACCACTGAATCATTAAGTACAGTCATTGTAACATCCAATCACATATATACTAATACTGAATCACTGAATACCCAATCACAAGTTTGCATTATCATCACTAATCAACATACGAGGACACAACCAAATCAATCAAATCCACACTGTCAAATACAAACCATTATGACCATTGATGAATAACAACAAATAAAACATAATCCATCAATTGTTATCACCAAGCAGCAATTCAAGCCCTTAAATATATACACGACTTCATTGAAATAGATATGCATATATACGTGTTTATCATGCATAAAACCCACGTATATATTTCAAAATAATGAATACAAACTAGGCAACAATCTAAAACAAATTATTTTAGAATATATACACGACTACTGTGAGGCATATCCGCGTATGTACACAACTATCCATAAGAAAAAACTGCACATATCTTTAAATTACCGAATCAAAACTTTGCTGCAAAACCTATATCTCTGTGCACATACTGTCAAAGAATAGGGATCAACAAATATATATATTCATGATCATAGTTTTTCCATAATCAAAGATTTTGCATTGTTAGTCATTTAAAAATTTTGCGACAAGCAAACCAATCAAGCATATATTCACTACAACTTCAGATCTTTTAGATCTGAGCCTTCTCCTTGATCCCTGGTGCACACATATTCCAAATCAAATCACCCAAGATTAAATCATTACATTGCACACTTAACTCCTTGATCTCCTCCTTCGTATATAGTTTTTTTCCTTTGCCAATACCACAAGAAAATCCCTTGGTAATGTTGTTAGTATTTGTTGACAGGATCAAATAGACATTGCCGACAAAATACTATGGGCAATTACCATGGTAATTGCCCCTGGTATCCAAATTTCCATGGTTCGGAGTATGTACACGACTTTTGTTCACAAAACCTGTGTATGTACACAACTCTTCTTCACAGTGGTCGCGTATGGTTTTTAAAACTTCACATTTTCATCTTCTTTCAAGTGAAACTTGTAACAAGGCTGCCAACACACTTACTCGTGTTTGCAATACCTAAACCAACATTCTTGTCATTTGCATTAGTTCCATAATCATCATTTTATAACAAGGTTGACATCAAGGACATATTTTTCAAAGAAGTTGCCATCAAGGACAACACATTAGCCATAATGCCAATAATCCCCCCCTTTGGACTTGATAGCAATCACTTTGGTGTTTGGAAACCACCTGCAAACACCAAGTCTTCTCTCCCCCCTTTACATCTAGGGCAAAGGGTTGAATTAGATTGAATGAAGTACTTACCTTTGTAGAGTTCAATCAGTCTGATATGTTAATTTGAATCATGAAATCTTCATACTAACCATGCTCCCCCTGAGCATATGTTGGACCTTCTAAAGATATGCAATAAAAAGTACAAGGTTTTATGATTCAAGTACATGGCTATCCATAAACAAGTATGACCTTTCCTATCACCAATGACTCTATGATCAATCACCCAACATAATGGGGTTACAAATTTGACCCAAATTTTACATCAATCACCCAAAATAACGGGGTTACATACATGACATGACTTGATCCCAAGAGCCCATACATGACTAAATTTTACAATGATTACAACATGGGTCTTTTCATGACCTTTACATCAAGAGACATACATGACATACATAACCTTAAACAAGGATCTCAGCAATGAAGTGTCTTTAACATGCACCACATAGGCATCTAAGAAAATGGTATTTGATTGGGATGTGCTTAGTTTTTGAGTGCATGATAGGATATTTAGAGATACTTATGGCACTAATGTTGTCACAAAGAATTGGTACCGGTTGAGGACAAGTGCCTTGAATGTCCTGTAATGTATGGATCATCCATAGAATTACAAGCAACATCAACAACATATTTTGCTTCAACAGATGATAAAGCAATAGAACTTTGTTTCTTACTGAACCAAAAAACTAAGCAAGGTCCCAAATAGAATGATCTTCCACTAGTACTTTTGTGGTCATCAACATTATTTGCATAGTTTGTATCTATGTAAGCATGAAGAGAAAAATCTGTGATTTTGGGATACCATAGTCAAAGATCTTGAGTGCCTTGCAGATGCTTGAATATCCTCTTGATTGCTTTGATATGTGTTTCGTTAGGATTTGTTTGCAATCGTCCAACTATGCCAGTTGGATTCATAATGTCGGTCTTGTACTGGTAAGATAAATCAAGCTACCAATCATAGATCTGTATTCAAGTTGATTAATTGTAGGAGAGCCATCATTTTGATTAAGATGAAATATTGTTACCATTGGTGTGCATACAAGTTTGCAATCTTCTAGTCCATATTTCTTTATGATCTGTGTGAGCCTCTTGGTTTGAGAAAGGAAGATACCATCCTTATTTTGATGAACCTGAAGACCAAGAAAGTATGTTAGCTCACAAAGTAAAGACATTTCAAATTCTTGCTACATGGTTGAAGCAAATCCTTGACCCGTGGATTCAACATTGCTTCCAAATATGATGTCATCAACATAAACCACTACTACCAAAATTGTGTCTTTGTCATATTTGATATATAGATTGCTATATGCAAATCCTTTCTTGAATCCATGTTGCCGAAGATACCTCTCAAAATGATAATGCCATGTATGAGGAGCTTGTTTTAACCCATATAATGCCTTCTTAAGTTTGCAAACAAGATTTTATCATTTCCAAGTATGAATCCTTTAGGTTGTTCAATATAAACTTCTTCTTCTAGGTCCCCATTTAAAAATTCATATTTAACATCCATTTGATATATCTTGAAGTTACGAAAGCTGGAAAATGCAAGAAACATTCTTATGGCTTCAAGTCTAGCTACAGGCGCAAATGTCTCTTCAAAGTCTATCCCTTCCTATTGAGCATATCCTTTACATACGAATCTTGTTTTGTTTCAGATAACTTCTCCATTTTCATTCAGTTTGTTTTTAAATACCCTTTTTGTTCCAATTATATTTTTATTATGAGGCCTTGGTACTAGTTCCCATGTATGGTTCTTTTCTATTTGATCAAGTTCTTCATTCATTGCCTTAACCCAACATTCATCTTTGCTTGCTTGATTCACATTTTGAGGTTCAATTGTGGATAATAAGGCTAAGTGACTAGATGATCCAACAAATGTTCTTCTAGTTTGTATTCCAACTTCTTTATCACCTAGAATTTGAGATTCAAGATGATTTTTCTGAACATACCTTGATGGAGTCTTTTCTGACACACTTGCATTTTCATTTCCTTCTTTTGATGCTTCTCTTTCTTCTTCTCCTACAACTTCTTGGATTTTAGTAGGGAGTTGTTCATCATCTAATTGTACTTCTCTTTTGGTACCTGTGGATGCTTCATCAATCACAACATCTATAATTTCAACAATCTTTTGGAGCCTCTTATTATAACATTTATATCCTTTACTTCTGGAAGAGTATCCAAGAAGGATTCCTTCATCAACTCTAGGTTCAAATTTTCCAAGATTATCATCATTTTTCTTTATAAAACATTTGCTTCCAAAGATTCTAAAAGTATTTGACAGTTGCAGGTTTTTCATACCATAGTTGATATGGGGTTTTATCATTGTTTACTTGAACATGGGCCTTGTTGAGTATATCGACAGTTGTTTGTACTCTTCTCCCCAAAAGGTGTGAGGTGTTCCTGACTCATCAAGCATAACACGTGCCATTTGTTGTATTGTTCTATTAATTCTTTCTACCACCATTTTGTTGAGGAGTTTTAGCTATGGAAATTTGCCTTTTGATGCCATGTTGCTCACAAAAATTGAAAAAATCATCTGATATAAACTCTCCTCCTCTATCAGATCTAGGCCATTTGGTTTTTAATTCCAATTCATTTTCCACCATAGCCTTGAATATTTTAGATTTTTCAAATGCCTCATCTTTATGCTTTAGTAAACCGAACGAACACATTCTTTTAAAGTCATCAATTAATAACATGAAGTATTGTTCACCATGAGGATACTTATTTATCATAGGTACACATGAATTTGTATGAACAAGTTTAGGGAGTTTACCTGAAGTGCATTCCTTAGCTTTGAACTAAACTCTTGATTGCTTACCAAATTTACATCATTTGAAGATACTATCCTTAGGTGGGGAGATATCTGGCAAGTCACGAACTTCTCTCTTCTTACTTGATTTGTATAGTTGAGAAAAGATGAGGTGTCCCAATCTTTTATGCCATAGCCAAATTTCTTCAAATTTTCTCAAAAAGCAGTGTTCTTTGCCACCTTCTAGGATATAAACATTGCTTGAAGTTTTGGTTCCTCTAATTATAATCTTACTTGTATCCAATTTTTATACTGAGCAATTCGTTGACCTAAAAATAACTTCATACCCCTAATCGCACATTTGATTAACTCTAAACAAGTTATGTTTTAACCCATCAACAAATAATACATTCTCAACTTTGACCTTTTCTTTCAGTACCACGTATTCTTTTCCTTAAATAGTAGCAGGTGAATTATTACCAAAAGTCACATTATTTTCTTTCTTAATTACATTAAAAGAAACAAACTTATCTATGCCACCTATCATATGTTTTGAGCAACCGTTGTCAATGTACCATAGATTCTCTTGATCTCCTACATACAAGGCTAGACCGCATTTTTCAGAGGAAGTAATTTTCTTTTTCCATACCTTGGGAGGTTCTGAATTCTGCTCATGCTAATGAGATGGATTCATCCTGCATCTACATTCAATTTCTTCATGACCAAAGTTATTGTAAATATAACATTCAACTTCATTCTAAAGAGGGGAGGAAGCATTATAAGAAGACTTCTTTGACATGTTTGCATTATGTTGATTTCTTGTTTCTCTAATCATAATAGTTTTATAAGCAACACAATGAATTGCTTTGTGACCAAAGTTATGACAAGTGAAGCATTGACCGTTGAAGTAAGAATACCTGGGAGTATAGTATCTTCTTGAGTAGCTTATCGGTTGTCTTACCTGAGTATAGTTTGATCCTTCATTCTTTTGTTGAGCCTTGCTTCCTCTTATAGCATTTGTGTAAATTTTTGTACCCGCTTCAGAAGATTTCATAGGATCTAATGTTTTACCATTTTTTATTTGAATTGTATCCAAGGCCTGTTTTGATTAGTGGAGAACGCTAAACTTTAATTATTTCCTCTAAAGTTTTAGATCCTTTAGAAAATCTAAGATTTAGAGCTTTTGTTTTCTCAAGTTCCTTTCTTAGATCTACAATTTCAAGTTCTAAGTTTTTGCAATGTTTTTCCCTCTCTTAGACTTGTTTCTTCAAAGCTTCTTCTATTAATTTAGCCTCTTCTAAACAAATCTTTAGCTGGGTTATTTCTTCAACTAATTTGTTTTCTTTATACATATTGATTTCCTTTTCTTGATTCTTGTTTATGACCCTGAGTTTATCAATTTCTTCCAAAGCATCCATAAAGTCATCATTATCATCATACTCATTTGCACATTTTTCTTCAAATGCCATAAGTAATTGACATTCTTGATTTGATTAATCATCCTCGTTATTGGGAGAATACTCACTGCCTTCATGTGTATAAAGCAATTTCTTGCTAGTAAAACATCTTTTGACATTCTTCTTTGAAACATTCTTTCCTTTTTCATGATTTCCTTTATAATGACACTTAGCAGCATAGTGACCTACTCTTCTACAAGCAAAACATTTGAAAGGAAGTTTACCTTTGAACATACTAGTTCCTACTTGCATCTTTTTCACAAAATTCGCTTCTTCCTCATCTAAAATGTAGCTTGTATCTTTAGATTCTTCCTTTGCTTTCTCTTTGTTCATGGCTTTGAAGGTTGCTTCTATAAAACCTGAAGTATACCCTTTTCTCATTTCATAAGCTGTCAAGATCCCATGGAGTTGTTTAATAGTATTCTTCAAATCCTGCATTTCTTCAATGGTGGAGACTTTGGAGTCGAACTTTGGAGTTAGTGATATCAAAATATTTTCAACAACAACGAAATCCTTTATTTCATCACCAAGACCTTTCATTGTGTTAACAATCTCGTCTACTCTAAGGAAAAAACTTGCAATGCTTTCATCATCATGCATTCTAAGAGACTAATATTGAATTCTATATGATTGAAGTTTATAATTTTACCTTACAGTCACCTTCATAGCTTTGAACAAGCTTATCCCATATTGCCTTTACGGTGCTCAATTGCATGACTTTCACAAACTCAGATTTATCCAATCCTCCCAAGATATCATTTATTGCCTTTGCATTGTTCTCATATCATTTATTTCCAGCATCATCTATGGGAAT